>NQII01002509.1:161620-200571 GCA_002778355.1 Clitarchus hookeri | reverse complement strand
CCCTTTCTTAAAATGTCTATGGCACAGTTTGTCCCCTCGGAGGCACCCCTGATTTTACAGTGAATAGATTCTATTAAGGAAATGTCCTAGTATATCCATGGCATCTTGAAAAATCCTCCTCCCGTAGTGTAACATGTTTGCCTACTTTTTAATAAATCATGTATGCGATCTTTTAAAGAACACCGAGAAACTCCGGCAAATTATTCCTTACGAAAATATAACACAAAAACGTAAGTAGGCCACAGCTTTTCCCTTGAGAGATTATTAAGCTAGCTATGCACTCCCAAAAAACTAGTATTGTAATGTTTTCAGTTAGAAATATCATAACGCACTTGCAATTAAGTATAAAATATATTAATAGTGAACTGTATAACAAAGATATTACAACTGCAAGAACGCGATTGGTAATATCATCCCTCGTCTTTGGGTAAATGGGATTACCACCACACGTTTGCATTAAACTTTATATCACTAACATGTAAACTATTTATTAACACAAATTATTTATCAGTATGTCTAAATAAACAGAAAAGTTCTTCTAATCAGAACACTCTTCTATAAACCGTTTTCGAGAAATCCATGCAGACATATTAAAACAGATGGCGAGGGACGTGACAGGTAGGCAACGCACAATGGGACCTTCGATCAGTTCCTGTAAACAGTGTTATTAATACACTTACTTTTGTAAATGTTGGAGTTTGTAATGTTTCAATGCATTCGTTGACTGCGGTATTACCTGCCTTATGTTCAATTTGCAGTTACAGTACATTACAACTTATTTACTAGTACGCCATCTTGGTGGTGCGCAATACATTAACATGCCATTATAATTTGTTAATGCAGCTCCAGGCTTCACGCATAGCCCACAAATATTTTCCAAGTTTAAAGTACAGTGGGCGCTTTTCAGTGTTCGAACGGAAGTATTCCTCTATACACACCATAAGACACCGAGACACCTGGCATTGCCTGACTAAGCTAATTATTGAAATATTTATAAATGTGCACTTTTAACGATCTAGCCGCGTGTTAACATCCAGTTCGCATATGCAGTGTGCAGAACACCAGCAGCCGAGTATTTCTCTCTCGCCATGTATGCGGGCTGCAGTTGGAATGTCTATCAACCTCTCCCGCATACAGTTCTGTTTCCCGGTTGCGATGGAGAGCACGGGCAGGTGTATGCTGATGAGAGAGATTGACAGAGACATATGTATAAGCATGCTGCGTCTGATCTTGATGTACCTGCCACCCACCAGCCCTACTCTTCGCTGAACGAATAGTTGTGTGGTATCTCTTGTATCACACGTATCGCTTTTACAATAGCGCGCTTTCGTCGCTAAATTTGATTGCAATGCCCAATAACTGGAAGACATTCGAGGAATGTCTCATTTGTGAGACGCTACACGTAAAGAATATAAAGGCAGACACAAAAAAATTCGATATTATTACGCAGCTCGCGACGAAGTGTAGTGTGAGACCAATAGAGATGGAAAAGAAAATCCAGTCTCTGAAAAACCAGTTTCGTCGGGAACACAAGAAATTAACAAATATGAAGACGAGTGAATCATCCCCGAAGAGAGCACCATGGTTTGGCTACGAGCCTCTACTCTTCCGTCTCCAAGGATGTGCTCTTTCAAGGGCAAGCAGAAGTGCCGACGATGAACCAGCACTCCAAACGAATGGACAAGCAGAAAGTCAAATCAGACTGGGGAAGACGATGCTACTGAAGGAAATGAGGTGCATATATCCACATGTTAAATATTCCTTTTACATTTTTGTTCATGTAACACTGCTGGTATTGCGGTTTTGTATTTTAACATCTTAAAATTTACACTACTTAATAAAAACGTACAATAAGTGTCATTAACGGAGAAAATGAACCGTGATTAACCAACATAACGAGGCATTCAAGAGTAAATTCATACTTACATACTAACAAGGTATTAAACATTAAATGTTTTATGTTAAATCATTTTAAGTAAACTCTCCGATTAAACTGCACAACTGTTTGGTTGTCTTCGGTGAATATAAATACTAGGCAAACACTTCATTTTGTGCAAAAACATTTTCTAATGAAAACCAGGGCCAGCCTGAAATGTTTACGAAATACGCAACAACACACAAAACTAATACTAACATTAATTCAAATAATTTGTAATTAATATTAGTACCACTCGCTATAATAATTTACTGAATAATTACAATAAAACAAATGATTATTTAATTTATTCAAAAAATGTTCAATTTTTAAATGTTACTGACAAAACGTCTTGTACTCGGATATAAGGTTGTAAAACTAAGTTATTATGTATTTTTGGATATGCTTTCTGCCAAGGGACTTCACTGTCTGGAAAGAGAAGGTAATCCCGAAATTCGTCTCTTATACACACTGCCTTCGATAAAGGCATCATGGCACACACTGCATTATAAAAACTCCTATACATTCCGTTATACCTCATTCCTAAAAGAGACTAGAGAACGCTTCTTGCCGGTGGATTGTTATATTTCCCGGGGGAATATTCCCTCTAAGAAGGTTATGGAGATAAACTCATGCGAAAACAACTTTTCCTACCTCAACTGTAAAAAATATATATAAATTTACACATACACATTTTGGATGATTTTACAATTGTTATGTATAATTTGTAAAAACAACTTCAGTATGTGTAACATTACACAAATGTTCTTAAGGATCTAGAGAGTTCTACAAGTTTTTGGTGAAAATACGTGAATACATGGCTTAGTAAACATAATGTCGGTGTTAATTTGCGCGTTTTGAAGTATTAAAAACTTAAACCCTGTATTAAAACCTTAAATTATATATTTTTACTGCTTCATGGCCTTTGTATAAACATCCGATATCAGTGTGATTGTACATCTTCCATTGTAGTAATTTTACAATGACCGCGTGTGTGTAAACGTGCATTACATTCTGGAGTACCTGTGAGCGTATATTTACACATACAAATTTTCGGTAATCTTACATTTTCATGTGCATGTTGCTAAAACGAGTACAATATTAGCAATTTTACATTTATGTTCCTAGTAATTAAAATATTTGTTAAAAACATGCACTCTAACGGTAGGGATTAGAACTACTTCCAACTCCATTTGTGTGTTCAAAAGGTAAACTTAACTCTTGCTGATGGGATATGCTGGCTTTTGCATATTATTACGTGTTATATATCTGAGATTAATTTTTATCCACTTTTTGTACATAGTTATTAAAACTATATTAAACTACCAAATAACAAAACAGAATACAAAAACGTGAAAAATATAAAACTACAAATACATACACTTGAGAGCCAAAAAAAACTTGTATAGGCGTGCGTATGCGAATAACGGAGGTATGGAACCAATCAGAGTAACGCGATGCGGTCGGCAGCGCCTATATAAGACAACAAGCGTCTGGCAAAGTTGCTAGATCGGTTACTGCTGCTACAATGGCAGGTTATCAAGATTTAAGTGAGTTTGAACGTGTTGTTATAGTCGGCACACGAGAGATGGGACATAGCATCTCCGAGGTAGCGAAAAAATTTGGATTTTAACGTACGACCATTTCACGAGTGTACCGTGAATATCGGGAATCCGGTAAAACATAACATCTTCGACATCGCTGCAGCCGGAAAAAGATCGTGAACGAACGGAACAAACAACGACTGACGAGAATCATTAAACGTGACAGACGTGCAACCCATTCTCAAATTGGCGCAGATTTCAATGCTGTGGCATCAACAAGTGCCAGTGTGCGAACTATTCAACAGACCATCATTGATATGGGCTTTCGGAGGCGAAGGTCCACTCGTGTACCGTTGTTGACTGCACGACACAAAGCTTTATGCCTCTCCTGGGACCGCCAACACCGCCATTGGACTGTTGATGACTGGAAACACTTTGCCTGGTCTGACGAGTCTCGTTTCTAATTGTATCGGGCGGATGGACGTGTAGGGTATGGAGACATCATCATGAATCCATGGACCCTACATGTTCAAGTTGGTGGAGGCTCTGTCATGGTATGGAGCGTGTGCAGTTGGCGTGAAATGGGACCTCTGATACGTCTAGATACGACTCTGACAGGTGACAGATACGTAAGTATCCTGTCCGATCACCTGCACCCATTCATGTCCATTGTGCATTCCGACGGACGTGGACAATTTCAGCAGGACAATGCGACACCCCACACGTCGAGAGTTGCTACCGAGTGGCTACAGGAACACTCTTCTGAATTTAGACACTTCCATTGGCACCTAAATCACCAGACATGAACATTATTGAGCATATCTGGGATGCCTTGCAACGTGCTGTTCAGAAGAGATTTCCACCACCTCACACTCCTATCGATTTGTGGACTACCCTGCAGGATTCATGGTGTGAATTGTCTCCTGCATACCTTCAGACATTAGTCGAGTCCATGCCACGTCGTCTTGCGGCACTTCTGCGTGCTCGCGAGGGCCCTACACGATATTAGGCAAGTGTACCAGTTTTTTTGTCTCTTCAGTGTAGTATGTGACATAACATGACGCAGTTGTAAAAGAACATATACTGTCGGTAAAATTGCGTAGTAAAACAGCGAAAAATTTACAGAAATGGTGTATTTACAATTACAGTGAATCTGTGATTTTACTTTCTTATAAGTGAAAAAAAGACCCAAGCACTGTGAAGTTACAATTGCAATGTCTGTAAATTTCCCTATCCGTGAAGAAAAAAAACACGAATGATACAATTGATTTTCTGTTATATAATAATTGTAATTTTACACCATACTATGAAAAAATAGTTGTACAGTGTACATGTTATTTTACCTATTTTAGGATAAATTTACTTGGACGTAGAGTAAAAAAAAACATAGATGTATGTAGGACTTCAGTGGAAACACTGCTGCCACATACAAACTATTTGTGTAAAATTACACTTTTTTTACAGTGTTGTTAGAGTGCAATGCTAAAGTTGTTTGGAAAATCAGAAACTTAGACATGAGTATTCGAAACACATTTTACACAATACGCCTAACCCTGCGTAACAAGTAGTTGAATACCCTCAATGGGTTGATACGATCTGGGTACTGACATTTGTATGGTTTCATAACATGCGTTGTAAAATCAAAAGCATCGTTGGCAACAATTACGCAATAGCATTGGTTTATTTCTTCCAGGAAGAGGTTTTTAAGCAGGCAAACTTAGCTTGCCTTTAACTAAGCCATTGCACAAACTAGTGAAGGAGAACACTTTACCATCACTCAGCCTCCCTTGACAACCTACGTTATCATAGATCAACCTGTAGTTTGCATCCACCAGCACCATCGTTATAATGCTGCGAGAGACTTTGTAATTGCAAAGTAAACTTCCACTATAAGGTGGCAAGATTTCCATACAGACTTTCAATACAATACGGAAAATTCCATGTTAGAATAATTGTCAGTTACCTTTCTCTACTCCTCTTTGGTTTTGAGTCTCTGAAAATAAGACCACTGGAAAAATGTTTTTAATTAATGGTTAATCACGCAAATGTATCTAATATTCAACTACGTAATATATTTAACACAGTAAAGTTTTTGAGTGCTAGTAGAACCTTGACATAACTTTTAATTTGCAGGGTCCTCATGATTGTGAGCAAAAGAGTGGGGACCCAGATTGTGCAGGAAATGAAGATCAACACAATTTTTGGACGACTCTTAAGGTGGACGTCGACACTAAAGCTGTGACATATTTGAAAGCTAAAAGGGATGAATCTGCTGTATGTGGATAACATATTGCAAATACGCTGAAAAACTGTGGGAGAATCAGATATGGAATTGCCAGAGCTCAGCTTTCAATTTATGAAATTTGTTACAAACTAGTAATGGGTGAACTTGGAAAGCCTCCTCCGCCACTTAACGTCCCTAAACGAATACCTTCTGTTTCTGTTCCTTCCCCCCAAACAAACAGCCAACCTTTACACTCACCGTAAGTATCCTCTCCATAACCTGCCTACCACACAGTCCACTCTTGACCGGCTATGTGTAATACCACCATGATACAGTGAACCAGAACGCGCATTGCAGCTGCAGCTTCCCATTCAAATTCCATCTCATCTGTAGGTCCAGTTGTACTGGATACACCATTATGTTGAAGATTGCAGGAAGTGAACATATGTGGGAATATCATGCATAACATATTTGGGGAGATCACGCATAACGAGCGTGTGTAGAGTTTGAAAGAAATTACTTGAATGAAGAATTACAAATTGTCTTAAGTTCGTACATTGTAAATTTTGGTGATTAATATAATGTTTACTAAGCAACAAAGAACCTTTTTTTTTAAGTTTCTTTATAGCATTCTCATTACTTTGCTTTTGCACTGTATAACTTCAGTTTTGATTTTGTGAACCCATTATCACATTTACATTTGTATTTACCTTACTTTAGATCTTGAGTGAAGAAATAATCGTTTCACAGATTAATGGCACCGTAGCAGAGATAAGTTACTTAAAAATATTGAGGGTTTACTGAAAATTGGTGAAGGAATCTCCTGTAGCTAGAAATATAAGGTACATAACAAGCCTTATCTGAAGAAAAACGCCCCCACCCCCCTGAACTTGGTGTCCTGTTTGCTTACTATTGAGCACACTAGTTGATAAAGTCTGACATGGTCATGCGAAAAAAATTTCTGAAGCCTACGACATCCTCAAATTTTAATTCACCCAATGAATTTTCTACCTACAGGCCACCACTTTTAATTAATTCTCGTGTTCAATACTGGTTTGACTTCAACCTATAGTTAAAGTGAATGAGTGAAGATTTTGATTTGGGTGGCTCTTAACATTAGGGTGAAGCGAGGTGAGTATGGAGCCGCACCGGAATGAAGGGGTGGGGGAAACGGGAAATCCCCGAGAAAACCTGCCGACCAGCAGCATCGTCCGGCACGATTCTCAATGCGAAAATCCGGGGATGATCCCACCGCAAATCAAGCCCGGTTCGCCTTGGTGGGAGACATGTAGTCTAGCCACTACACCACCGCGGCTCGCTGTGGTTAGACTGAAACAACAAGTAACCTGCACACGTGAGAGCCAGTGCGCCCACCATGGTCTCACACAAGAGTACAACTGATGTGTGACGGTGGGCAATTGTTCGTGACATGAGCCTTCATGTACCCGCTCGCACCATGCACTTGTCCGCGTTCAGTAAGTAACTGCGGGTATGAGCAGAGAGCGGTATAGGTGACTACGTGCGCAGACTGGCCTTTCTTCGTGATGCCCAGG
This sequence comes from Clitarchus hookeri, assembly GCA_002778355.1. Taxonomy (NCBI): domain Eukaryota; kingdom Metazoa; phylum Arthropoda; class Insecta; order Phasmatodea; family Phasmatidae; genus Clitarchus; species Clitarchus hookeri. The sequence goes on along the minus strand of NQII01002509.1, from coordinate 193,335 downwards.
ACGCCAGCCTACAGGCAGATAACGATGAAGGCATTACCTTCACTTTCGTTTCAGTTCGAGAAGGGCGTGTGGTGGCAGCTCACGAAAATATCACTTTCTTAATATAATTTTGTCAGAACAGGCCTTGCGATAGAAACGTGCATGTTCACAACTCGATAATGCATTGTAATAGTGCATGTCACACACTAAAATATGTAAACATGCTCACTTTTTTTCCACAATGAAAATATTGGGACCCAGTCTTACTAATGTATGCCTGGACCTGCCTGTACCAGTGTGTATTCCCGGGCAAATATATTGCGCTACACCGCAGATACATATACTTATACGTATATACATATGCATTTTTATACATGGTTCGAAAACACGCCCAAACGTATTGGGAAATGATTCCTTATGAAAAATGTGGTAGAAAATACAATGTGACATAGATTTTCTCAATTACTAATGGAGATATTCAACCATAAATATCGACTTTATAAATTATATTTTCAAAGTCTATCAGTACAAATGTGAAATTACATTGCAATTCGTATAAAAGTGTTTTACGCTAGCTTCAATTAAGAAAAAAGTTATTAAACAGGTTGACATGATTATGGGATAAAATTAAAGACGCATAAATCTTGCTGTTAACAACGGATGAACCCAACGCCATCTTTCATTCTACTTCTTATATTTCTTACTGAGATATGATAAATAAAAAATATGAACTGAAGTCTTCTGTTAAACATAGGACGCATCCTTCTCCTCTCGTTAACAAACTCAAACTGACCTCCAACCAAGATATTTCGGTGCGTGTGAAAACACCCTTACAGATTAGTAAAATAATATACTTAATACTGCAGTATATTTCCTTCGCTTGAATGATAGGACCATCATTAAGTTGACATGCCGTAAGGGACTTGCGTTTACGGTAAGCATATGGCGCTTTAGTTTGTCACTTCCTGTGGTCAGACCGAAGCGGCAGCTAGAGAATATTTATGACTGGCCCTGGATCACCAGCATGGCGTAGTATGATTAAGTGAAATATTTTGAACATACGCCATTGCGTATGATCAAAATATTTCACCTAATGATGCACCCCCATTGCAAGAAAGTTTCAAATAACTTATGGCGTAATATATCACGAAATATTAGGGTCTTTACCAATGATGAACTTGCCCATTGTTGTCCCACATTATTTTTTCAGGGACAATAATTATGAGTTAATTTAATAGGCACGTTGTGCCGAGCAATATAGTACAAATAACGTCACCATAATGTCATTATACTCTATCCATTATCCATATTGCGTAAAACGTTCTTCAAAACTTGGTAAATAATATTATTTTAGTAATAAAAGAACTACATACAATACTTGAGTTTGTACTTTGTGCTGCATAGTCGAAACGTTTAAGTGCAAGAAAAATGATGCTCTTCCTAAAGCGTGATTTTACTGTCACTTTAATAAGTCATTTCATTGTAATTTCGCTCGGTAATATGTTACAAAGAACTCTAGAACAAACCGTTTACAGAAACCAAAATATCCAAGCTTCATTTATGGAGCTAACCGCTCGATGCAGCAACTGAACATTTTAGAGAAATGATTCAGAAATATGACAGTTTCAAGCATCTGAGAGTCAATAGTCGGCACTTATCGAAAAATGGCAAGCTTTCGTTGAGCCCTGCTGATAGGAAAACAGGCATCATGAACAATTAATTGAGAAGAGTGATCACATAAAAATTGTCCCGGAATGCGTGTTAGTTTGAAGTTATCATTCAGATTTGATAATTAGGCTGTCTTAAAATATGGCATATAAATCTGAGGCCAGCAAGAGTAGGTCAGCTTTCATAGAATCAGGAAATACCTAACTACATTCCAAGGATGATTACTTAAGTGGTAATAGCATGGTCTAAGAAAGGTCTTGACATTCGTTCTAAAAACTTGACCCGTTCATTTCGCCGACAATTCTACAAGCTGCCGCAGCGCCACTAGTAATTTGCTGAGAAAGATGCTTTGTGTTACATGGCAACAACTTATGGTTTTTGACAGAGCAATTGTACAACACATCAGAATTATGTTTGCAAACCTTATAAACATGGAAATCTAAATACAAATATTATAATTATATACACATAAATATTTGTATATAATAAATTGCATATTATAAAAGGAGTGTTACAGCCAAGCTAAAGCCCCTGGCACAACAGGCGGTTGGTCGTGGTCGTTGTTGTTTTGGTAGCAGTTGAAGTACAGGGCAGTATATGTGAGATGGCACAATAGGCGGTTGGTGGTTGGTGTTGATGGTTAGTGGTTGGTTCTAAAACATTTCAACTCGCTGTTGGTGTTGGTTGTTGGTCATGTATAAAGTTGAAAATATTGAGGTTTTTACCAACAACCGATCAATCACAAAGTTATTGTAGTCTGGACATGCGACGGCAAAAATACGTGGAAGGGTTGAAATGGAGGAGGGAAAAGGTGTAAATAAAAGTATTTATATCTGTCAGTGGCCAGCAGTTTTCAATATTAAAAACTTAATGTATAAAAACCTTTGTAATATATATTTTGGTTAGGTACAATATTTTATTTATTTTCATTTTGGTACAATGTAGTATCTTTATTTTCAATTATCGATTACCACAGTACTGTTGATTTCAGGCAATCAAAATCTCACCAAATGAAAACAAACGCGACTTTTTACAGATTTACTGCTACCTGGTGGCTCGATCGTGAAACAATTTACACCAACGCGCTAACCGACTTTTGTGCCATTGAATACGTCGCACATCAACCGACGACGACCACCACTAACAACATCAACAGCCAATTGTGGCAGGAGTTTCAGTTGCGTAGACGATACTATTCTGTAGAAAAAGTGTCTAATGTTTTTGTTTTGCTTTTTTAAAAAGAACATATAATTTTGCGTTCTTTTCTGATGAATCATGAATATTGTAATTAATTCGGTAGTGTAGTTTGATACCATTAATATAAATTTAACTAAAAAAGTCTTTGTTTGATTTCGCTTGCTTCTTATTTCAAAGCGGCTCTTCTTTCATATTCTTAAATATACTTTTTAACTTGTTTTAAATTTGTTAAAAATGCACAGAAACAATTTTAGATCTACCGACTTCGAAAAGAAAATATACCATAATATAGCGACTCTGATTTTGCCATACATCTGAATTGAAATGAGAATAAAGCTTTGTATTCCTTCGCCAGAGACCTATCAAGAATTTTGGCATATGTAAGATAGCTTACAATTTTTTTTTAAACAATGTGATTTTTAAATTAATTTTTTTCTCAGTACGGGGTTTTTTTTTTTCATTTTTGTTCCATTTGACTACAAATTAGTACAAAGTAAATTGTAGTATTGGAAGTGGTCAGCAAGTATTTTGTCACAATTTAAATACAATAGATATATAGTCCATTCACGGTTTCTTAAGATGTTTTGAAACGAAACTTTGAAAAATCACCACAGGAGTAACATGTCAACCTGTGTTTTAAATAACTTGTGTGACACAAAGATATAACACCGTGATTAACTTTGAAGTATTGTATTCTTGAATAAATGAAACTTTAACTTAGTATCTTAAATAACTTGTAATTTTTATTTCATATTAAATACGAAATAAAAACAGTGAAAGCAGCGATGTGTTGGTAACGGCTCTTAAGAAATAGTTCACAAACAAATTATTGTTTTAACCTAGTTTTTTGATATGTTATTTGTAAATTAGACGTTGCTTATTGATATGTTTAAATTTGTAGGCAGCACTAAAGGAAACCTATTTCATTGTTACAGTTAAAAATATCAGCGCAAAAGACGGTGCGTAGGCCCTAGTGACGTGGTGGTTTTTTTTCCGTCCGGGGAAGGAACAAATAGGCGGAGTGCAGCTTGCATGTGTGTATATATATATATATATATATATATATATATATATATCTACATATATATCTCTCGGGAAGTTTCGCACCGCTAATAGCAGCAGAACAATTATACACATTTTCAAATTTTCCATATTTCATACTTATTACAGGAAAAAATTAAAATTTTTGAACTTGAAATTTATAACTGAAACTAAATGTTATTGTTTTAATACTTATAATATATTTAGATGTGATGGCGGGACAGTTAAAAATCAGAAGTTGGCAGAGGTGGCGACTGACGACATGACATTGCTTGTTGCTCATAGAAAAAAGAGACTGAACGAAGCGTTAATTTCTCTTCTTGTGAAAAATACTGAAAAGTACCACATCAAGTTTGTACACGTTGTGATTTTTAAACTTACCTAGGCAAGTTACGATATTGTGATAAATCTGTTTTCCCACGGCAGGAATAAATATACTGTAACGTGCGTCGTGACCGCTGTTGTATTTACGTGACGTCAGACAAGTTTGTATGTGATTGCAAATATTGGACGTGCGAAATTTACACGTCTTAACCGTAAACTGTTTTTATGACGAAAATAATTTTTTTTAAGTCATGTCTATTTATTTACCACAACTTAACTTTGCCATAGGTGTTTGAAACACAATTGTGATTTGAATGTTTGCCCAATTAAATACTAAGCCCAGCCAGATAATTTAAATAAATAAAGTAAACCTAGGAAACAGTAAGTAACAATGCATAGAAATATGAGCGGAATAAAAGTTACGGTAGGTGTATTTGTGTGCATGTTCACCATTATTTTTTTTTTTTTTTTTTTTTTTTGAAGATTGTCTCTGCTATTTACAAAATATGAGCGACACTAGTTGCGTGCTTGGATTTACTGTGACTTTTCGTTGGACTGATTGTTCCCTAGTTTCAATATTTATTCCAACTGAGGCCGTCGTTTTAAAGAAATAATGCTACCTCATAACAAGAGTTTAAATACTACAGTTCTTTCGCCCGCAGTTGTAACAGGGTTAAACGCAGTCGTGGCAAAATGTTATTGTGTATTACGTGTAATGTCTTATGTCGTGTATAACAAATATGTTTACAATGTAAAATAATAACTGTCAGAACTATAGTCAATACAGACATTGTTAAAAGTCACAAAGCTGATCTAAATATGGTTATAGGCCTAAATTGTGAACATTCGTACGAAATTATATTTGAAATATGACAGAATTATTTAAAGAGCTGAAAACAGTAAACCAAGCATTTGGCAGTTAAAACGTATAAGTCACGTGGCAGTGTTTATGTTTAAATGTAGCTGAAGGAAACATAATGGGTAACCAAAAGTAGAACTTAGCAGGGCTTCAGAAAAGTGTGCAGTAACCGCGAACGGCCTGTAACAACAATTGCCATATTATATACATTATTAACAACCTTCACAATATTTCATACATTTAACACACCATTTTAATATAACTGTGATTTACATTATATTTAAGGATTGTAAGAACGAATAAATTTTATTCTCTGCAATACATAAAGGTACTTTTTTTTGCAAACCAACAACGTCATTCCTTTTGTAACATTTATATTGCTTTGAACCCAAAAATTTAATAGAAATTTCGCTGTGTCCATTGTATTAGCTGTACATACAAACACACAAAATCCACTGTTTTATAATTAACTAGCTGTGCCCGCGGCTCCGCTCGCATGGACTACAGAATTATTGTTTACGTAAAATTATGCTACCGTAGAGTTTTTTTTAGGTATTTTTATTCTACACAATTCTTTACTACACGATATTGTTCCATCTTTAACGGCTTAGACAGCGTATTGCAAGAGAGCACGCTGGCAGCAAACTTTTTTCCAACTTGATTCACTATAATCGTCACTGCTTATTCCTTATGTTACTTTACGTAACAAAATATAAACTAAAAACCTGGTCAGATAACATAGCTATGAATTTATAAAAACACGTAAATCGGATACGTGGTTCTCGAGTGATAAGCGCACTAACAGACAGACAGAGAGAAGTTGAGTTTTATAATGTGTATAGATGTGTGTTAACAACTTGTATATAACATGCTAATGACTGTTCAAAGTAAAAATACAGACTCTCATAAATTGTTGATAAAAATTCCAGAGGTTTTATTAAAATAATTACAAATATACTTACACTTGTGCACCTATACCAATGCTTATATTGCAGTAAATGACAAGTGGCGCTCGTCAACTAGCGTGACTACCGGCGACAATAAGGAGCCATATTTCCTTGCTGGCGAGTATAGCTAGTGTGAAGACCTCCCCTTCCTAGACCATGGGTAACAGCTAGTAACTGTTAGTCTCAGAAAACATATTGAACTATTCTATGCCGCACGGAACACGTATTTGCTGAAAAGGAAGTTTTCGGTCATAAGAGGATAAAGTCGAGTGGGTTTCTATCTCTATCCCAGTATCTCAGGATCTGGGCAACAAATTAACTTCAAAATAACTTGTATTGCAATACCTGATTTAAGGCATTTATCGGGCGGAAAAATAAACAACTAGATACGGAATATGAACACAAGTACAAAGAATGCAATCGTAAGCCTCGTGTGGTGTGTTCTGGTTTGCTTTCATATTTGTACCACTTGCGCGAAGCGATGTTATCATCTCGCCCACAATGCAGGAGAAAGTATCAGCCTCTTTCGATTTAGCCGCAGCTTGCAGCGTTATCTGTGGACCGCACGTTACACAGGAGCGGCGGTAAGCGAGAACACCCATGTGGCGGACACAGGCCATCGCGCCGCCATCTGAAGTGTCTACCTGCCCGACTGTCCCTAACACGCCTCGACACTCTACCTGTACTCGCAACTTTCCTACAAACACCTGCAAATACATCACAACACAATATAGGACAGCTTTGCTTTTTACGCCAGACAAATCAATAGTGCTGCCCTCATGCGAAGTGGCGTGACAACTGCTTCGTGCACACTCACATGGCTATATTGAGTCTAAAGACATAATTATTTTTACCGTTTCCTTGTAATTATTCGTCTCTTCTATTTTATAGTGATTATCTCAATGGAATGTATGGGGCCGCGGTGTTGTAGTGGTTAGAATACTTGCCCCCACCTACGCGAATCAGGCTCGATTCCCAGCGGGGTCACGCTTGGTTTTTCGCATGTGGGAATCGTGCCGGATGATGCCGCTGATCGGTAGGTTTTCTCGGGGATCTCTCGTTTTCCCTGCCTTTGCATTCCTGTGCTTCTCCATATTCACCTCACTTCATTCTCATCGGCTCTCAAGACCTCGATGTTAAGAGCCACCCAAATCTCTCTCCATTCCACTCCACTCAGTGGAATGTGATACGATAAAAATATATGTTGCCATTTTACAGCTGAGGCCCCAACTTTAAAAATTGCGCCTCTTATTTTTGTACTTTCTTAGTGAATTTTGAGAAAGATGTTCTTTGCTACGTTCATATTTACGGTTTATGTCGTATTTTGTGCTCGCCAGTGTAGTTTAGCCAATAAATTATTACGTAGCAGTATCGTCATAGTTTGATGGGTCAAACAAAAAATATTTCGCTCAGAGTATGAACACTGCTCCTACAGTGTTCAAGACAGGCATTTCTGGTGTGTAATTTTTGTAATGGTAAATGCATTACGTTTGTAATTTCTCTTACTGCATTTTCTATCTTAGCCACTATATGATTGTCACTGTACATTAAATGCTTGCACAGATGAATCTGACAGACTAAGTGCAATCGCTGTCGTTTTATATTCATATTATTTTGTGTTCTCTTTATTATCTTTCTCATGCCTTATATTGTTCCCACATGTTTTTTTTATTCCAAACGTTTATTTTACCGCAGAAAACTGTAAACCAGCCAAGTGCTTATATGTTTTTATTCTTAGTTCCGACATGTTTTTTTTTATTCCAAACGTTTATTTTACCGCAGAAAACTGTAAACCAGCCAAGTGCTTATATGTTTTTATTCTTAGTTCCCACATGTTTTTTTTATTCCAAACGTTTATTTTACCGCAGAAAACTGTAAACCAGCCAAGTGCTTATATGTTGTTATTCTTAATGTTCAGTGAACATAGTCTGAAATATTTTCAACATACTCCATAGCTACAATATATCGTTACAGAAAACGACATTGTGTAGTAATAGAGTATGTTCAAATATTTTACTTAATCATTCACCCCCATTGCAAGAATCTTTCAAACAAATCAGCTAGAGTTACCTTGTGAGACTATGGAAAAAATACTCCTCTGTGATTTTGTCAGTGGCTGGATTCAATTGATTCAAAGGTGATTTCTCACTATCTTCAGACAGTTATACCGTCTCAAATCTTTGGTTTAGTAGTCAAATAGCTTTAACTCTTTCAATCACAGTGCAACCATATATCATTTTAAACACAACAGAAAAACTGAATTTTCGTAGTGAAGATTACCCTTTCAGTTCATTATCAACCACTGTAAAATACATTGGAATTTTTTCTTTAATTAAATTACATTCCCAATCATTAAATCGATACAAGCATGCATCACATTAAAAAGTCCAGTTCAACTGGAGTGGTTAAGATAGACAAATATCGCACATATGTCTTATCTTAGCTTTAGTTACATCTCTTGATAATTTTATTTAAATTATTGGAATTTTAAGCTTCGGGCACAAGAATTTTTTAAAAATCTCTTAAATTATTTGCAATAAATAGTAGGTGGCAAATTACTTTTTAATTAAGATTGCATGATTGATAGTAAGGTACTAACTGCAACAGAAACTAGGTTTGAATAACTTTGCACTTTTTCTAAAGCAGTTGTATTTAATGTGAAATATGACATAAGGAAAAGTATACATTATTATGCATTATGGTAAAGATTTTCATTTTTACGGGGTCTTCAAAAGAAACGAAGTGTTCTTCATGTCACATCAGTTTGTCTTCACGTTTGTCCCGTGCATCGATCATTAGCGGAAAGGCTTATCTTGGAGCGAGGCGCGTGTAGTTGCACAGCAGCGGACGTGCGAAGCGAACGCAGCGGTGCAGGTAGGGCACACTAGCCAGCGCAGGGCTCGCGAGGCGGTGTGTCTATAAGCAACTAGCAGCGGACGTGCGAAGCGAACGCAGCGGTGCAGGTAGGGCACACTAGGCCAGCGCAGGGCGCGAGGCGGTGTGTCTATAGGCAACTGGGACAAGCCCCAGTGGTTACAAACTGGTTGCGGCCCCCTGCGAACTGGTTTGGCAACCGCTCACGGTGCTCAATCCCGCCGCCGGCCGGCCGGCGCTTTCAGTATCCTCTCCTCTCCCTTCTCCCTCCTTCCTTTCGCCTTCTATTGCTCGCAGAGGGGAAGGTTGCGGGAGGTGGTGCAGGGGTAACCGGTTCGAGTTCTGCTCCGGCATTTGTAAGTAAGGCTGACATTTATTTTTCCCCCGCAGTCTGGTCGGATGGAGAGCGGCGGTATTACAGCACAGTCGCCTGGGCGGCTTAAGCGCCGACACAATGTCGAACTTGGAGATGGACTTGCCAACGGTATGCAGCCGTGGAGATTAAACGATATCCCGTGGAAAATTGTAGGTTTCATAAATCACATTTCAATGCAAAATATTACTCACGACAAATTAAGCTGTTTCGATACAATAAATAATAAAATTTACTACCTTAATTACTGAGCTGACCTCTCAACCATCAATGTTTTAACATGTCTGAACACCGCCTACTTCAGTATTAAGAAATTCTCCTGTATCGGTGCAAAAGGCCACGTTGTACAAAGCACGAACATGCTTACCCCCTTACCCCGGCAATGTTGCATTAGGACTATAACAATAGCCAGGTTGTCGGTTGACACGTCATGTACGACAATGATACAAGTTGCCTACCTCACAGCAACACACCACTAATATATTTTTCAAATTTCTGAGGTAAGGTCGAAACTAGTGGGTATTACCAACACGACCTTTTATTATTCAGTCTTGCTTGCTGATTACTAGCATATCATGTCAAATAGCTTGAAGGCGGATGATTACAAAGTTGTAAGCGATAGGAGAGTGCCAATCCCTGTTAAAAAATATGAAGGGGTGTACTCTCTGTAACACCGTGTTCTGTGGTTACCTAACTTGTGCTCATTTGCCTGTATGCTACTTTTCGTTGCTTAATCGCAAGTTATTTACATTTTATCGTTGCGTAAAACATTTCCACTTTCTACTTTCAGGGGCGTCTACCACCTCCGAAATCGCTGTTGAACCTAAGTAGTGTATGTGTTTCCTTACTTATTTGTCCCGAGGATTCCACTCACGCCAGGTTGGCATACATTAACGACTCATTCTGTATATACACATAGAGTTAGGGGCATTAATTTATTTAAGTTGATTACAGAAGTGCTTATTAAAAATGTTTCCGGCCTACACTGAGCAGTAAGCGTATAAATAGATAAGTAATTGCGAGAAGTCGACTGGTATTTAATCCATGCAAACGAATTATGTGCCAAATATCGTTTGGTTGCAATGCCTAAAATTATAAATCAGTGCTTGATTGAATGGGCTAGAACCATACGATAGCACAGCAGGCAAATATGAACTTAAATATGCTAAATATAAATACTTAGCCACTGATGTACATACAAGACACTAACAAAAGTGATAATTGTCTAACGATCTAAATTTGTGTAGCCTTCAGTGGAATGCAGTCGGGCTTGCCACGAGTTAAGAGACGACTAGACTAGCCACAAAAACATGACGATCCTAAGATTCGTGGTCAAATAGGGAGGTGGGACTGAACATACAGCAGACGACGAAACAACAGCTTGCAGTGAGGCAGCTGTATTTGCTCACACCTGAATCCAATGGTGGCTAGTGTACTGTTTAAGTCAAGATCAACTCTGCCCACAAGAGTACTGTACAATATGATTAATAAAAAATGTACATAGTTTAGCCAACTACCGCTAAAACCTAGTTCTGCCGGAGTCACGCCTAGTGTAAATGGGTTCCTTGCTGAGGAGTGGTGTAAATCACTATAAAAAGAGGCAACATTTTACGTCCCCAAGCAGCAGTCAAGTATGCCATTATTTACTGGTACTGCGCCTATGGACGTGGGATTGAGATAGGCTCGATGGATGCAGGTAATATCTGGCTAGAACGACAGTTGGCCACACACGACGCCGTTGTGTGGCCAACTGTCGCGCACCTTTGATATCCTCCAACATAGCTCAGAGACCCTCGCACTCAGATACGCCCGTGATCCGGCAGGAATGCACTCACTGTGCTCACTGCTACTGGGTCCAGGCCAGAGCTAGAGCTATTTATTCGCTCACTACGTCGACACATTTCAGGGGATGGTGTAACGCACAGAATAACTACCTGTGGCTGTAAGGTTCTACGCAGTTGAATAACGTTATGTGCAGAGCCGGTCTCGCATAACCACCCATCGGTCTCTCTCTCAACTCTCTGGCATTTCATAGATAATAATGCCAATGTTATACAGAATGTGAGAAGTTTAACCGAATACGAACAGTTTCTCATCAACATACATAATGGGTGGGCAGCGTGCAAAGAACCTACCTGGCCATCAGAACATTTGGTAAAGATTCGCTGTCCCTAATAGGTGTAAACCAATAATGAAATATGTCTTGAATATGACTCCATGTAAGTTGGTCCCTGCTTTCAAGGAAATAGCAAATCATGGTAATGCTACAGCGTACAAAAATAAATATTAGCGTCGGAACCACCACGTTCTATCTCTCTGTCTGCCCCCCCCCCCCCCNAACATCTGCCTACCTTCCTATGCTGTTTTATTTAATTTGAATACCTCTAATAAATAGGAAGACCAAATGCTAATTTCCTTGTCCCTTTCATATATTTAGTTGTTATTCTTGGAGAAGTTTTCCACCAAGGCAATGTGACATTGAACCCACTCGCCTCCCACTAAGGCAAACCGCTTTAAACTTAGTGGCGGCCGCGGTGGCTGAGCGGCTATCCCACTCGCCTCCCACTAAGGCCAACCGCTTTAAACTTAGTGGCGGCCGCGGTGGCTGAGCGGCTATCCCACTCGCCTCCCACTAAGGCCAACTGGATCACTCACGGATTTTCGGATGTGGGAATCATACCGGACGATGCAGCTGGTCGGAGGGTTTCCTCGGAGATCTCCCGTTTCCCCACCATTTCATTCCGGAGCTGCTCCATTCTGTCATAAATCACTCTCATCGGCTCTCCAGACCTCTCTGTTAAAAGCCGCCCAAATCTCTTCACTCACTTTAAGCTTAGTGTGCGTGACGGTATAACGTGAAACTCAGTATAGCTATGCTTCACTTGAGAGCAAACTGTGGCGCTGTATCGGACGAAGAATGGCCTCTGCAGTGTGTGGCGGGTTGTGGTGAGGTAAGAGGCGGCCCACAGCAGCATGGCCGCCCACTCGACAGTCCAAACATGGCGGCGGGGATGAACCCGGCGACTACGTAACTCTCGGCGTCGCCACCTCGCCTCTTCCGGCACGCCACATCCCAGAGCTGCTGACGACGCGGAAGACATTCCTACCTCCCAACCCGCACGCTCTGGTTGTGTCCCTTCCCGACCTCAACCTCCCCTTCATTGCCTCTCATTGGCCAGGCCGGCACATACTGGAGTGTGCTAACCCATACACACACACCTACTGGACACGCTGCTATTGACAGATCGCTATCTTAAGATGAATGCATTAATTACTTGAACACTTCATACATAACGGAATTAGTTCAAGTACTTTGGAAATTCTAACTGTCAAGCAAACTGGTTTCAGATCCAACCGCAGCTGTGTGATACAAAAATTATTACTTGCAACACCTAGTGAACGAGGATACGAGTAGCGTTTGACGAGAACAGCCATTGATAGCTTTATCATGGGAGAATGGATACCTTTTAAAATTTATTTTCTGTTGAAAGGCAAATAGTGTGAAAGCAAATAGTGCCAACGGCCATATTTCTTAACAAGCCGAAACTAAGGAACAACCGTCTTCCTCGAAGCTCTATGTAGGTGCCTCTTATCTTCAATCCGTACTCAGTGGAGTCACCAGAAACTAAACCACGACATTTAGCATACGATGATGACCTTCCTCTTGCAATCCAGCTCACGGGTTCTTTGACTTATGTCTTTAATAGTCGTCGTCATTTTGACCACACGTGATTAATTCGGTCACTCACGAGTTGCAAGTAGCGTCCATGGGCAATGTGCAAATCTCCACTAAGGGAACTGAACGCATACGAGACGAAATGAGACGCCAACGACAAAGTAAAAACAAAATACAGCAGTGGGGTAGAAACAGGACGCATCCTAAGAAAATCTAACAATTTTACATGTCCACTCGATTGTTGCACGTGTGCTAGTAACGAGGCCCATGAGAATGTTCGTAGCTCATAGCTGTGTAAGGTTACATAATGGACACACAAGATCAGGACTCTCAAAGATGATCAGTTCAACCAAAAACCAACATCAACGTTCACGATAAAGAACGACATGCGACATATACGAATGCGCCCTTCCAGCTTTTAAATCTAACCTCAGTTTTTTCATTAAAATTCAAATAGTTTTTTTTTTCTGTTTCCATTTTAACCTACTTCGGATGTGATTGAAGTATTAGTGGCAAAAAAAAAAAAAGTAATGTCGAGATTCGAGAGAAGAGGCAACAAATGGAATACTACGGAATCTTATCAGTTTTCTTGGCAGATCGTATACATGACAGCAAACAAGAATGATCAATTGTGAGAAAATGGAGAAAGTGACATATGAATGCATGTGTACATCATTATTCATTATTAGTCTATTTGTGTGCTCATAGTCTTAACTTCCACCAATTCTTTCCAAAAGTTCATTCTTTAACAAAAATATTATTTATTTTCATCTCCTTCTCAAGAGAGCAATGCTCTGTTATTGTGCCTCCTTGATTTCCTCCCGAGATGTAAAGGGGCTGAATGGTAAAGCGGGTTGTGGTGGGATTAACGTGTGCGACGGTGAGGCAAGTTGACAGGGGGCGTAGGATAAATGCAAAATGATAATATCCTAGTGTTATGAGTGAGTTTATGTTCCCAAATCCGTGGCTCCAAATATTATCTCTATAATTGTAATGGGTGTAACGGGGAGCGACTTGTAGATCGCTTCTAGTGAATTCTCAGTTCCTAGTTCAAATACTGATACGATTTTTTTTTCTGGTTACATTTTGAAATGTTTGCATGTGTGCGTTTTTTTAGTGAGTGTTTATATAATAAACTGTGCCCGAATCCCTATGCGTGTAGTGGTCGTGAGGAAAGTAGGATGCAATAAGATCGGGGCCCGGGTCCATACAGCATGCAGCACTATTCATTGATTTTGAAATATACATTACTGATGGGTGGACAGTAGAATGTAGGAAATGTGGTAAAGGGCTCAAGATAGCCAAACTTATGAAAAATAGGAATGTGTATGCATAATCAGGACGTTATATGAAATTAAATAAATATAAATTCATTAGTTTATATTTATTACGGGATGGAAATTCATTAATGTTGTATGTGTGCGTGTGTGTTTAAGAGAGATATAGATAGATAGAGAGAGAGAAGTACAGACACAGATAACTTTCTACGTATTGAGTGGCGAAGACGAACCATGGAGGGCGGAAACACCCGACACTTCAGTGCTCATATACTTCAACGTCTCTGGTCATACAAGGGACCGCTGCGCAGTGCACGGTGAAGACTAGTCTCGGCTGCCAGATTACAACGGTACGTATTGAGGAGGGAGGGGTCTTTGCACGAAGCCACGTTTGGCTCGCTTGCCAATGTCTGCCCATGCCCGTTCCAGTGCAGCGCTGATGCTGGACAAAATCTTGAGTTGATTTGCTGACAGCTTTACAAATGAGTCTCCAAGTAATGAACTTTGAATGACATGTCACCACATTATTTGCAGTCCGTTAAGAGTAAACATAGGTAGTTTCTCATAAGCTGCTGCAAAAGAGCTGTTTAAACCTACGCAGAAGTATGAAGCCTATTTTGCTGGTCATCGAGGGTGCAGATTTCTCATAATCTTATGCAGGATTCTATGTCAGTTACTACTTCCCTGCATCACCTTTTCGTTTTATTTTTCGTACCTGTTATTCCACGACGAATATACCGTTTTAAATATAAACATTTATGTTGTCTACAGTTTGTAGAGTATAAAATAGTATGATAAACTTTAAACAATTTGAGGCCTTAGCCAGAATACAGTTCGAGCAAGAACATTTCCTGAGCATCAAAGAACTCACATACACGAATATGATTTCATTCGTTTGTTAGTGACTGCGAGGGTCGTATAAAAACATTATAGCCCAGACAAAAAATACGCTTGACGGCGAAAAATAGTAAGTTAGTGTAAAATCTAGCAATGGACAAGATAGGAAGTAAATAATGTGGTATTGGTAGCGATGCTTTCTTTGGGAAATTGCTAGCTCGTCACAATGTTGGAGGCGGCGAGAGT
Source organism: Clitarchus hookeri (assembly GCA_002778355.1). Lineage (NCBI taxonomy): Eukaryota > Metazoa > Arthropoda > Insecta > Phasmatodea > Phasmatidae > Clitarchus > Clitarchus hookeri. The sequence continues at coordinate 178,037 of NQII01002509.1, read as the reverse complement.
GTCGGCTGCGTTACTAGAATAACTGATGTAACCTGTGTGCTACGGGAAAATAGGAAACTATTACAACGAACACTTCGTAGATAGAGCTCCGAGTATTAAACGCATTCGTTTGGTAATAAAACACTTGAAACACTTATTCTTTTGTTCTACACTGAAGAGCCAAAAAAAGTGGTATAGGCGTGCTACAATGGCAGGTTATCAAGATTTAAGTGAGTTTGAACGTGGTGTTATAGTCGGCGCACGAGAGATGGGACATAGCATCTCCGAGGTAGCGATAACATTTGGATATTCGTGTACGACCATTTCACGAGTGTACCGTGAATATCGGGAATCCGGTAAAACATCACATCTTCGACATCGCTGCGGCCGGAAAAAGATCGTGAAAGAACGGGACAAACGACGACTGACGAGAATCATTAAACGTGACAGACGTGCAACCCTTTCTCAAATTGGCGCAGATTGGATTTGTGGACTGCCCTGCAGGATTCATGGTGTTAATTGCCTCCTGCATACCTTCAGACATTAGTCGAGTCCATGCCACGTCGTCTTGCGGCACTTCTGCGTGCTCGGGGGGGCCCTACACGATATTAGGCAGGTGTACCATTTTTTGGCTCTTCAGTGTATTATCGTTACATTATCTATATTCAAACACGCCAATTACAGCAACCAGTGGTGCAAAGGTGTAATCAAGTCACGATCAACTCAGTACAATGTACTCGATTTCTTGCCACGTGTTTTGTAGTATGTTTGCATCAATTTGTTAGATATAATTAACTATATTGTGTGAACTACGATAGTAACCATTCTGTCCGCATGTCGAGGTACCTACGTAATAGCCATCGTCATGGCCTCTATGAAACGTGCCGCAGGTCTGAAGGTGACGTTCGTCCTGCCATCTATAGGTTGTTCACGGTAAAATGGAGCACTTTTAAAAGCCCTGCTTAATATATAGTTGTAAGCATGCTGTGTATCCTACCATTCGTTAAAAAAACATTGCCGTAGACCTGTTCACTTTACTCATACTGCAAAATTATTATAAAAGTAAATATTTTACTAATTTTATAATCCATACACTTATAATCATTCTAAAAATTCGGAAAGAAAAATAAATCATTGAAGTATTGACAAATGTTTACCGAACACTTTTAATTCAACGTCGAGACATGGAATTACTTTCCCTCCGTCGTTACCAACTTTACTGGACGCATGCTACTAAGTGTGCTCATTAAAAATGCACGCATTTAGGGACAGTGACATTTATCAATGGTTGATTTCAAAAGTGCTCACTTTATCGTGAACAGTCATTAATGGTACAGCTGCAAAATTCAAGTCTAGCTTCATCATTACTTGTCATTTCACAAAATTATGCCGTGTGCATTCGACACAGCATGCGGCTAAGTTTAGTCAGACGTATTTTTAATAAGCTTATATAAGGAGTGTGAAGTCTAACCTAGCGCCACATAAATTCGCGAAATATTCGCGGCTAGCAATGAAATTCACGGAGACCCAGAATGTTCAAAGAGGAACTCGGTTACGAACAGTTGTTACGGACGGCATCCTGAAGGGAGGAGTGCAGACCTGCTTGGTTACGCAACATTCCAGAGCCGCACTGCACCGAGACCGTTTCGCCGGCTAGCTGCATACCTCATGTAGACTGCTCGCGGTACAGTCACCTAGTTTGGCTTCCACTTGGCTTGCGTGCGTGTGAACACGCGTCGCTTCAGATACGAGTTGACGGTGTGTAAGCGTGATGTGAAAGTCCCACATACCGCTTGTTTATGAAACGACATATCACCGCGAGCGAGCGGCGCTCTATAGCCAACTAGTTTAGTCTATCATATAAGCTACTTTCCATGGCGAGAGTGCCTGTTCGTCTTTTAACACTTCTCGTCGCTTTTACTATTGTTATACGATGGCACTGGCATTTCGAACATTAAGCCTGTAATGGATTTAATGACGCCTTCACGTGATTTTCTCTTAAATGGAAAATATGATACATCCAAACCATCAAAGGCAAAACAAAAAAGTGAAGCTCACTTAATATTCGGTCACTACACCGTACAAATAACCACACGTAAACATAACTTTTTGAAATAACAACATTAACTATAATAAAATGAATTGTTTTTGCAGGAATTTAATTGGACGAGTGGTGAACTGGGGAGACAAATATAAAGTAACTACACGGGTCCATTCCTGGAAAGATAATAGGAATTATGTGGGCATAAACCCCTACCCCTAACCCAAGGTTGTCGATTGGAATTTATTCCAGACTTCTCAAATAAAAGTTATGAAATAGGTAATATGCAAGGAAACTGCGGTAACTTAATTATTCACCAGAATGGACGTATATCAAGTAAAGACAAATGTATGTAATTTAATAGCTTCACTCCAAACTCAACGTTTACTTCCACAATACTGGGACGTAGACAAACATAAATAAGTTTTTGCATATTCTTTTACACCGTCGCTGTCGTTTGTAATAAGATACTCTGCAAATTACGTTGTGGGAAAATGTTTATCGGAACTGGAAGGATTTTTCTGCCACGTGCCAGCAAATCGAGTTGAAACACTGAGGACCCCGACCATTGAGGATTTCAGACATTCTAACTCATCGTGTTTAACTATACAACACGATTTTCTTCACACTGTGTAAGCTAAATGACAGATTGTGATACCAAGGATGCGTAAAGAAATTAAAAATGAAGAAAAAAAGTAATTTTTCTTAAAATTACCAACAGTTTGGTCGCAGCAGCTCCACGAATGTAGCGTATGATCGTGTGTGAAGCACCGCGCCAGCTACACAGTAATGTTATGAAGACGGCGGTAAACTATACACATGTGGTACATCATGTGATGACAGATGTTCAAAATGACTACCATCCATTCACTGGCATGCGACCTTGCACATTATTCAGCATCTCCTCATCAAGTTCATGAAGTTTCGCTGCCCGTAAAATCTGTCAGTAACACGCCAGTGCATCCCACTGATTCGCCAGTGTATTACAGCTCATTAACTGACAATTCAGTAAAATAATTATGCCGATTGAAATCATTTTATCAGATTTAAAGTGCACCTAAAAATAAAATAAGACGACTCTTCTTAAATCTTCTACGTCACAATTTCGTTCTTCTGTAACATTTCTGCTTCGGCCGCGTATCAGGATAGCTGACTGCGTCATTTGTTGTGAAACATACAACAGTGTCGACGCAAAGGAAGCATTATACGGTTGTTATTTACTGTGTATGGTCAACGTGGCCGCTTGCACTTGGTTGAAGGAATTTTGCACGTCTGAGGCCTAAACGCGCGGGAGCGCTAGGGGCGACCGAGACATGCGCATCAACTCTCTCATCGCCTCTACGCGCAAAGCACTGACCTGGCGCCAGTCTTGCCCTCGATAACGAGCCACTATGCACCATGAGACTTTCAGCGGAGACCCTACCATTTTGTGAAGTAATAATAAAAATAAAGATTTGATGCACGTCCTTCTTTAATTTTTTGTACCGGAGTGATCATACCTAAAAATAACCGCGAAAACACCCGTTTGATCCATTTTCACTATCACAAAAACATGCTTTAGAGAGAAATGGAGGAACTGAAAAACATGTGCAGGCACGTAACGTTTCATAAATGTTATTCGTAAGCAGACCTCACTCAGACACGTTGGACGGTTTTTTAATAAAACGTTTTCTGCTGGAGCTCTGCACACCTTTAGGCGGCCACCTAAACCAGTCTTAGCAGCGCTGCAATACAGGTGTTCGGAAACTCACCCGAAATAATTCGGGAGGCGATTCCTTGTAGAAAACGAGATAGACAAATGTAATACAACTTACAGTCTAGCTCAATTGCTAAGGAAAATATACGCTCTTGAAAATAAAGTTTAGAAATGGCATTTTTGCAAAATATCAGAAACGGCGAGGAATTAAACTATGATTCTCTGGATAATTTTTAGCTTTATAGACAGCTTCTCCCTACGAAAACACCGGTGTTAACACCGTTCGCTTTCATACAAATAATAAGGATGCCTGCCCTCTAATTGCGTACAAATTATTTGCCTTGAAGTTGTATGTAATTTTGATGCCATCATATTGAGCAGTGAGTCCTACTTAACAAGAGAAGTCCTCTTGTTGCAAGTTCCTAGGACCCACCGTTTCCTTTTAAAACACGCGCAAAGTTTACAGCGGTGACGATACAATGCCTGGCACGTAGGCAATACGTCATACAGGCAGGGTTAAACATATCGTAAGCAACCGATAATACGGTGGCTGACTATTCTCTAAACGTCTAAAGCATCACAAGTGAAACGAGGTAGAATATGTTAAAACCGGTTTTTCATAGGTCGAAGAGCTCCATAACGCTGAACACTATCCAGTGAATCATAGTTTAACTCCACGCCGTTTCTGATATTTTGCAAAAATGCCATTTATAAACTATATTTTCAAGTCCGTATATCTCGCTTTGGAATTGAGCTAGGCTATAAGTTGTATTACATAAGGAATCACCTCCCGAATTATTTCGGGTGCGTTTCCGAACACCTGTATAGAGTCCTCGAAACACAGCGGAAAAATCTCATTACATAAAATATATGAAATTAATGTATTTTTACCATTTGTCTAAATTAATCAGTTTAAAACGAATTATGTGCATTACGACTACGGCAATTTAAACAACCAACGTACACAAACTCACACCTGGAGCTAAGAATCAGTGAGACATGGCACACAACGCCGATATAACGCAACAAAACACTACTGCTGTCATGGAACGAACCAATAAGTCGATCAAAACAAATCCGTTCATGACTAGTGCCCCAAATGGTTCAACTCCGCCGAACTGCCCCACTTCAACTATATCTTGCTTTTACTATACAGTTCAGTAAACAATAGCCAAAGGCTTCTCCAACTGGAAGAATTACTGCAGGCAAAGATAATTTGTAGCAAAACCGACCTACCATTAGTTCGCAGAAAATTGTTTCTTCTTTTGTTCAGTAACAGTTGTCCTCAGCTTTACTGGAAACAGGTGTGATATCAGTAATAAACTAATAATATCCAACTCAGCAAATTTTTTTCCCATATCCCAAAATATTTACCTATCACCCTAATTTTTGTTTCGTGGCAGATTTTGATACTTAAAAGGTGAATATAGCTTTCGTATAGTTACGAATGCAGTAGTTGCAGCGGGTTAGTTGCTTGGTCGTTTGCTTCTGATCTCCTCGGTGGACAATCACCAGTAGGTAATCAGAATTGTAGAAAGTATGAGTCATATGCATTTTGGCCTAATTTGATGAGTTATTTCTGATACGGATATAAGTATGTCCAATGAAAGACTGATATGGTAATCAGCTCAGCTGAGTGTTCTGAGCCATGAATCAAGCATAAAAACACATTGTACGACTACTTATTGAATAAAAATCACAATTTTTATTTTTCAGTACTGGAAGACTGCCATTTTACCAAGTCAGCTGTAATGATTTTATAGTTGTAAAGCGTTATAATTCATAATTTTACCGTTTGTTTTCCTATTATGAATAACCATACGCCTGCATTAGGCCTACACCTAATGATTCTCAATTACAAAAACAAATTTTGTATTGTGATTCTTCACATAAAAACACGTATTGTATGTCTAATCAACCCCGTGGAAGCAAAACTTATAAATGCCATTTAGTAACAAAATATGAAACATTATTGCAAAAGGATGATGATCTCTGCATTGTGTGTTACTCAACGAAGATGTGCACGTACTAAAAAATTAGTTACCGACGTCAACCGCCCGTACCGAGACTACAGGGGACATAAATATTATATTTTTACTACTCATTATCAAACACCACGTGGCAAGTTGGAATACTCCATCATGCTATTTTACATGAAAACAGCATACACAAGGCAAGGTGTGAATTATCGTGCCTAGCAGTTAGGCAATACTTCCAGCACCCGCGATATGCACTTAACATGTGTTGAGACAACTGGTGGGTTTCAATGTTTTGAATACGCGCCTTTTTCACAGAGGTGTAACTCCCATGGGAAACAAATTAGGCTATACGTCATATGTTTAATTACGTGGTTTTGTGTGATGAACTACCTCACAAATCCGTTGATGTACAGTAATTCAGAATCATACTGTACAGCAACAAAAGAACAGGTGGATTGCGTTCATAATCTAATGGGACTTACACCATTGCTTACGTCGACTGCAAACCTGTACTTCGGAAAGATTTCGAGAAGGAAGATGAAACTTTTTAAACTAAACCATACAAAAATGATGATAATACTATAGAACCCTCTACAGGCAGACATAAAATAATGAACATGCTTACCTGGATAATCAACTACAAACGCAGAAGAAATAACAAATCATATTAAAATACGTATTTTCTGAATGCAATTGAACTTAACACCGTTGCCCATAAATAAAAAACATGTGGATTTCGAAATTTCTAAAGTCGTATCCCCGGTCACGGTCATTATTTCTGTATCGATATGAAAAACAATATCACCGTCAACAAAAAAAATTCAAAATGTTCACTCTCCCATCTTCTATCCCTACGCAGTTTTTTGCCTCTCGCTTTATACAGTTATTAAATCTCAGAATTAACTAAACCTATCTTAAGATCCGCAGTACCTACATTGAATACGCCATCTTCGTAAATAATAAGAGCGCAGAGAGCTAACTGTGTATGGCATGATGAATTGCTGTTTTCACTGGGTTAAGTTTTGTAAACACATATTTTGTCATAAACATGTCAGTACTACAGTATAAATACTGAACAATACACATATATTCAGACGAGAACAACGAACTCCCGGTAAGTTAATAAGGCCCTAATATGCTTGCAGTTCATTGACCAAGTTCCCCTTCCCTCCCCGGCGAAAAACAGTGTGGAAAGTAGGCCTCACGTGAAACGTAGGAGCTCCCTTCCCAAAATTTAGTTTTAAAATACTGTCAATAACATCAGTATCTACACACCGTTTCTTTTTTCGCATATTTTACACAAAATTCTTACCATACCAGTATAAACATTTATATTTAACATCTCAATTTTTAGTAAATGCATATAACGTATGACTTAATCTGCATTGTTTTCTTAAGGCATCCCCTTGTGAAGTCTTTGGCACCCATCACTGAAACTTATGAACAGGCGGGGGGTGGGAGCAACAAATGCCTCCCTTCTCCCCTCCGTTTTCGATACCCATACATTTAATATTCATTATTCACACTCTAAAACGACGGTCCTGGATCTATTTTTGAATCATACGTAATACTGAATAAATATGTCTGTTGAAAACCGCCTTTCGGATTTTTTTTTGTCTACGTTGTACCGTGCAAAACATTTACTCGTGTCTGTAGAAAGTCATTGGGAAGACAAAAGGATTTTTTTCCTTTTGTGAGGGGGGAAATTCCATTTCGCAAGCTGTCAAAACGCAAGGACGGTTTGTAAAAATACTTTATATCACATATTACGTGGGTAATATAAACACGCCTAAGACAATAGCATCGGGTATATTAATCATATATGCATTTTTAGTTTATAGGGATTTCCGTTTATTTCTGTGTATATACGCTCATGGGAGGGAACATTGAAGTGGTTTACATTTCAACGTGTACAGAAACGTGCGTAGCACTAAGAAATAAACTTTATGTTAACTTCTTTGTCCCAGGAAATGTCTAAATGCAGAGACGTTGCTGAGCTATGGCGCATACGTTAAAAGATAGCGTATTTGTTTGGCTGGTTTGAGTGGAAAGTGAGGGGACAAGCTCCACAAAGCAGCTCGACACACTGCGGTGCGAGAGTGTTAAAGNGGGCAGGGAAACAGCTCTCGGCAGGTTACAACTTTCTCTTTTCTTGAGGCTGATTGCTGCAAGCAGTTCGCGCGCCGCCTATGCAAATGGTTGCGCTACAGATGTTGCGACATGGCACAGCACAGCTTCCAACTCCTAACCGCTACTGCGGCTCACTCACGGCCCTACCTACTTTGAAGCTCAAAATGGAAACATTTTAAAGCATTCAAATTTCTTTATTAACACAAATAGATTAAATGTTTGTTTTGAACTGAAAATTAAATCCATGTGATGAAGTATATGGTACGTGAGTCGTCTAAGAAAGGCACTTTGAAAGCAGGGAAATTGAGGTTCTGAAGGGTTAGAAGGAACAAATCACTACAAAAAATAGCACAACACATTTACGTTAGTAAGCAGAAGTAACAAGTGGGCAGGGTAGGGTTGTTGACGTAGAGCTAGAGACTAGACTCACCTGGCGACAGCAGTTGGTAAGGAGAAGCAACAGGTAAACCACGGCTCGCTGGATGGGAGGGAGGGAGGGGGGCGGCGACTTGAGGACGGGGCGCGCGCACACGAGAAGCCAGAAGCGAGGTAACCTGGCGGACGCGGAGGCGTCGACGCACACGCTCCGGCAGGTCTGCAGCGACTGAGCGGCCTCTGTGCAGCGCGCCGCTGCCGCCAGCTAGCGGCACTTTCACCGCCCACTGACGTCACTGCCGCCACGTAACTGTTCACAAGGTCGGCCCGCCCGGCCCTCCAGCCCCAACAACCCCTCGCACAGCATTGCCACTTCGCATTCCACGGCTGGCGCTATCCTCAGCCGACAAAACAATTACGTCGCCCACACCTACACTTATCACACTGCTTTATCCACACACTTACCTGGTTTTTAATGGCGTCTGAATACAGACACTATATAAGGAATTTGGCTGGTTAGATGAATATTTCCCGTTTTGTATTTCCGTCTCTAATTGATATATTTTTTAAAGTGAGTATGGCTAAATGTTTTTTTTTTTTTCGTTATCATTTTAAGCATAAAAACTCGGATCCAGGCTATTCAAAGTATAACAGAGATGAGTTTAAGACGGCAATACTGAACGTAGTTCAGTGTCTTCCACACAGAGGCGATGAGGTATGTGATATGCGAGACTTGATAAGGGCTCTAGGCCTAAGTGGGTAGATATGTAGGTAGAGCTTAACGTCTCGTCGACAGCGCGGTCACTAGAGATGATACAAGTTGCTCAGACATGCAGGTACGGGTAGGAATCGGCCATGGTCTGCAGTAAGTAACCATTCCAGCATTCTCCTGGAGTGATTTTGGGAAACCACGGAAAACCAAAATCAGGATGGCCAGACCCAGATTCGAACTCAGGTCCTACCGAATGCAAGTCTAAAGTTTAACCACTGTGCCACCTCGATAACTTTAAGTCTAAGTATAATACGTCCTGGTAGACATGTCTAGAAATCACGTTACCACCAGTTTAGTGTGGAAACAACAAATACAGAAACTAAAGTTATGGCTATAAAAGGATTATGTTCAGTGGCAATTTTCTAGAAAAGTATTTAAAAACATAACTACCAGAAATTTTAAGGGAATTCTGCAATTTTAAAAACATATTTGATCCATTCAGTATTTCTCTACCAACACAACTAAAGTTTGTTGTTATGAATTTGAAATGTACGTAGTCTTAGTTAAGAAAAACTGTACAGCTTTTATGAAATAAGACAAATTTGCTACAAATAAATAAATATTTTATACCACATACAGGATATCAAGGAGTGCTTTAAAATATTATAATGTTTATTTTGAGGAAATGAATAAAAATACTCACTTGTAACAATATACAGTAACTCTTCTTTAAAAAACATTAAAAATACTAATGTGAAAAGTAAATCCTAACCCAAGTAATAAAATTAATTAGATGGCTAAATATCTAACAAAATTTAAATAAATTTATACCCAACATGCAACTTTCATCAAATACTATAACTTTGTAAACCACTCAAATATCTGTCCTTATTCCACCAGTAACATACTAAAACCTTATAAGAAAATGTTTGCATCTTCTCTATTTTAACAGTTTCTTTGGGCCCTATAAGTGCATACTTCCATCACTAGTCACTAATTAAAAATGAAAGTGTGAAGATATTTGGGCAGCTCTTAACATTGGGGTCTTGAGAGCCGATGAGGTTGAGGAGAGGTGTGTATGGAGAAGCACTGGAATGTAAGGGCGAGGGAAACGGGAGATCGCCAAGAAAACCTGCCTACCAACGGCATCGTCCGGTCCGATTCGCACATTTGAAAATCTGACGTCGACCCTGCCAGGAATCGAACCAGGTTCGCATTGGTGGGAGGCAAGTAATCTTAACAACTATACCACCACAGCCCCAATTAAACATTATATTCAGAATTCACCAGTATTTGGTTCTGGTAGTTATCATTATTTTAAAACAATGCCATTATAATATGTTAAGTTACATTATATCTCAGAAACATTCAGTATCATAAAAACAATACAAACATATTAATTTATTAAGAGACTTGGAATCATAGAAATACAAAATGCTAGCAAACCTGAGCAAGGAGGCATTTAACAAGTGGAGAGTTCAATGATTGCATAGAGAACAGATGCAGGGCAGCATACGCAGGCATTTCACTACTACAGACTTAGAGAGAACAAGCCAAAGGAACAAATGAAGGTGCTCCTCCAGTGGAGAATTCAATGATCGCATAAGAGGACCAACTGCTAGTAGAACTATGTATGGAGACATTTCAAACGTGGAGACTTCAATGGTCGCATAAGAGAACCAACTACTAGTAGAACTACGTAAGGAGGCATTTCACGTGGAGACTTTAATGATTGCATAAGAGAACCAACTGCTAGTAGAACTATGTATGGAGGCATTTCATAAGTGGTGACTTCAATGATCGCATAAGAGAACCAACTGCTAATAGAACTATGTATGGAGGCATTTCATAAGTGGTGACTTGAATGGCCGCATAAGAGAACCAACTGCTAGTAGAACTACGTAAGGAGGCATTTCACAAGTGGAGACTTCAATGATCGCATAAGAGAACCAACTGCTAATAGAACTATGTATGGAGGCATTTCATAAGTGGTGACTTGAATGGCCGCATAAGAGAACCAACTGCTAGTAGAACTACGTAAGGAGGCATTTCACAAGTGGAGACTTCAATGATCGCATAAGAGAACCAACTGCTAATAGAACTATGTATGGAGGCATTTCATAAGTGGTGACTTGAATGGCCGCATAAGAGAACAAACTGCTAGTAGAACTACGTAAGGAGGCATTTCACAAGTGGAGACTTCAATGATCACATAAGAGAACCAACTACTAATAGAACTATGTATGGAGGCATAAGGGGTGACTTGAATGACCGCATAAGAGAACCAACTGCTAGTAGAACTATGAATGGAGGCATTTCATAAGTGATGACTTCAATGATCTCATAGAGAACCAACTGCTAATAGAAATATGTATGGAGAGATTGTATAAGTGGAAACTTCAATGGTCTCATAGAGAACCAACTGCTAGTAAAACTATGTATGTAGGTATTTCATAAGTGGAAACTTCAATGGTCTCATAGAGAACCAACTGTAACTAAGGCATTTCACAAGTGGAGACTTCAATGATCCCATAAGAGGACCAACTCCTAATAGAACTATGTATGGAGGCATTTCATAAGTGGTGACTTGAATGGCCGCATAAGAGAACAAACTGCTAGTAGAACTACGTAAGGAGGCATTTCACAAGTGGAGACTTCAATGATCACATAAGAGAACCAACTGCTAGTAGAACTATGAATGGAGGCATTTCATAAGTGATGACTTCAATGATCTCATAGAGAACCAACTGCTAATAGAAATATGTATGGAGAGATTTTAGAAGTGGAAACTTCAATGGTCTCATAGAGAACCAACTGCTAGTAGAACTACGTAAGGAGGCATTTCACAAGTGGAGACTTCAATGATCGCATAAGAGAACCAACTGCTAATAGAACTATGTATGGAGGCATTTCATAAGTGGTGACTTGAATGGCCGCATAAGAGAACAAACTACTAGTAGAACTACGTAAGGAGGCATTTCACAAGTGGTGACTTGAATGATCGCATAAGAGAACCAACTACTAGTAGAAGTACGTAAGGAGGCATTTCACGTGGAGACTTCAATGATCGCATAAGACAACCAACTGCTAGTAGAACTATGTATGGAGGCATTTCATAAGTGGTGACTTCAATGATCACATAGAGAACCAACTGCTAGTAGAACTATGTATAGAGGTGTTTCACCAGTGGAGATCAACTGTAGCCCAAATAATGGTGCACACACATATCCAGGAATTTTGTTTGGAGGGTCAGCAAGAACATAGCTGGTGTGGACTTAGGTAGAGAGAAGAGAATGCAAGGAGGCACATGTCACCACAACAAAAAATATATAGTGACATTAAAAAAATATGAAAGAAATTTGTAATATATGCCTATATTATTCTCCATATTACACACATTTTAGTATGTATGTGTTTTCTGTGTGGAAATGAACATAGTTTATAATATAATAAATATAATAATTTTCCTGAAAAATTTATATATACTCCTATTGGACTGGTATTCTAGCTACACCCATGATGGCAACTTTTATTCATTCAATGTACTCCTTCATTATACTACCTCCAAGATCACTATAAATGGATATTAGTTTCCACATTTAAATGGTACACAAATTCAAGAAATTTAAAAACAAAAATTATACTTTAAAATATCTTAAATTATGATGGTAACAACAGAGGCCAGATCCAAGTAAAAAGGACCCTAGGGACAACCTCAGCTAGCAATTTACAAGCAATATGAAAGTTGTTCTCTCAAAAAATTTTGTATCACAAACCTTTATTTCTGATTGTTAATTTTTCTTACATTCTGCTCAAGAGAGTTTTACGCCTGAGAGGGGTCCAGCCAGTGCCTGAAATGAAGGGAGGGAGAATAATTAGGGCAAAATAGAGGAGAAAATTACCTCACAGAACAATAAAATGAACCATAGTTAACAACAATTGCATATTTTTATAACAATTAAATGATTATTAATAATTGTACTAATTGTTGACAAACTAATGTGCAAAGGGATGGAGCCAGAGGGAGGGGTGTAGGTGGTTACAACCCCTAAAACCCCAATGGCTATGCTCCTGGTAACGAAGTATATGTCTAACACATGTCTTGCTTAGTTCATAATGATGGGAGCCTTTTAAATAAGTAAGGCACAGCACGTAGCATTCTTTCAGACATAAAACCTTATTTGCAATACAATTGTTAAATATATACATCACAATGAACAATGTGGTGGACCAACTGAATTAGATACAAATTCATCACAGAAGCAGCAAAACTGTATCATCTTCAATGCATTTTGCACATGTCTCACTTTAAGCCACAGATAAACCATCAAAATATATTCTGACATCTTCACTAAAGGAATCACACAAATAAATTAACTTACACGACCAAACCGGCACTCAGGGTCAGCAATTTATATAAAATTTCATCTGAACCAAAATTAATTCAGTCATATGAAAAGAAATGGATAAATTTAAAAAATGTGGTAAATATCAAGTGTATTACAACTTTGCTTCCGCCGTTTTTCGATCAATGGCTGCAGCGGTAAGTGCTGGTGGAAATATGTAGATCAATAATGTTACACAGTAAGCTTGGACATCTGTCAACATAACGACATCACCACATTAGTGAAATTGTATTTGCATCACACATGTATTCTCGAGCGAAGATGTCAGTTTTTGAGCCAAATGCTCGGCATTTGCAGGAATTGTTGCTTTTCTGCTCCCAATTAAAGAAAACGTATGGTGAGGCTGCTCTTAGTAAAAGAATGTGTAGCGAGTGGTTTCAACGCTTTAAGAGTGGTGATTTTGACGTCTAGGACCGGCATGGCGGTGGAAGAGAGGAAAGTTTCGAAGATTCCGAATTGGAGACATTACTTGATGAAGACTCATGACAAACGCAAGAAGAGGTGGCAGAATCATTGGGAGTGATGCAACAAGCCATTTCAAAACACCTCAAAGCCATGGGAATGATTCAGAAGCAAGGAAATTGGGTTCCGTATGAATTGTAACCGTGAGATGTTGAACGGCATTTCTTTGCGTGGGAACAGCTGCATCAAAGACAGAATCGGAAGGGGTTTCAACATCGCATTGTGACCAGCGACGAAAACTGGGTCCACTGCGATAATCCCAAGTGCAGAAAACCATGGGGATTGCCCGGACATGCCTCCACGTCGACGGCCAGACCGAATATGCACCTCGGTGTGGTATCTTATGAGCTGTGGAAACCGAGTGAAACCATCACAGGGGATCGGTGTCGAACGTAATTGATGTGTTTGAGCCGAGCTTTGAAGGAGAAATGGCCACAGTACAAAGAGAGACACGATAAAGTTATCCTCCAGCATGACAATGCTCGGCCACATGTCGCAAGACCGGTCAAGACATACGTGGCAACGCTGAAATGGGAGGTCTTACCCCACCCGCCGTACTCTCCAGACGTTGCTCCTTCTGACTACCATTTGTTGCGATTGATGGCACACGGCCTGGCTGATCAGCATTTCCTCTCTTATGAAGAAGTCAAAAAATGGATCGATTCGTGGGTCGCCTCAAAAGGTGCATCATATTTTTGAGATGGTATACGAAAATTGCCCGAAAGATGGGACAAAATAGTGGCTAGCGACAGACAGTACTTTTAATCATAAATATGTAATCACGTTTTAACAATAAAGCCTCAAATGTTGGGAAAAAAACGGCGGAAGCAAGGTGTACACCTGATAAGAAATGTGAATTTTTCTAAATGTAACCAGGAAGAAATTTAATGTTAAAATTAGGAATGAAAAAAATTATATTAATGGCAGAACTTGTTGAAACATAACAGAACTAAAAAAAAAATGATGCTCTTGTGATACTATCAGTTCTTCCGGCCTTGAATGAATTTAAAAGTCTCTACACTCGGGTAACATAGTGATTGAGGTGAAGAAAAAGTAAGATTTTAATGAGTATTAAGTAATGAAATGTCTTATCTGGATTGTCGATGATCTGATGACGGGCTTCGGGATCGAACAGTAGCCAACACATTGCGGTTTGAACACAACCCAAGCCTTGGATTGCTCTTTCCAGTTCAATTCTACTTCAAACCAGAGTAGTTCAGGATCCTGCGACCATCTTCGCTTGAAGAATGTCAGAAACAGCAATCCTCTCGGAAGAAAATAAACACTTTTCCTTTTCTTTCAAACTGAAATTAGATTTACTTTCCATTCATACCTTTATACAATTTCTCACAATGCTTGCAGTTGTAATCTTTTTTTTTTTCATACATATTATAATATACATTAATGCACATTTTCAACATTTATAATACAGAGAAAATATTAAATGAATTATACAGCAATTCAAATTCAGTATTAATTTATATAGGTTATACTATGGTGGATAATTATAAAATCAGCCATAGCTTAACTAAGAAATCAGCTTGCATTACTATGTTCTGGAATACAGATTAGGCCTAGATGTGTCTGAAGTTGCACTTAAACCTTTATGAAAACAATTTAGAATAGTACTAGCTTAAATGAAAACAGGTAAGACATGAAACAGGAAATAAACAAAAATAATGAAAGAAAATGAAATACTTACTGAAGAAGGAATTCAACTTTGAGTTGCAGGAGAAAGGTGCATTTGTTTTTGCAAGTCAGCGGCTTCCTTACAATAGTGGTCTGTTTTAGTTTTGTACATCTGGTGAAGTAGTAGCATTGCACGCAAGACATAGTTGAAGGTGAATAGGCTCCCAGATTAAGAGTAACGCCTGCCTTGGCTACCACATGGAGTTCATCACACATATTACTCAACAACACTATATTTTAAATTTCTCACATTTCATACCCATCTTGCACTTCCCAGTTTTATTGGTAAAGAATAATTTCCTTATAAAAAAAAAGGCTAGGAGTTTTATAATAAACGTTTCTGAAAAAAAATTAAATATGTTACATCAACTTTGTTACTAAAACATATAGCATGGTCATGACTCACTGCTAAAGGAGAGATTGTACATTAATTCAGCGCCTTGTATGCTATGCTCCATACATGTACCTTTATCACCATTATTGCTTCTGTATCTGCAGCAAGTAACTAGTTGCCAAAACACTTAAAATGACTAACACATATTCACCTCAGACAACATTTGACCTCCACAACTATCTAGACAGGACCAGCAACAGTGGTATATCAAGAACAGACATGAGCTCATTCACAAGTCCATGCTGACTCCACTGTGCTGTTTTTCCTAAAGTAGCATCTTAGGGAGGAGAAGAACTACCGCAACAGCTTAGTGACAGTATGGCTTCTTGTGTATTGAGTGTCGCTAAATTTGCACTTTTGAGATTTCCTCTTGCATACATAAGTACTTGCCTATTTACCTACATGTGCATCAATAAGCATTTGTGCATACATGTGCATCTGAACACATCCATTCCTTCCCGAATCGGAAAGTCAAAAAGTGGAATTATTTTTTACAGCCACATTCTCAGATTTATACACCAAAAAAAAAGGGTAAAGAGGGGTGATGTGGGGAG
>NQII01002509.1:101446-161584 GCA_002778355.1 Clitarchus hookeri | reverse complement strand
CCCCTCAAGTGATTAAACCACTTGTCTCCCACCTAGGGGAACTGGATTCAATTCCTGGCTGGGTCGCTCCTCAGATTTTCACATGTTGGAATTATGCCGGACGATGCCGCTGGTAGGCGGTATTTCTCGGGGATCTCCTGTTTCCACCACACTTTCATTCTGCCACAGCTCCATACTAACCTTGCTTCACCCTAATTGGCTCTCAAGACCTCGATGATAAGACTGACTCGACTCACACACTCACTTACACACACAATCTCACACACATTCACTCACTCATTCCCTCACTCACTCTCTCTCTCATTCACTCACTACGCCATGCACTAACTCACTAAGTAACTAACTACTTATATTTAAGGGAAAAACTAGTGCAATCTTTAACTCTTTCAGGTACTATAAGATATATAATTTTAGGTGGTGTAATGAAAAATTTTTTGTTTGGAACAGTAGAAATAGCAATATGATGTGTTGTCGTATATCAGAATCAATAAAAACATATTGTGTGTTTCATGTTATTGGCAACAGCGGATTATTAGACTTATAACTACAGCCTTAACAACGAATGATGTCTGTTTTATGCTTCATACAGTATAGTTTATGAAATCTACTTCCCATCAGGGTGTCCAGTGAGACTGAAAATAGAATTTCCCGTACATTTTCCTCATCTTCTTGGAATTCCAGTATGGCAAAGGAATTGTATAAGACTCTATAAAGTAGAATCGAAGCCATGTAGCTTCCCTGTGAACATTTCTGTTGTTCTTGAAACTGGTTTCACAATATAGTGATGCGATGCAGCGCGACATGCCCGATATCGACAGATGATGGGAAAATTCAACGCTGTTTCACTGTCAAGTGACAATTTGTTGGTGACAAAAGGCCATTTCAGACAGTGCTGTCGCACACTAACATGGGTAATGTTCTTAAGTCACGATACCCCAATGAGAAAAAAGATATGATGAAATCTGAGTATAATCTATTTCATCTAATAATTCCACTTTTGTACAGTCATTGTATGGCAACATGTCATAAATGAGACTAACAACTTCCCACATACAAAATCCTGTATCAGCTGATGCATGAATGATTGAAAGAGAAAATTTAGGTTGACTATTCTGACAGCTTTGCCTTTGCACAACCGACCTATACGCCTATACAAAGGAGTTCTTAAGCAAAATATTTTTATATATTTTATCTTTTATGTTGTTACAAACAGCTCTTATTAGCGAAACAAACAAAACTTCATTCTAAAATAGTGTGTAGGTGTTTCAAACAAAATGCAACTTAAACCATGTGTGACCAGTTTGCTTCGTTTCTCTCTTCTTCATAGCTATAGTAGCATTAATGCGGCCAGGTGCATGCTTTGCTACAGATCTGTCGTAGAGTATTTTTAAAAATATTTCTACATTAGTTTGGTGCAATATATTTTAAACCCCACATTGTTTTGGGGAAATACGAGAGTAAAAACTTACTTTTAAAAGGACGTGATAGATAATACTTTTGGGATACAGCAGCATAACAGGCGACTGTACTGCCATCTGTTAGGTAGCACGCGCGGGACGCTTCAGATAAAATAATTTTTAGGCAAAATAATATTTATATTAATGTGATACATTGATATTCAGGTGCACTTGGTACAGCGATTAATTTATAAATAGTTTTGTTGCGTGTACAAGCCGTAAAATACCTGTCTCGTATTTTTGATGAGCGGACGTCACTTTTACTCACAAAATACATTTATTATTATGAATGAAAATGTGCTGTATGACAGTTGCTTTGAATTCCTAATATTTCCAAATTTCGCATATAAGTTGTAACGTCCAAAATGGTACTGCATTAATACCACAACTAACATTATCTTGTGGACGTTAAGCCAAATTCGTCCAAAAAATGATGCTCAACANGGTACTGCATTAATACCACAACTAACATTATCTTGTGGACGTTAAGCCAAATTCGTCCAAAAAATGATGCTCAACAGTGTTATGTTGTGCTTTAAGTACACACCTAGCCAAATGACTAGTTGTAGGTGCATTCAGCAAAACAGATGATAAGGTTGAAAACTCAAGTTCAATCTTTTGATAAAAATAAACTTTCAACTGTATGTGATATTGAATTTTAATACGGATAACGTGCCAAATATATTTTGACCATATAGATAGATTTGACAAAAATTTTAGTATTATGAACATATTACCATCACAAATAAAAACTATGACTATAATACAGCTAATATTTCACGAGTATTATACACTGAAGAACCAAAAAACTGGTACACCTGCCTAATATCGNGGTACTGCATTAATACCACAACTAACATTATCTTGTGGACGTTAAGCCAAATTCGTCCAAAAAATGATGCTCAACAATGTTATGTTGTGCTTTAAGTACACACCTAGCCAAATGACTAGTTGTAGGTGCATTCAGCAAAACAGATGATAAGGTTGAAAACTCAAGTTCAATCTTTTGATAAAAATAAACTTTCAACTGTATGTGATATTGAATTTTAATACGGATAACGTGCCAAATATATTTTGACCATATAGATAGATTTCTCAAAAATGTTAGTATTATGAACATATTACCATCACAAATAAAAACTAAGACTATAATACAGCTAATATTTCACGAGTATTATACACTGAAGAACCAAAAAACTGGTACACCTGCCTAATATCGTGTAGGGCCCCCGAGCACGCAGAAGTGCCGCAAGACAACGTGGCATGGACTCCACTAATGTCTGAAGGTATGCAGGAGGCAATTAACACCATGAATCCTGCAGGGCAATCCACAAATCCAATCTGCGCCAATTTGAGAAAAGGTTGCACGTCTGTCACGTTTAATGATTTTCGTCAGTCGTCGTTTGTCCCATTCTTTCACAATCTTTTTCCGGCCGCAGCGATGTCGAAGATGTGATGTTTTACCAGATTCCCGATATTCTAGGTACACTCGTGAAATGGTAAACTCAATAATTTTCTCATTATCTATGCAAGAGTAGATTGATGACATCTTTTGATNCGGTACACTCGTGAAATGGTAAACTCAATAATTTTCTCATTATCTATGCAAGAGTAGATTGATGACATCTTTTGATGTAAGTAGGTAGGGCTCAATGTTTCACCGACGTGCGTCATTACAGACAAAACATGTTTTGACAGTCGGGTGGAAACCACGTGGCGACGGATGGATACTGTGGTGGCGGAAGTATATGTAGTCTGTTCATTTACTGGTTACACGTCTACACAACCTGTCAAAAAATGGAATTCTTTATCAACATAGACTTTAGCAGCAAATGAAAAGCAAGGCCACTGTGACGTCAGCCCGATGAAAGTAGCTTTATTTCTACTTCCCATAGTGTTGGAATCGTCGGGATACACCAAGAATACAAATACAACGTTACGAAACAAAATTTTTCATATATTTTCTACTGCAGTATATAGTAGATAATGAATTAACCTGTCTCCAAAATCACGTTTTGGATGGTTTATAAATAATTCTTTTAGTATGAATTCAAATATTGTTAAAAGAAATTAATCATTAACTTTATAGTGAGCTCTATGTAGTCAATAATGGATTTTGTATGCAATACTTGCCATTTTAGGATTTTCCAACAGCCAAGTAGAACACTTGTTGGGCAGATATTGTTGAGGTATTAAGAACACTGAATAAAATATGAAATTTCATCATGTTCTGGCATTGTGTTGGGACTGTCATGTGCTCATTGAGATATTTCAACCATGTAAAAATACTTTTTCATTCTACTACACGAAATCACCACCACCACGGCAAGAAAATATGGCCACCATCGAAAATATAAATTTTATTTAGACTGAAACACATTAGGCCTATATAAATGTTACTGTTCTTCCGCACAAACTAAAATATGGCCTTAGACATGTACACACTATACATAATTCTATACTTAAGTCTGTAATAAAACTTGTGAACGTGGCTCACTTGTCATCAGCAACTACTAGAATTTTGTACGTAATTTGATGGATAACGCAGATCCTGCTCTCGATGTGCAGTACATTAGTGGGAAAGCTGCTACTATCGCGAAAAGTTGCTTTGGCTGATAGCCATGGTACATTAAACTGTAAAATAGAAAGTATTTTAAGTACACTTTTCTGATAATTTCTTCATTTACATGTGAAGAACTGCGGACATTATGGGTCAACGTTGAATTTTAGTAGTAAAACCAAGTGAGTGAAGATATTTGAGTTGCTCTTAACGGCGAGGTCTTGAGAACCAAAGTAGAAGAAAGAAATATCTGCTTTAATTAAATACTTTTGGAAGCCCTGCTTAAAATCTGCTTTCAAGTTATCAAGGCCGTGTTTTGTTGCTTGCATTAATTCAGCTGCTAAAAAAACTCCTACGATGTTATTCCATTTTTAAATACATTCATAGTGCACTAGGCAACGGAACTATATGCCTATTTTGCCATTGCTTTAAAAATAATGATCGAGACTGCACATATTTGTTTCCTTTTTCATGATAAAATTTTTTGGTATAACACAAACACTGCAACTTGAATTTCAGACTTCAAACTAGATATTTACATTCCACTGCCGAAGACTTAAGTAGGTCTAAGTAATATTTTGTTATGGAGAAATAAATATTATCTACCATTACCAGTGGTGCATATCTTAGAGCTTTATGTTTATTCTCTAAATACAATTTGGTACAATTCCAAATGTATGTTTATAATGTCCAACAATTATATTAAGCCTTGCGCCACACACAACTAACACTCCACATAAACACGTTTTCAGTTATTTTTAATAACAAAACCATCTGCACATTATTTGTTTATTTTGAACCAATTTTGAGAAGCGCATATGTGCCAATGTCAAAGCCAGCCAAAGCGAGTAGCAATTGGCTAGTTTCTGAGCAAGGGAATGGTGCAACTGGGGAAAGTTGTTGATGGGAGAGGTTAAAGATGAAACAATGGATATTGGAGGGGAGTGAAAAAGCAGCCAGTAACCTGTTGACTTTAAAATGTTTATTTTAAATATGTTAGTAAACACTGCAACAAAAATGGATACCACCGCGAAAAATGAATCTACCTATGGGGGAAGGGAGATGTATTCTCATGTTTATTTACACAAAACAATGGTGATCCCCCAATGCCACACATTACACACTGCCCTAAGCTATATCTGTCTTTCGCAGACAAGATATGGCCTGACCTTACATGACTCCTACATTGTGACATATCAGGCTGTTAAAAGACAGCAAATAATATTCTCCAGTTCACTTGAAGGTTTGCTTCGGCAACAAAGGATGTGAACGTTTTAGCATCAAGCCCTGTGAAATATTTGTGGTTCATGCTGTATTTCTACATGTAATTAAACACAAAAACGCAACACCGATTATGGTGTGAATGGTACAGAAGCAGGAACTGATCAATCTAAATTGGGGAAACATTTTAAATTTGTGTTACATCATGCACAAATCAAACCAAATTAAAACAATTCATTGATTGGTATAATTATAATTACAATGGAATAATCAACCTCAATTCTTTGGCAAGTAAACAATCTGCCGAAGACTAAATAAATTTTGTGCGTGTTGATGCATGCGCACAAACATAATTCTTTACAAAATCGTAAGCATTATACTAAGCCAGAAGCATAAGCGGCCAAACCCAGGCCGTGGAAGGCTCTGGTATTCCTACCTCACCTCCTCCGGGCAACAATAAACCAACCCCTGCAGTACTTACCCTTCAACAGCAGGGGGCTCTGCAGACATCCTTTTCTTATTTCCTTCTTTCTCTCAGCGCAACGTTAATACCCAAACCAGAAATGATTCCTACCGTTCGGCAAAATTCCCATACATTTCCCACTTTTCCAGATGGACACCTGCCTGTACAACATCCATTATTTAGACCACAGTGCCTGAAACAGTTAATATCAACTTCTATCCAATAATATATATCCTGATCTACCTAAACTCATAAAAGGAATGGATATATTTACTGTCATTATCACATAAATTTGGACAATTGTTACTTTACTAAAGGATATTTCTCACACTTCTTATTCCAAATGAATATTATGATTTACCTTAATAGGTCTTATTAACATGAGATACAACCGAGTTATAAGATATAATGCAGCAATATGAAAAATTCTAGGAGTCAAATTAAAAGTATCGCAGAGCACTTTTATATAAGATTTAAACATACATAAATAATTTAAAGTCTAATGCAGTAGGAATATGATTGGCTAAACTTAACTGCTGCCTGCCAGGGAAGTGCTTTAAATTACCAAAAGCAGGTCCTGTGTAAACAGTCACCAATGCCAGCAGCCTTTTCATCTCGCAGCAATGTGACAGGACTGTAGTTTTCACAAACGTACAGCAAAAAATTTCAAAATATGATTTTTTAAATGTTATAATATACAATGTGAATAGGCATAGAAAAGAAAACCTCAATCTCTGGTAAAAATGTCCATATAATAATTTTTACTATAATAATCTCAATGCTTTCCAATATTAACTACAGCCTCAAAGGTAACAAACTGTGTCAGTGATAACTCAAACGGCTACAGCAAGATCCATACAAACTTAAAACTCAATTAGAAGGCATTATTTGTTTCCAATATCATGCTACTACTGGAAGGGGTGAGTGAGTGAAGAGATTTGGGCAGCAGCGAGGTCTTGAGTGCCGATGAGAGTGAAGTAAAGCGAGCATGGAACAGCGCTGGAATGAAGGCGCGGGGGAAACAGAAGATCCCTGAGAAAACCAGCCAACACAGTTGGCTGGAACTATTCTAAATTTATGCCTAACAAAAACTGTTGGATAACGTTTCCTGTGAAAAGCTGTATGTAGTCATGATCTTCCTACTAATATTACAAATACGAAAGTCTGTGTGTGTGTGTGTGTGTGTGTATGTTTTTGTTACTACTCAGCTCCATAATGGCTGAACGGATTTAGATGAAATTTGGTATGTAGGTACTTTAGATCCTGGAATAGGAAATATGATACTATTTATCCTGGTAAATTGGTACGGGTCCTGTGGAATAACAACAAAATGNTATCCTGGTAAATTGGTACGGGTCCTGTGGAATAACAACAAAATGTAATTCTGCAACGGCTGGGAACGTGACTGAACTCAGCTCCATAACGGCTGAACGGATTTTGATGAAACTTGGTATGCAGGTACTTTAGGTCCTGGACTAGGACATACTATACTTTTATCCCGGTAAATTGTATGACTCTTGTGGAATAACAACAAAACGTAATTATGCAACGACTGGGAACGTGATCGAACTCAGCTCCATAATGGCTGAAAGGATTTTGATGAAACTTGGTATGTAGGTACGTTAGGTCGTGGAATAGGACATAGCATACTTTTTATACGGGTCATGTGGAATAACACCAAAACGTAACTCTGCAACAGCTGGGAACGTGACCGAAATATTTTTTTCCTCTGGTGTCAGAGTTTATCAGGCCACCCAAGGACCTCTGAAATGGTTAATGACTGCTATCAATAGATAAAAACTGGGACCGAATATTTAACGTGCCCTCCGAAGCCCGGAAGCGCTCAGATGTTGTGCCACTAAACGGTCACCAATCCATATGTGGGCCGCTGAGAACAGTTGCTTAACTTTGGTGATCGATTAAGATCCCTCAGCCAAGCGCAAAAAGTAGTACCTAGGAACACTTATTTCTAAAGCTACAACTTGATGAAACTCACATTTTGATTTTTATACATCGAAAGCGGAAATGTGATAACTACGCGATAGTTGCACAGATACACTCCAAAAACAATACCCTACTTCTTGGCTATCGGATAAAAAACATTTCCTTCCTTTTGGGTTGCCGTAATCAGTTAAAAACCTAGACCAACATAATATAATTTTATAATTCTGTTTTCACATAAATGAATTGCCTTTTCCCATTTTANTGCCGTAATCAGTTAAAAACCTAGACCAACATAGTATAATTTTATAATTCTGTTTTCACATAAATGAATTGTCTTTTACAAATTTATTTATTAGTGTATCAGTATAAAATTCAATTGTACCCGGGCGAAGCCGGGCCGGGTCGCTACTATTCCATATATTAAGCTGACTTGTTAAGTATGCTCACGTGCAATTGAAGTTATTAATTAAGACGCTCAATACACTTTCGTGTAGTGTTTTCAGATACATGGTGATAGTGTAGTGCAGTTATGTGAGCTTCAGTACGTGTTTTTATTATTGACGTGCCAGTCCAGTTGCTAGATTACCAACAATCAATACGTTAGTATGATACTTATTTTGAAGAAACTACTGCACCCAAATGTTCTGTTTGCACGTACAACATTCCTCCAGTGTTTACACTTAAACACAGTTCCATAGCGTTCTGTTGAGTCTTAGTTAGTNTTTTCATACATCGAAAGCGGAAATGTGATAACTACGCGATAGTTGCACAGATACACTCCAAAAACAATACCCTACTGCTTGGCTATTGGGTAAAAAATATTTCCTTTCTTTTGGGTTGCCGTAATCAGTTAAAAACCTAGGCCAACATAATATAATTTTATAATTCTGTTTTCACATAAATGAATTGCCTTTTCCCATTTTCTTTATTAGTGTATAACTGTAAAACTCAATTGTACCTGGGCGAAGCCAGGACGGTTCGGTAGCTAACTATAACCTANATTTATTAGTGTATAACTGTAAAACTCAATTGTACCTGGGCGAAGCCAGGACGGTTCGGTAGCTAACTATAACCTATAAGTCCTAAACGCAATTGGGGCACAAAAGTGTCTAATAGCTCTGTTTTCCATTAAACGATAAAAACTTGAGTAAAAAATATTAGACAAACTGGAAGATTACAGAGTTCAGTAGCTTAAAAAACCATGCAGACTAAGTGTATCAAGCTGCAGTATAATAAGAGCCAGAAAAATAACTTGAAAAATCTCTTTCTGTGAAAAGTTGGGGGTACCCAACAAAATTGTTGAGAGGGACACATCCCCACTGTCCCCCTTGTTTTGTACACCCATTTTCATAAAGATGGCGGCAGCAGCAGAGGCAATGTCATTGAGACAGGAACATTAGCTTTTCACATCTGGTTCAATATTGGATATGAAGAGGACTGCGAGGCTACAACTGAGCCAGGATAAATGTGCAGTCGTGGAGGCATCAGTGCTGACTTTTCCCAAAATATCTCCAAGTAAACAGCTGGCAAAACATATGAAAAAATGATCTGCCAACTGTCCTGTTCTTGTCAATTACCTTACTGATGTTGACATTGTGAAAAGGTGCACTATAATACAGAGGCGAGAAGTATGCAAGTATCAGAAATACATTTATAGCAATTGATTAGATTGTATACTTGCATAACAACATAAAGATAAAATTTTGGGATTAATTAAGTCATTTGAAAAATTGGCGTTTACAACTGATATTTGGTCTGATTCTTGNGACTATTGAACCATCTTTGTCCGTCGTATAATATAAAAAGCAGACTACATTTTTCTTTGTTTATATCTGAGAATTTCTACGGTAAAGTTAAAGATAAAATTTTGAGATTAATTAAGTCATTTGAAAAATTGGCGTTTACAACTGATATTTGGTCTGATCCTTGTTCAGGAATATCTTTGCTGAGTCTTACATGTCATGGTATAACAAAAAACTTTGAGAGAAAAATTATTGTGTTAAACGCAGAGGTATTTAACGATGGCCGACATACTGGTGAAAATATAGCTATAAAACTTGAAACCATGTTGTCGCATTGGGAAATACCTAAAGAAAAAGTGCAATGCATTGTTAGAAATGGTGGAGAGATATTGATTGTTCGTCACACCAAATTCAGCTGGTTGTCAAGGAGGGGCTTAAGGCACAAGATTCCGTTATAACAGTGATTGCAAAATGTAAAAAGATGGCAACACATTTTCATCACTCAAATGTAGCTCAAGATGAACTGGCTGCTCTACAAGAAAGANGTTCTACAAGAAAGACTCGATCAGCCAAAGCTGAAAATCATACAAGAGTGTGCTACAAGCAGGAATAGCAGCTTGTATATGTTAGAGCGTATTTTGAAAAACAAAGATTCGTTATGTCTTTATGCTTCCCAGAATAACAAGATTTCACAACTAACTTCCGAAGAGTGGATTATTGTGGAAAAAATAATAACTTCACTCAGACCTTCTGAAGAAATTACAAAAGAACTAAGTGCAGCCAATATTTCTGTATCCTCAGTAATTCCATTATTGTCCACTTTGGAAAAAATTATTGGTGAATTTGATGTGACCGACGAATGCGTTGGGAATACGATTTTAGTTCTTAAACGAGAACTATGTCGCAGATTTTCCCATTTGGAAAATGACGTATTGTTTGCTACGGCAACTTTTATTGACCCGAGATACAAATTAAAATTTTTCAAAAATTCTTCAACCAGAGATCAAGTTGTGAAAAATATTTTAGAGTCAATTGGAAACGATGAATCAAGCCTATCGTCTTGTTCAAATCCTAAGCGTGCCAGAATGACTACTCATCGGATTGAAACATCTGGTTCCAGTGCCAGTCTGACGGAGAAATCTATATCTTTAAGAGACACCATGAAATTGCTGATGGATTCCAGCAAAAGTGAAGAAGAAGAAAATGATGTATGAACCCTATAGAAGTTTTGATAAAAAAAACCATCAATGAATATTCNAGCAAAAGTGAAGAAGAAGAAAATGATGTATGAACCCTATAGAAGTTTTGATAAAAAAAACCATCAATGAATATTCATTAGATAAACGTGTGGAAAATTATGTAGATCCACTTACATAGTGGGCAGTAAATAATAAGAAGAATGGTATTATTTCTCCCATAGCCAGGCAATATTTAGTAACACCACCCACTAGTGTGCCTANCTTTAGATAAACGTGTGGAAAATTATGTAGATCCACTTACATAGTGGGCAGTAAATAATAAGAATGGTATTATTTATCCCATAGCCAGGCAATATTTAGTAACACCACCCACTAGTGTGCCTAGCGAAAGGGTCTTTAGTGGGGCTGGTCTTCTTTACACACCCCACCGAAATAGGCTGCAAGGAGAAAAGGCATCAAAACTTCTATTTCTGAAGTTTAATATTCCTCTACTCTTATTTAATTACTAAGTGTTTCACTTAATTGTGCTTAGATATAAACAATTTTTCATAGTTTTATTTTTCGATTTCAAGAAGTAATGTTTAATGGATATCTTAAAAATTACATAATTAGTGAGTTAGTATTAGTACCAAAGTTAAAATTAACAAAATGTTAAGAACATATTTGTTTTAATTGAAAAGAAGATTATTATATTGTTTGTTTTTCTTCACAATATATTTTTAACTTTATTCATAAGAAGTCGATTTGATTTACAATTAAACATGATTACTAGTTCATTAAAAGATCTCACATATTTGAATAAGATACCCTTTAGGTTGCATAAATGCATATTGTTAAGTGTTTTTACAAAAGATCTCATTTAAAGTTGATTTGTATAATTAAAAAGGTTGGGTTATATCTTATTCCATTGTTTTGTGTTAAAGCAGTTCAATGGTATTTGATCATACAGTTGTGTTATAATATAGTTTAGAAGTTTTAAGAAATTACCTGCCTTAATTTGATTTTGCTTAGGTAAATAAGAATAAAAGAATATCAAGAGTGTGTTTCTGTTATAAAATCTAGTGAATAACTACAAGGCTGTTTCCCAAATATCATTAAAATACACTCATACATAAAAAATATGTTAATAAATAAAAATGTCTTAATCATAGCAGTTGCATTATTATTTAATAAAAATTTTCATTTTTCATTGCCAAATACATTCACAAAATATTGGCATCATTTTTGCGAATGTGAATATTCGTTGCATCACTAGTACACACTGTCCCTATTTCTTCAATGGTATGCGTGATGGGCATTTCTATTTACGTGTGTTGAAAGACTGATTTGTTCCAAGGCTGTGGAAAATCTGTATCATTGCAAAAGTGTTTCAAGATAGGTGGGCTAAGAAAGGCTCTGTTCACCTGGNTATTGGCATCATTTTTGCGAATGTGAATATTCGTTGCATCACTAGTACACACTGTCCCTATTTCTTCAATGGTATGTGTGATGGGCATTTCTATTTACTTGTGTTGAAAGACTGATTTGTTGCAAGGCTGTGGAAAATCTGTATCATTGCAAAAGTGTTTCAAGATAGGTGGGCTAAGAAAGGCTCTGTTCACCTGGTNCAAGGCTGTGGAAAATCTGTATCATTGCAAAAGTGTTTCAAGATAGGTGGGCTAAGAAAGGCTCTGTTCACCTGGTTACATCTCTCAAATGGCCTTTACGCAGTCCAAGTCTTTCTTGTGAAAAAAACCCTACAGGGAACTTTAGGGATTGTGTTCCTGAAACACAGAACAATAGAACCAACAAGTTGAAAGATGCAGCTTATTTTATTTTGATAGGCCTTCCCTGTAAAATCTTGCAGAGGACAAGGGGAGAAATCATTTTGCATCATGAAAATAATGAAGTGCAAACTGACTTTCTTAGGCAGGGGCAGTAACTACATAATAGAAGTCTAAAGATAGAATAAATAAAAATCAATATTATTTATTTTAATTTTATTATTTCCTTACAGTTTTACTATAATGTTTGTCAGCCATCCAAAAGCACACAAAATACTTACATATGTAAACACTAACGACCATGGAGATGGGGTGTGTAACAATACAGTCGGACCATCCTGCATGTCAAATGAAAAGCTTAGAAAAAAAAAATATTTATTTCCACCACAAAAATAGCAAGGAAGTAAATTTTGACAATCTACATGTGGCCATACCTGTAGTGCATAATAGTCCAGTTTTTTTTACCTAAAGAAAAAATGTAATTATTGTTATTAGGTATTGTCCACTCAACACAGTAGCGATGCATATTAAGTTTTCCAATACACATCACAGAAAAGGTAAATGCACCACTGCCTTTCTTTTAGACTACTGCCCAAAAAACCTTAGAAAAAATGCAAGTTTCTGCACTGAAAGGTAGAGATTCCTTCATTTACTCAAACTATCTAAGTCAGCAGCTGGGTCATGGCACCTGCTTTAGTCTGTGACCAACCCCACCCTGGTTTATATTTAGAGAGACTACCAGCAGTACATAGCAATAAGATGTAGGATCTGGTACGAATTCAGACAAGATTCAAACCCTTCCTGATAGTTCTCAATTATCCTGGCTCTGCCAAACATGTTTAGGTTTCTGGGGTTCCTACACAAGGACCCAACACCCTGTCCGCTTCTCCTGCTGACTTTTGAACAGCAATATTGTTTATAAGATGTAAAAAGTATTCCTCTCTCTAAAAAATATTCTTGTAGTTTTGCCCATCATGGGGCCTGTTTGCTCAGATCCCCTCAAACCAGAAGTTCTGGACCCGTAAGCAATTTTGTCGAATGTTTAAAATTCAAGAAGAGACCATCGACATTACAAAATAACACTCTGGATGATTTGTCCCGAATTTAGAAAAGTTTATATTTCCACAAGTAATGTTGTAAACCTCTCTTCATCCGCTTGTGATTTTCTCAGCACCTTCTTCACATATTGTTTAACCATTGTTATCACAACCTGTCCCCTTGGTGCAATGAATTCCCACGAGATTCCTTTCCAAGATACATGTAGTTTCAATTTTGGATCAGTGACCACTCAAATGAAATCTCATAAAATTTTTTGCTCCTTGGAGCATTCTTGCTCTGAATGAATAAACTGTGTACATCTGTCTTCTTTCAGAGAAGCATCTCAACCNTAGTTTCAATTTTGGATCAGTGACCACTCAAATGAAATCTCATAAAATTTTTTGCTCCTTGGAGCATTCTTGCTCTGTATGAATAAACTGTGTACATCTGTCTTCTTTCAGAGAAGCATCTCAACATTCAGTATTCATACCTCTGATGCAAGCCAAGGGAGAGATCTAAAGAAGACTAGAACATGGGCACCTTACTTAACATAGAGTGGGCCAGCATAACCACACCCTTAATTAAGGAAAGCTATGACAGACATCAGCTAGCAAGGAACCTGTAATTATGGAAATCTCCAAAGGAATGTACCTTTAGATTGACTGTCAGGTATAAGGATTTCTGAGAGTGATGTCAGGTCAATGTTGTTTTAATTTCTAAGTGATGTAGCCTGATGGATGTGTTGACTTGGCAACCAAATGAATAGCGGTCAACCATTTAAAAGAATTGAATACCTCTGTTGTAATGTAGGTTCTGCTCTTAAGACGTATCCAATATTATCTTGGAGCAAAGCGTTATAATTCATTATTTCCACACAATAATCCTTACAATTGGGAACCCAATAAATGGTAGATAGATTCTGCCTATATCACTACAAAACTTTACGAAACGTGTTAAAATATTTTGTGATGGACACTAACACAAGATGAATTTACTTTTACAAAATATCTGCAACACTAAGTAACATTTGAGCAGGGGAAAAAAAAAACTATTATTTATATTTTCTGCAGATTCTGCATTCTACTGTGATGGGTTCAGTATTAAGAAGAGCTTAAATCTAAGGAGGATTCACTTAATACAATGGAGAATTTTCTCTCCTGGACAAAGGTCTACTCTATGAGGTTATAACATTAGTTGTGGTCCAATACAGGACCATTCAAGTCCTAATATTGTTACAATGAAAACGTATACAACATAATGACTAAGCTTGTCAATTTTAGTAACAGAATTAAGTTAATTACTTTGGCAAATAAACCATCTTCCAAGTATTCTTTCCTTTATTTTATCATAGACATTCTTGTCATGTAAACCCAAAGCTAGTGTCTGGACTGACAAGTTTCTGCAATTCACACTTTAGATTTTGACGAACAACGCAATAAACTGACGCATGACGTGTAACTGACAATCAACTTTTTTTTTACTTCAACCTTGAGTCTGCTTACCTCCAGAGCCAACAGGCATGCTCCCAACGTGGGACACCCTAGGGAACGGCAGACAAACGTGCATTGCCAGTTATACTAAATATGAATATCAGTCAAACTCCCCTGCCTAGTCAGCCTGCTACCCCGCTTCATTCCTTCGCCAAAAGAGCGCAGCAAGGAATGTACCGCCCACAAAGGGAGAAGCCACCTCACCGAAGACACCTGAACCAAAGGAAGCCGAAGAGGAGTACCGTCAAGCTGTATACAAGGCCTGTTGTCATTGCTCTGCCTTGATCGCTCAGCAGCTCGATCTACCATAGCCGTGCCAGAGCTCTCTGCTCCCTTCGTCTCTACGAGAACCAGTTACCGCTAGAAGCCAGCTTCAAGCCCCGCTTGCACACACTCCACTTTGGAGCGTTTATTCCAGTCCCTTCAGTACAACACTAGTTGCCAGTAGGGTTACAGCCGTTCTCACGGCATCCTTATTTCACTGCTCTAGCGTTTATTTTCCAACAGGTCCCCTTCACCTGTATTTAACACGTAACTTCCACCGGGTGCTTGGAAACCACGAGAGCCTAGAAGTTAGTAGGGGTCACTGTGTTTATTCTCTTTAGAATAAATACATTCACAACTAACCACTGTGTTCTAATTCTAGTGTGAATTAATACCTCTCTTCTAACCTGGTAAATGCCATCCCTCAAGAGAGAGGCAGGTAACCGCGCCTTTTAAACCTGATTTTCGATATTAGCAAATTACTGTAGGATTCCTTGATCAAGCAGCACGTATGTTGACAAAAACCACAAGTTTGCCTGTGGGTCAAGTGCGCAAAGGTACTTGCACACATATGGTGGAGCCCCCTACTAAGTACACTCTGCAAGGAAGCGATTAGGCCACCAGCCAGCTAACCCTATCCACCCCGTGCAATCCGCCGGTTGGAGTGCCAGGCCTGACGAAGCATGACCGGGTTACATCTGAGTGGCTTACGATGAAGCAGTAGAGCCACCCCAAGTCAGCTAACCCCCTCCATCTACGGCATGCAATCTGCCGGTTGGAGTGCCAGGACTGATGTGGCGTGACTCCATTGCATCTCAATACTTTTAGCTAGGGAATTCTGTCACCTGCCGCAATTTTGTTGCATTGCATCATAGAACTTATACCATGCCCTTCACCCGACGAGGAGGGACAAAGTGGGCAGACAGGAGGGCAACTACGGCTCCTACAGCCAATCAGTTATCAAGCAATCCATCCCAGTCAACCTTCAGCTACTCCTCCCCTCGGGATCAGGCACAAGCTGCCTGCCAACTGCAGGGGCCTCACCCCACAGTCACACCCAAACAGCTATTCGTACTACCCCAGAAGTCTAGTGGGATACTGCATCCCATCATTGTAGTCCGCCTACGCCTTGGACTGCCTGTGGGCTTGGGCATCGCAGACGCCGTCAGCCGACCATCGCCACCACCCAGAACCAGGTAGCTCCGAGACCAGCCATAATCAGCTTAACCACCAACCGAACGCCAGCCAACCCCAGACGGGGCCCGGAACACTACCAGCAGATATCCATCGTCAGCCAATCGTGATACCAGCCTGCAACAAGTAAACCAATGCCAGTAAATGCCCAAGTCGCTCATAAGACTCTAGCCAACGCAGACATTTGCATAGTGTGCAGACGACCTACCTGGCTGACTTTGTATTCACGGTTATTCAAAAGCAAGGGTGAGCGAGTCTAGACATCCAGTCAGTAAGGCCACATCAAGTGTTCTCTGACCGAACACAATAGAAACCCTTAGGTTGGGTGACGTGTTCAAGCACCCTGACCATTATGCATAAGAAATTAGTTTTTCGTGGTTCACAACGTGGAGCCGCACGTGGTGTTGTTAGGAAAACCAAGCAGTCAGGCCAGTGCGACCTAGAGAAAAAGCCTAAGTAACCAGTTAGCCATCCCAGGACTTCGAGGATTCGTAAAAAAAAACCCCTTGCCGCTCAAGTTTACCCTAGAGTATGGCCGAAGCAAACCCCAATCTCACCGGACAAGGCGAAAGATCCACGACAATGGAGCCTATAGGAATCCCAGGGGTGCCACGTAACCACCATCCACGGTATGGGCAACACATTTATTGCGACCATTACGAAAACAGTTTTCATTACAGATGCTTTGGCTGGCCTGACAAACCTTTATATAAAGACAGTCTGGAATTTAGATGCAGAACGCTGCAAACCGCCTACTGCACCTGGATAAGGTGTAACCAACGAGGAATGAACACTGTAAGGTGCCTAACATGCACACAAACATTCCATCACGTGTGCATAGGATGGCTTGATGAATACATCACACGTCCCGGAGGAATACTGGCAGAGCAACCCCGGACCACAGCATAGTGCCATATCTACTCGAAGCTCGGATGGGCCACAATTGCCAGAAGTCCTCAAGAAGTCCCAGTAATGTTCACTCAGGAGTGCGAAAACGAATTCAGGGAAAATGGACTCCCTTCCAAGCAGTGGGTCGCCAAAGTTAAGAAACAGTTGACAGGAAAGACATTGAATTAGTGGGATAAATATGAAAAATTTATCACCAAATGGACACAATTTTGTTCTAGATTATCCATCCAGTTTTCCGGAGAGGAAGTGCTGGCGCGCCTAACATCATAATTCCATAGCCGAGTCCAGACAAGTGACGAAGAAGCGGAAATCTTTGTGTGTCGGAAAACTCAGATGTACTGCCGCATTTTTCCCGAAGGGAATGAGGACAGCTGCGTGCGGTCAGTTACATGCATGCTCTTACCAATTCTGAGAAACTTGTTACAAATTCCCCAGCCCCAGTCTACAGAAGAACTGACAGAGAGTGCGAAAGAGAGTGAACAAAATTACAAGGCGCAGGTGGCCTTAGACCGCAATAAGGGGATAAAGGAAAAGAGGAAGTGAAGGAGACAACACGAACATCCTCCTCCTCCCCGCCGGCTCCCGCTACCGTCCTACCCCTCCTGCAGTGCTAGTAATGCCCAGGGAGGCACTTTAACTATGACTACCCTACCAAACCTGCTGGGCGGTGGGGATAAAAAGGAGGGAAAACTAGTTGAGAAAACATGCCTGACCCATGGGCCACTGAACAGAAGGAAAACAAAATGCCATCAGAAAACGCCAATGCCGGGGTAAGAGGCGAGCCACAACCGAGAGTATAGAACCGAACCCCCCAGAAGTCCCTAGAATCGAAATGGATATAAACGCCTGACTCACCACAGCTCTACTTGATTCGGCGGCCACAGGGAACTATATTAGAAAAGATCTCCTGCTGACCCAACCGCAAAATACACATGGCACAAGCTGCCCGTGTATTGCCAGTGTAAGGGAGGACTTCCCTCATGGTGCACATAAACTGACACAAAATCTCAACAGAGTTCATAGTAGCTTGGGATATTACGGAGGAGATTAACCTGCGACAGTCATGGCTACAACAGCAACACTGTATCATGGACTGTGGCTAGAGACGCATACACCTCGGTAGCAAGGAGTCAGTGACGGTGAACTGGGAATACAACCCAGAAACTGTTGAATCACCCCCGATCAACCTAGAAGAAATAAATCACCAGCTAGAAGTTCCCAAATTCAAACAATTGCACGAAATACTGAACAACCACGATACCGCTTTTGATCATGAGGGATCATTGAGTCAGACACGCAGCATCCAGCTAGAGATATGGCTCACCAAAGACAAACCAGTGTACTGCCGCACATACCACGTGTCAACGGGGAGAAGGAAGTTGATAATGGCCCAAGTGAAAGTTTGAAGGAGAAAGGAATGGTGGAACCTTCTGACTCACCCCATAGCTCACGTGTCGTACTAGTACCAAACAAAGATGGGTAGTTACGCTTCTGAGTTAATTACCAGGAGCTGAATGACATAAATAACGTACCCTAGCAATTAATATAACCCATACACTGAGGGACGAAGGAAAACGAGGAGTGGGAACAAATGACCCCTCCACCTGCACCACCACGAAACCCCACAGAGGACATTCGCCTCTTCCAACTACAGATCAGCAGGTATCAGCTGAATTACTACCAGTAAAATGAACCTGAAGCCAAGGACCTTCTAAGAAACCTGCTCCAACGTTTCGAGCTCCAAGACAGGATTATTTGGTTGAGAAACAACCTGGGAGCTCCGTGGAAGATCTGGGTACAAAAAGAATTGAGAGTGAACATTTGCAGACACCACCATGACCACTGTCAGGCCGGGCAACCCAGGGTGAAAAAGATGCTCTGAGACATTGGGGAATGATACATCTGGGACAGGATGAGTAGCAATATCTGCCAATATGTGACAGGGTGCGAAACATGCTGCA
This sequence comes from Clitarchus hookeri, assembly GCA_002778355.1. Lineage (NCBI taxonomy): Eukaryota > Metazoa > Arthropoda > Insecta > Phasmatodea > Phasmatidae > Clitarchus > Clitarchus hookeri. The sequence continues at coordinate 142,379 of NQII01002509.1, read as the reverse complement.
GAGGTAAGGCCTACCCAGTCCAGCAGAAAGCCTCACCGTCCCCAGACACCCTGGACTCACCTGGCTGCAGACCTTATGGAGCCTTAACCCTTAAATACGTAGGGTAAACGATACATACTCGTCATAACAGCCTTATTTTCCCCCTGGGTGGATGCTTTCCCCCTGCCAAGCCAAGAGGCCCTCGGGATAATGTGGAAGTTTGAGAATAAAATATTTCCCACTTGAGGGTACCCACAAGCCATAATCATGGACAAAGGGAACCAATTTACAGGATGAAAGTGGCAGACCACCTGTAATAAAGATGGGGCAGAGACTTCGAATACCCAGCCATACCACCCACAAGCCAACCCCACTGAGCGGAGGAATCAGGAACTCAAACAAGAGCCTCTGACTCAGTGTGGGTGAAGACCACCGGCACTGGGATGTGAACCTCCCAGACATTCTGTTCGCCCTACGATGATATAATAACGAAGCAATTGACACCAGTCACAGCCAGTTGGTTTTAGGGCATGTTATCCACCGACTTGGAGATTGGCAGTCGGAAGGAGAACCCACTACAATGCCCCAGACCAAAGATATTCGCCCATAAGTAAAAAGCACCGGTGGCTCACGACTGCTATATCGAGAGGAAATACCCAGGGACCCGACAATTTGAGATAGGGGAGTCCGCCCTCCTGTGCAGCTACTTATTAAGTAATGCCAAAGACCAGTTCAGCGCCAGTTTGGCACCCAAATGGGAGGTTCCGTATCAAGTCGTCAGACCATGTATATTGAGCCGAGGACTATCGTGGGAAAGTTAGAAAAGTGACCAAAGGACAGATGAGACCCTACGCTGCCAGACTATGGTTCACAGAACCTAGGGACCCAGAAGCAAGGCTCGAAATCGACTAAGGAGAGAACGACCCACCGATTCCAGAGACAGAAGACGCTGCCCCTCAGCAAGCCTGAGAATGCTCTAAAGACACAGAGCCCGAACCACCGGCAACTCAGCACAGCACCATCCAGGTCAACCAAAGCTCCAGACGCTTCGAGTTATATACACAACCAAGAGGGACAATGTCCTTTCGGACACTATCCTCCATGTCTACCAGCTTCCTGAGAAGACGACCCGACCAAGGATGTGGCGGATAATCTCCAGCGTGGTCACAGCTCTCGTGGGGGAGCCCCTTAACGCCAAAACGACCCGCCATACCACCAAGTATCATCTCGGAAGCAGAGCCGACGAGGTAGGGGAGGCCTCTGATGGACACCCAAGTGAACAAAGTGCCCGACAGTACCTTGGTACCGGACAGCCCCGAGAGGACAGCTGCCACCTCTGGAGCAGATGTTCCTAAACAGAGTTGACGGGTTAGGGGAAATTGAAGAGCCCCTGTCTCAGACGGTCACCCAAGCGGACGAGGTGCCTGGCAGTACCTTAGTGCCAGACGGCCCCAAGATGACCACTGCCACCTCTGAAGCAGATGAGCCCAGCAGAGCTGAAGAGGTAGCGAGGGGAGGGGGCGAAGAGCCCCTGCCTCTGGTGGCTACCCAGGCGGACGAGGTGCCCAGCAGTACCTCGGTGCCAGACAGTTTCCACCTCCGAAGCAGATAAGCCCAGCAGCCGACTAATGGGTAAAACAAGACAAATTACAGATTGCGCCTGCTGAACAGCCAGGGGCAAACGAGTCGATACCGGGAATCATGCTTGTGACCCACCAAGCACATTAGTTGGCCTTACCCCCAGCATGCAACCTTGCACAGGCGTCAAGCTTCAACCCCTGCTAGCACACACTCTACTTTGGAGCGTTTACCCCAGTTCCTTCAGGACAACACTAGTTGCAAGTAGGGTTAGAACCATTCTCACAGCATCCTTATTTCATTGCTCTAGCTTTTATTTTCCAACAGGTCCCCTTCACCTGTTTTAACGCAACTTCTGCCCGTTGCTTGAGAACCATGGGAGCCTAGGAGTTAGTACGCGTCACCGTGTTTATTCTCTTTAGAATAAATACGTTCCAGTCTAACCACTGTGTTCTGATTCTAGGATGAATTATTACCTCTCTGCTACCTGGTAAACGCCATCCCTCAAGGGAGGAGCAGGTGACCGTGCCTTTTAAACCTGATTTTCAATATTAGCGTAGGACTGCGGACTCCCTTGGCCGGGAAGCATGTATGTTAACANTGTGCCTTTTAAACCTGATTTTCAATATTAGCGTAGGACTGCGGACTCCCTTGGCCGGGAAGCATGTATGTTAACAAACACCACAAATTCGCCTGTGGGCCAAGTGCGCAAAGGCACTTGGTGCACACGTACCGTAGAGACTCTTACTAGGTACACTTTGCAAGGCAGCGATTAGGCCACCACAGTCAGCTGACCCACTCCATCCATCGCATGCAATTCACCAGTTGGAGTGACAGGACTGACGTGGCATGACTCCATTGCATCTGGGTACTTTTAGCAAGGGAATTCTGTTGTCTGCCCCTATCTTGTTGCTTGGTTCATAAAACATACCCCATGCGCTTCACCCTACGAGGAGGGACAACGTGGGCAGACAACTATGGCTCCTACAGACAATCAAGTTGTCAAGCAATCCATCCCAGTCAGCCTTCAGCTATTCCTCCCCTCGGGATCAGACACAAACCGCCTGCAGACTACAGACCACAGTNATCCATCCCAGTCAGCCTTCAGCTATTCCTCCCCTCGGGATCAGACACAAACCGCCTGCAGACTACAGACCACAGTGACACCCAAACAGCTATTCGAGCCGCCACAGAAGACCAGCGGGACACAGCATCCCATAGTAGTCCACCTATACCTTGGACTGATGTGGCCTTGGACATCGCANCACAGAAGACCAGCGGGACACAGCATCCCATAGTAGTCCACCTATACCTTGGACTGATGTGGCCTTGGACATCGCAGACGCCGTCCGCCGATACCAGTTGCTGCCACCCCAAACCAGGCAGGCCTGGGACTAGCCAGAACCAGCTTGACAACCAGCCGAACGCCAACCCCTTAGGTTGGGTCACATGTCCAAGCATCCAAACATTCACACATCAAAACATGAGTCAATAATTTTATGCTCAAGATTAAAAGAACCTAAACTTAAATTAAAACTATCCAATGGAATATTAAGAGTGCAGATGTCTGCACACTCTCCCAGCTCCTGGAAGCATCTTGTCTCCACGGAGCCACAACCAATACCCCATTGGCCTGTCCAGACACTGAACCTCACTTAGCCCTCCACCAGCGCAACCAACAGATTCAATACATATAGAACATTTCACCTTGTAACTACTAACAACCATAATAAGGCCTAAGCACGGCAAAGGCCCTACCTAAGTAAATCCCCCACTACTCGCTATTTTACCTCTCTGGTGGCCACCACGACGATTACTACCTAACCCAAAAACTGTGCTACACTGCACCCACATATACGAATGCTGGCACCAGCAACACCCATGTTGCTTACTCCATATGCTTCATGTGCTAGAAGCCCTAGTTTTGCAACAGGCAGCCGTTGATTGNAGCAACACCCATGTTGCTTACTCCATATGCTTCATGTGCTAGAAGCCCTAGTTTTGCAACAGGCAGCCGTTGATTGGTTGGCGAAAACTATGCATTTGCCTAAAGAAGACCACTGACCCCACTGCAGTCATAGCACTTAAGGAAAAGTCAGGAAAGCTCAACACAGTTGCAGCCACCTACTTCAATTCTCCCTTAACCTTCTGGCCTCTGAGGTGACCAAAAGGAAAATTTTTAACTATGTAGACAAAATAAAAAATAATCTACTGTACTCACAATTTTGCACNATGACCAAAAGGAAAATTTTTAACTATGTAGACAAAATAAAAAATAATCTACTGTACTCACAATTTTGCACGATGTGACCCGAAGTAATGCACGCACACAGCTGAGTGTTGAGACATTTTGGTGGGTGTTTGACAGCAAGGCCTTGAGAACCAGTTAGGGTAGAGTGAGGCGAAGATGGATTTGCAGTGTAATGCAAGGACTGCAGAATCAAGAGTGACCCGAGGAATAGTTGGCCAATGACGTCTGCCACATTTCCGACAAGAAAAAAAATCTTGGTGACCCACTGGAAATCAAACTCTGTTTACCTCGATGGGAGGTGAGTGGTCTGACTACTATACCACCACTGTCCCCTCCACACTAAGAGTAAACATTCAATTACACTTTTATAACGATCCTAAACAAGTTACATATAAAACTGACTCTTTTCTGATAAAAATAGTAGTCTTTAATTAAAGTAAAGTAATAAATGTGCTTGTGATTCTATTGTAAATAGTAAAAGCTGTGTATCATTTCTGTGTAAAAGGGCAAAAGCCATGCTGAACTGCAAAAAACGTTTTCTAGAATTTGCTTTTAGTTAATTAAATATAGTCATCTTTTTTGTATGAATTACTTAAATTCTATATTCAGTTAGTCTAGAAAGACATAAAAAACACGTCATAAAATTGAAACATTTAAATCTTGCAAATAACATTATAGATAAATATGCAAAACAAGAAAACAAAATACTGCTATGTAATAATTTACGGTTAAAGCGAACACCGTATGGGAAAAATATCAAACTGTACAAATAATTATATTTGTTTCCCAATTCAAAAACCTGAATTGAACATATGTGCATGAATTTCCAATTCTAGCATGATAACAATTATTGTTCTACGATTTCAGTCTAAATGGTTAACTATTTCCAACTTCTTCACAAAAGTCTGCTATTTTAACATAATTACTTGGCCTAAACCTTAGTAATGTTTGGGTTCTACATTAGAAATTTAAAATGTTAATTATGATTATAATCTACTTTAACAAAGGGAGCAACCCAACATAATCAGATATAAGAACCTCCATGATGATTTGGGAGAAAATACACAAAATAAACAATAAATGACTAACAAAACACTGTAATATTAACGTGTGCACTTTAAGAACACTTCTTTAGTACAGTAGCAATACCTCAAAGTTAAACAAATCAATCTTAAAGCATGATTGTATGTGATCTCTCTTCTCATATATAATTGCGTGTTGATACATTTGTGCTTTATAATGTAGGGAAACTGTAAATTCATTATAAAGATGCAAACTGAACAGAAACTTCAATTTATTGACACAAGTACATAATTGGATTAAAGTCCTTTCAATGTTTCATATAAATTATTAACATTATTAGCAACCAATTTTTACATTTTGATCTAAAAATATTGACTTTTGACAAATTAAACTTGCAAGTAAACCAGAAATGGAAAAAAAACTAGTTTCGTGTAAAATTTTNAAAATATTGACTTTTGACAAATTAAACTTGCAAGTAAACCAGAAATGGAAAAAAAACTAGTTTCGTGTAAAATTTTAAGTTATATTTTAATACTGGAATTTATAAACAAAAAAATTTTAACAGTAAATCTACACAATATTTTGTATACTTCTCTCATCATTACTTTATCAGTCCATATCTGTACGGACACCACCTAGTCAAAAATAAGAATAAAGAAGGTCAAAGAGATTTAATGAGGTGAGACTAAATATTTAAAAATGAGAGGCAGTCTTTATTGGAACACGAAGAATACAGTTGCAGTGTACACAGGGAGGCAGCTGCGGCAAAGACAGTACAGCTAGGAGCTCATAGCAGAAGGAGTGTCTGCCTCCTGCTTGGGCCCCGTCTGGGAGAGGTGCTTCACCACGTCCACCCAATCCCAGCCGCGGGGTCGCACGCCCTTCGAGTCCGTGCGGTCCCACTGCTTCCGTTTCTGGGCCTTGCTCAACTGCTCCTTCTTCGGCAGCTTCCGCACGCCAGGCTCCAAATCCTGCAATAACCACACACCTACAGCCAAGCATCCTGGCAGGAGGAAGTTTATGTAAAGCAAATGTATACACACATGATCCACCACTTGCTATGTAATGAATAAAACATTTGCAGATCTCCCATTCAGATCATGTCTCGGTCAGCCAGATATTTTTCGGGCTGAATTAACCTTATAGGATGTGCGGCAAACTGCTAATATGAAGTATTTAAGAGATCTCTAGTTTAGTACAAATATTATTAAGAGGAAGATAGTGATTCTAGTTGTCATAAATTTTAATGTTACTTTGTATTTTGTTATCATTATTAAAAATATATAGTAAAGTCCCATTTAGTGATTTGCTTTATGCTGGCCCTGGGCTCTGCTGCCGTTGAGAGTATATGCTGCCACTTAAATTTTTGAAGTGGTAGGTGTCACAAATTTTGTAATATTATGGAACAACCTACCAGGATTGGTGATACTGGAAAATTTTATTGTTTGTTTATCTTTTCAAAAATAAAAACTTAAAAGAAACATTAAATTTAACTCATTATTATTCTTATAACTTTTTGAGCAGCTTGGATGGTCCAGCTAACCTCTGTTGCTTGTCCACAGGATGCACACAGCTATCAGTAAGTGTGACACCACTGGTGCAAATTATTTCTGGAAGTACTTTTACTCTATGTCAAAGTCAATGTGTCACTTTTACACCTACTCTCATGTACATATTCTTCAGAGTGTCCAGAACTACATGTGTGTTCATCACAAGGAAAGTCTCCCTTTAGACCCAGCTTTGCTTCATGGTTATTCTGCTACAGGTGGGGGAGCAACAGGCATAACTTCCAGCCAAAGTGATTACTGGGACTAAATTAGTTGTTGTATTAGTAAGTTTAACCATTTCTATAATGTTTCACTGATTACAATATCCCTATACCAACTCCATTAAAAAAAAAAAAATTACTCTTTTGAGTAACTTTAAGAATTTGCATTAAAATAGTTGTGAATTTGAAGGAAATCTGCCAAAAAATAAAATGATGCACTTTTCGGTTGCTGCACATTTCACCTCTCTTCACGAGCACTGTACTGCCATAAAGCATATCTAAAAATAGATACCATCCCACTCGGCCACTAGCACTAAACCATGATGGAAGGAAGTACGGTGAAACCGCCCAAACACCAAAACTCGACTGCCTGTATGCATGACGTTATAGGATACTTCAATTACCAGCACTGCATGCTTCATAACTTTCTGTGGTTACCGGTTCACTCCTTATACAAATATAAAATGTATCAATATAGTCTATTCGCAGTTTCTTTGAAAAATTGCTCCAGGAATGTAATCTTTGATTGTTTCCTATATATGTCATGTTTCACAAGCATTTTATACTTGTGTTAACATAAAAGTACTTTACATTATAAAAGGTAGACCGAATGCACAAGTACTCATAGGGCGGTACTCATAGATAGATACACACAAACAAAAGTCAGATGAACACATTTTCCACGCTGATGCATGGTTGCACAACATTTTGCTGGCTAGGCCAGTTTCATCAGGTGGCATACAGTGGCACACTGAAGTTTGGTGAGCAGTGGTTGGAAAACAGTGAACCTAGTGGCCAGGAGGCGAACTAAGCTGAGGCGGGAAATTTGAAATGGGGCAGAGAGGTTATCTTATGTTTCAGCCAGATGTGTCTGGATTTGGTGATGTATTGGTGGGCCAGTTCTGCCCTATTATTAGGAGGTAGGGCCCTCACCACTCTGGTTGTGTAACAGGAGTAAAAGTTCTGGTTTTGAAATGCTGCATGTGCTGCAATAGGCTTCTCCCACAAATTTACATTTTCCCCAGCAATGGCTTGTTTGATGTCCACTCTATGACCATTCATTCTCTATCTGAGAGTGTTGGTGGTGAGGCCAATGTACTCTGCATTGCAGCTGCACTGTAGCTGGTAGATAAGATTTTCTGTTGCACAGTTGTAGCTATCGTGGATAGAATAAGTAGATGACCCGGATTCACAGTCCTGGGGAGCTTTACCAGGGGACCAAATAGACGACTGGGGGGGAACTGTGAGGTAAGGCCTCGACAGTTGGTGGGTGGCATGAGGGGTCAAAATTAGCATAAAAACAGGGCAGCAAATCAGCCTAAGGTGCAACCCCCGAGAAGTTTGCAGTTTGCTAGAAAATATAATGATAATCATTCACAAAACAATATTTTAAAATGTAGATGCGTTGCGATTAAAATTATTCCTCAGAACTGCAGATATAAACACACATTACCATCAAAATTAGCATAAAAATGAGGTTGCAAATTGGCTTAAGAAGCTGTGCCCGACTAGACGTTCTGTTTACAGTTTGCTAGGAAAAAGGTTGAAGTGGCATGCTGAATTTGTTTGTGAACCAGGGATTTGGGGTAGCCTCTATCGAGGAATGCTTTGGCTATTATATCACATTGCTTGTTTGTCTTTTTGGGTAGAGCAGATGTGTTTAGCTCTGGTGGCAAGACTGTACGGCAGAGATTTTTTGGCATGGAATGGGTGGTAGCTGTCAAAATGTAGGTACAGAAGGTGGTTGGTGGGCTTAATGTGAACAATTAATTCAATTTTGACACTGTGAAGGGTTAGTTCTACATACAGAAATATGGGATGTAACTATGAGTAGGTCCAGGCAAACTTAAGCAGGCTGCCACCAAAGTTACCTGGTTTGAACACACTTTTTGGTCAATCAAAATTTTCTGGCAACTAATCTGGATAGTTATTCTTCTAAAACTGAGGTTTTTTGGGCTCAATAAGTTTTTGCATTAAAATGTATACTGATTTGACAATTTCCAGTTGTAGTACTCAATATAGAATAAAATAAATTTTAAAAATGGCAATGAAATTTTCTGTTATGCAAATTAAGTTGGTAATGTTAGGTAGCCATGTAATCATCACTATTATGATTATACACAGTGGACTCCCTATCTACTATTTTTTCAATGGACTGTCAAATTTCCATACATGCGAGATTTCAGTAGATGAGGGTTCTGACATGTACAATATCAATAAAATACAATATATGACATTATACTTCATTGTGGGTATAATGAGAGCTGTACATTATCTGTAAATAAAGTTTAGTTAATAAACACAATAAAAATGGGAATTATTTAAACAAAAGTACATACCGGTATTACTGTACTGTATCATACTCAAAATGTACTGTACTGTATCGAAAACACGAAATAAAAGAAATGTGTAGCCTAAATAAAAATTTGTCTCTCTCAACGTGTTTTACAACTTGTTTAGTAATTTTTTCCCACTTAAAGGATATATTTACTCATTTGTTTGTTACATTACCATTCCCATATTTAAGTATAACAATTATTTGCAACCATAACTTTTGCATTGGTAACTAGCAAGTGTTTAGCATCAAAAACAAATTATATGCAGGATAGAATACAATAATGTGTCTGGTAGTGTTCGTGTAGCTGCGAAAGAGTACCAGTTAAAAGGAACCATAATGATTTACGCAGCCGTAGTTTCAAAGTAACTCAAGATCTTGAAAGTAATTGTTCTGATTAAGGAACTGTAATCACGACAGTCACTATAACTATTTAGGCAACCATTTATGTAACTGTGTTGCAAATTAACGGTCATGGCATGGTTATTATGATATTGATTGAAATTAAATGTAACTAAACTATTTAGGCAACCATCTCATAAGTACCACAAATACCGAAGTGAAAAGTTACCATATGTGTAGTTTCTAGATGTATCAAAAACACAAACTGTAAATAATGTGAATGTAATTTTTAGTGTGATACTTCATTTTAATACAGTTATTTTCAATTCAGAAATCCCAAACCCAAACTGTAACTTATGTTCTGGAATGAAACATATGTCAATAATCAGCTAAGCTTTTTTTTAAGTAGTTTTATATTTATTTTTACGTTACGTGGCTACTACACTTAGAAAAAACATTCAACGAAAAGTAGATCATATAAAATGTTAAACCATTAGGTTTAATTGTATGTAAAGTAAATAACCCTAAAAACTATTTAATTCAAACAGAAAACAATATAAAAATCCACAAAATTGCACGACTGCCAGCAAATTAATTATTTATTGCTCAGTGCTGCTAAGTGTATTGAGAAAATATCAAGAAGTGATGATCAAGATACAAAAAAAAAACATTTTTCTATAGAAGCTCTTAGCACAAGTTATACTCTTATTCGGATTTGCATTTAAAGTTCACTTATTTCCATTGCGTATCAAACAATGAACCTTGATTATTCTGCATATTCTTATGTCTTTGGAAGAAAACGGTGTAAATACATATGTTTTAATTAGAATAATTTAACAGAGCTAGTGGCTTTCAAACAAAACATTGCACAGCAGATTTTTTTAAAAAATAGTTTACCCACAAAAATCTAGCTTTGTATGAGATAATTAATAACACCTACATATTAATTTAGACTCGAAAAACATCTGAACATCATAACCATGTGAGAAAAAAATGGTGAGTGAATTTCACTGTTAAAATACAAGAAAATTGTGATGTTTCACATTAAAGCATAAGCCGATCACATTTTGTTTACAGTATAGAGCCTCGAACTATGTACGTTTCGAATTGTTAGATAAAAAGAACTTTTGTTGTGAATTTGAGTTGAAACAAAACAAACTTTCATCGCTTACTTGACAATGTGAGGCCATTTTCTCGGAAACAAGATATACTGCAAAATTAACTAAACATTTTTTAAAAAGTGAGAAGTTGTAAAGTGCAGGTAATTAATATTCTAAAACTACTTTTATTAATATTGGCGTGCGTTTGCTGCCGTTAGATGATTTCAAATGTGTGGCGCGAGTTCTGATAATTTTCAATTACACTACATCCTCGACGTGTAAATGAGTTTCGAATTTGGTCGCACAGTATTAAAATTGCTCTTATCAGTACTGACACATACGTAATGTCCCAAACATATTTTCCAGCTTCTAATGAACCCTGCCAGATTTTAAAATGACACCGGGCATTATCTTTATTAATATCTTGCCAAGTTTTTTATCTTATCTCATCAAAATAAAAGAAATTGTAATTTGTTACGGGCAAAAATGAGTCACGTGGTACTATTTTTTTCCCAGGAGAATAACTTGAACTAGTGGTAAAATCACAGAAAGAAACCAATCATGAAATCGGATATTCCATATTAAAATATTGCGTTTTTTTTTAAGTAAAGTTATCTGGCATAGTGTGAAGTTTATGAGATAGATCCAAGACTGGTAAGTGTAGTTTTACTAAGAAAGCAAACATTTTTTTTACCTAGCTTATACATAGATCGCCACATTGTGGCCCACTAAATTTCATATTTTCGGAATGGCTGAAAATATGGTGGGGAAAAAAAGAGGGGGGTGGAAGCTGACTACATCCAAGCACAGTGTTAGTTTCAACTGCCAGCTGCCAATGTTAAGAATAATGATTTTTTTAGGTTTATATACCGCATACGCGCTTTTTTGAACTGATTCACCATATCTCATATTTTCACATTTTATGTTGTTATTGTCAGTAACTTTCTAACAATTAAAACACCATGTCTTGTTCATTTAATAACTAAAAAATTATATAAGATAATACAGATATATATTTTACAAATATCAGGATTGTTATTTTGTTTTACACACTTTAAAAGTTAAAATGTTCAGCGCTAGCCAGCAGCTAAATGGTATAGCCACATGACTATCACAAAGAACATCCAGAGACTGAAGGTGTTAAGTGTATACATCAGAGAGAGAAAATATTTGGTGAAGGGTGATGTAAAGGAGCGAGTGAGTGAAGAGATTTGGGCAGCTCTGAACAGCGAGGTCTTGATGAGAGCCGATGAGGGTGATTGAGGTGAGTATGGAGTAGTGCCAGAATGAAAGAGCGGGGGAAACAAGAGATCTCCAAGAACACCCAGGAGTGGCTCGGCCGGGGATTGGAGCAGGCTAACAGCTCAGCCATCGCGGTCCCGTGATGTAAAGGACTTAGTGTTGTAACAACCAGGAAGGGGCAGGATATGCATACATTGCTCCTCACTAAATTTAGTAAATGGTAGCAGAATAACTAAATGGGCACTTAAACTGTTTTATTTTACTGAATTGTGTTTAAATTTTGTATTAAATGTATAACAAAAATTGTTATAATGTATTTCTCATACTTATATACATATTTACTTGTTGGTTACAGACTTTTTGCTATATTTTATGAGGCACGTAATTTAGGTTCTGATCACACCAAAATGACTATTAGAGGAGAAGCAAAAATATGTTACGAGGGATGCCTAAAGGCATGCCCTGTCCTTGGTTGAAGACATTGTTTCGCATCAGAGTCCGGACTTGAAGAAGGTAGTCATACCTGAGTATCAGCTAAAGACAGCTGGTCAACGTCATGCTCTAGCTCCTCTGTGACGGCAGACGCTGGCTGGTCCGACATCAGCTCCTCGTACTTCTCCTTCATAAACTCTAGCAGGGTGTATGTCATGGCCTCGCCTAGCAACTGCTCACACTCTGCCTTCAGCTTGGCCACCACCTGCTTCTTCACCTGGGGCACACTGCACCACACTTTCCATCATCAGCCTGCCACCGCAGCAGAACCCAACACTCATGGCATATTTCAACTGACTGCACTGGGTGTGCATTCTGTGTGCCCTGAAAACGAGGAAAGTACAATAATTTTGTGAATGACCAAAATGAGTGCCTGTCTGTCTGCTGCACATGCACTTGAAATGCCACACTGACTGTGGAGACAATTATTACATTCAGTAAGGATTTTTTCAGTGAAATTTACAAATAGGACATGGAATACAACTGTTATGCGTGCAGATGTGATTGATCTGGAACATGCAACACATAGCCAGTGCAGTCATTGTAATTCAACTTACAGTTAAATCATAACTGTAATAACTTAATTCCTTTTATGCATCTCAAGAAATAAAGATACAAACATCTACAATTTAATTATTTTTACCAATAAATTTAATTTCAATTTAATCCTTAATTTGACTAAACCATTCACAGTATCTTCACATTTTTTTAAACATACCTATAAAAAAATTACTAAGTGTAACACATTTTCCTGTTTTTAAAATAATTTATATAACAAAAACATTGAATAATTATAATGATATCAACATTAAAGTATTATGTTTTCAATTAAATTACACACACACCCCCACGTGCATGCACACACATCAAAGTTTAATGTTCTCGATATAATTCTACACTGTTCAATGAATCTTGGACCAAATCTGGCAGAAATGCCCTTCAGAACCAAAATTAAAATAATGTGTACGCCCAAATGGGCTAGGCCCTCCACTGGACCTGAAACCCCCAAAACTCCTAAAATGGGGTAGTGTATTTTGACTCTACACTGATAAATGGATCTGGACCAAATTTGGCAGCGATGCACTTCAGTACCCAAATTAAAATACTGCACAAGCTAAAATTGACTTTGGCATCCCATTGAATTGGAAACCCCTGAAACGGAGTTGCATATCTCTCATTACCTTCTCATATTCAGGCAAAGTCAGGTAGTTCTGCTAGCTGTCTATAAATATCAATATTTATTTTGTAATCAATATGAACTAAGAAACAGTGATGGCAGTACTGCATTGGCAACAAGTAGATGATGAGGTGAAGAGGTTTGAGCGGTTCTCAAAATAAGGGTCTTGAGAGCCAATGAGGGTGAAACGAGGTGAATAAGGAGCAGTGTCAGTATGCAAGGGCAGGGGAAACAGGAGATGCCCAAGAAAACGTGCCAACTAGTGGCATCACCCAGCACGATTTCCAAGTGCAAAAATCCAGGAGTGAGCCCGCCAAGAATCTAACCTGGTTCGCCTTGGTAGGTGGCAAGCACTCTAGCCAATGCGCCACCACAGCCCGTCAAGTAGTAGGAGATAGTTTACAATTAATATGCTAGTAAACCAAGTTGTGGCATGTAATTTTAAGTAAAAATTATTGACTGAAATATTTACAGTTTCAAGTAGCAGTGATGGAAACACATTTCATTGTTACTTATTATTATTATTAATATTTTTTATAGTCTGATCAGCATAAAATATGGTGCATAGGTTCTAGTATTATGTTGTTGCCCAAGAAGGAAGATAATAATTTTTTTGTTTATATGTGGTGGAAGGCTACATAATCGGCACCTGAAAGTAGTACTTTAGCAGAGCTTCAGAGAAGTGTGAATTTACCACGAATGGACAATGTAAAAGTGGAACACAAAGCAAAGCGCAAACTATTTTTATTATTTCCCATTTGGAACAGGTAGAGATATATAATTAGGTACTCTGTACAAATGAGGGGAAGTGTATGAACCCACTGTGGTTAAACACCACTTTCCCACTACCGGGATACCAGTTTGATACACAGCCCCAGTAGGTGGCATTTTTCACACAGGTATTCTCATGACACTGCAGTAGTGCATGAGTTTACTGGGAGTACTCCAATTTCCTACCCTTCCCCTTTTCGCTTTTCATTCCACTGCTGTGTGTCCACTCTCATCTGTCCTCACCTCAGTCATTATTTGGACTGGCCACAATGACAGGTCTGTCCTCTGGGTAAGGCAGGTGACTGCAATTAGTGCCAGCCTACCCTCACACATGCTGTTACTCCTCCTTGTGCCCTGCTGGTACGAGAATGTCACACTGAAGATGGTAACCTCCTTTACTACTTAAGGGAAAGCAGAGTGGCTTCCAATGGAGCACTGTGCCCGACTGTACAAAATGCACAACTAGTTAAATACACTGAAGAGCCAAAAAAACAAGCGTGTGTGTGCAAATAACAGAGGTATGGAACCAATCAGAGTAACGTGATGCGGTCGGCAGCTATATCGGTTACTGTTGCTACAATGGCAGGTTATCAAGATTTANGGTTACTGCTGCTACAATGGCAGGTTATCAAGATTTAAGTGAGTTTGAACATGGTGTTATAGTCGGCGCTTGAGAGATGGGACATAGCATTTCCAAGGTAGCGATAACATTTGGATATTTGCGTACGACCGTTTCACAAGTGTACCGTGAATATCGGGAATCCCGTAAAACATCACATCTTCGACATCACTGCGGCCGGAAAAAGTTTGCAAGAACGGGACAAATGACGACTGACGAGAATCATTAAACGTGACAGACGTGCAACCCTTTCTCAAATTGGCGCAGATTGGATTTGTGGACTGCCCTGCAGGATTCATGGTGTGAATTGCCTCCTGCATACCTTCAGACATTAGTCGAGTCCATGTCACGTCGTCTTGCAGCACTTCTGCGTGCTCGGGGGGTCCCTAGACGATATTAGGCAGGTGTACCAGTTTTTTTGGCTCTTCAGTGTAGTAGCACAGACAGTACACTACCAAACTTGTCAGAAAATTACTATTCAAATTGTATATGAAAAAAGAAAGCATTTACTACTTTATAATGCTGAAAATTACTTTGCTAAAATTTACTTACTTAATATTTTATAATAACAAATAATAAAAGGTAAATTTTTAATACAAATTTAAGCGTATTTCCATTTTGGATGGTTTAGAAAGTCCAACTTTCCAAGAACACCTAAGCAAGACGATAAGGATAATTACACCCGAGATGGAATAACAGACTGGTAAGAGACACCAGATGGTGGGGTGTGAAATAATGGTTTGCACCACGAGTAATTATCGGAATTCATCTTGACGACCCGACTACAGAGAAACAGTGTTACATGTTCAGGTCAATGCTTACCAATGACAGATACAAAATATTAATTAAACACACAAATTATACACATGGGAGTGATGATAAAAATTGGCGGCAGGAATATTGAAACATAATCATCACTTTTAATGACAGCTAAACTTCGGAAGCTCGAGGTGGGCAGACATGTACTATTTCAAATGTTTGCACATAACTTTTGAAACATGAACTTGCATGTCTCATTATTGCAAACACTCACTACTCTCATCATCCAATTGTTAAACTTGTTCAGTATGAGTCATATTTGCTCACTATGAAATTGTTATGCTAATAGTTACACTTTTCTAGAGTAATTTCATGTATTGACCTAATCGCAGATTGCACTCTTGTGACAGTCAAACACTCGTGCTAAAACTTGTGAGTAATAGTCAAACCCCTGTGTTAACCCAAACACCTTCTCCTACCTACCTCACTCAAACTCACGTCCACACAAATGAGATCCCCGAGAAAACTAGCCGACCAGCGGCATCGTCCGGCATGATTTCAACTTGCAAAATCCGGAATAAACCGGTTGGGGATTGAGCCCGGTTCACTTGGTGGGAGGCAAGAAGTCTAACCACAAGGCCACCATGGCCCCACCAGGAGAACAGATTTACAGCATAATACATAGTGCCACTTTAGAGCCCAATCTCCCGGGAGGGAGGATTTACATGTTAGACAAATGGTCTTTGTGGTCCTTTTGCTCCAACTTGATCCAGAACTGATTTGCAACCCGTACCGTAGTAAATTGTTCATTTGCAGGTAATGAGTGGATACATTATACCATTCTCCTCCTGTGGATAGCCTGCCTGATTTTGCACTTTATGTATTTAGCATGACAAGTTAGAAAAGTTAAAGCTACATTTACTATTGGCACCTATTTATAAAGCATAAAAGCCATTATAATTGCAACACTGCTGGTTGAAATGGTATATATGGCAAAAACCAGACAAGTCACAAATATTACAGCCTAACTACCATTTATTTTGTTGTGAGATTATCATGCATACTTGGTACAATTTCTACCAAACCAACTGATCACATTGAAACACATAAGCTCACACGTGTTTATTGTAGAAGGTGTCCATGTTGAACTGTGGTGGTTCTGAAGGGTACTTCGGGTCCCACGACAGCTCCAGCAAGAACGATTTTGAACTCTCATCTTCCCCATACTGTAACATACAACATGCACAATGAAAAGATTGTATTAAACATGTTGCCTGTGGAAAAATAAGTCTAAGTGGAGAATAACCAGGAAAACAAATCTTTTTTGTACACCCCTGGTTTGACAGAAGAGGAATTCTGTCGGAATACAGTAAAAACCCATTTACAAAATTCCCTTTTAAAAAGAATTCCTGCTTGATAAATTTACATAATTATGCACCTAGTCTATAAACATCAATGTAAATTGACCCTTTTTCAAAATTTTCATAAATAATTAGTTAAAAATTTTCAGTCTCTTCCCAAACTTCTTAAGAGAGTTATACCGCATATGTAACATAAATATTCTGGAGGATTATAGCATAACAACAATATTTTAGTTTTGGTTGCATATTCTGAATGAGCAAAATGATTTAGTGGAAATATAATTTTAAAAAAGTACCAAATTAATTCCATTAATGGGAAGCAAACGAGTTTTCAATTACCTTGTTACTTTGTAACAGTAAAAATCCACTTGCTGAATAATTTTTGTAAAGTATGTTGTTTGTACGATTTGTATCACTTAGGCTATTTGCAAGTGAAGCAAAAGGGCATTAATTAATTCAGTGGTTCGACACAGTGCACTTAAGTGGGCTAGGGGAACAGATTTACAGTTGTGTTTTATGGTTAGCCAATACTCTAAAATTTTATTGTTATTTTTTTAAATTAAACTGCCAACATACAGGGATGTTAGAAGTAAACATTTCACGGTGAGGCAAAGTAAGAGAATAAATTCTTCCACACGTCTCCTTTATCTCAATCCAGATTTTACCTCACTTAATTTGATTGCAACGTACATGTTTATTCCTGATATGCTTGATATTTGAATGCATTAGACATGCATGAAAACAAAGACTCTCAGTTGGTTAGTCACTAGTCTCCCATCTCTAAGGCCTGATTCTCTTTCATTTTATTAGTGAATGCTATTGCACTAGCCCTATTTGGCTAGTGAAATAGCATACTGTTGATTGTGTGTAGCAAAATTTGCATTATCATTAATAATTTGCAGCTGCTTTTCAAGAATATTATAAAATTTGCTGCTCACAGTGAATGAGGTTACCTAACACAATCAACGCACAAAAATGAAAGACCCGAGGGTCTGTGGTTTAATCTGCAGCCCCACCGGGGTGGGAATTAAATTGCACAGTGTGACGGGTATAGCAGTGATTTGGGGGTTTCCTCAGAGCACTCCTGTTTTCTACCCCATCCTCATTTGGCTACTTCTTCATTCCCATCTCACCATATTTATTCTCGGGTTGGCCAGAACGACATGCCTGTTTCTCTGGAAGAGCAGCTGGCTACAGTCAGTACCAGTCTCTTCTCATCCATGTTGAACCTACTATAAGACAGGGGTAACATGCTGATTTACATTTACTTGTAATAAGGAGAACTATCAAGTTCCTAGTAACATATCAAGTCTAAAACCTATCAAGCACACACACAGACATCCATACACACTAATAATAACATTTTTTTATTCATTGCAATGTAGCACTAAAAATAATAATTTGCTGGTGTAATTCTGATCCTCCCTTTTGCTTAAAAAAAGAAACTGCTAAATTTTTTCACCCAATACGGGTAAAATCAGATCACTAATCATCTAGTTAGATCTAAAGTATAATACACTATAATCACGTCTCCTTTGTTCCATACAATATTACTGCAGATAAATTAACAGTGGTAAATAGTTACGTATAAAAGAAAATTCTTTACTGACTCATTCATTCGCTCATAACCACACAGTCCAAACTGCCGGAAGAGAAAATATTAAATTTTAGGGACGGCATTCCCTTTGGTTGCAGACACCCAAGAAGATTGAATATTTTTTTTTATTACAATTTTTAAGTGGGTGAAAAGGTGTGAAATGTGTTTTCACACACTCATTAACGTATTATGCTTGTCTCAATTGTAATGCTTTTGGCTTCAGAAATCTACATAAACAATTCTTAAGCAATAATTTTGAAAGTAATATTCTAAAAAAATTTGTAAAGAAAATCAGTTTAAGTCAATAGTTTTGGAATGAATCTGGAAAAAAAATATCAACTATAGTTTAAAGACTACCGACATAGAATAATAAGTTACAATGGTCGAACAAAGTTAACAGATTAATCGCTCTTTGTCATAGAGAGTGCTGCCAGTGAAATACAATGCATTTTTTCTTTGTATGAGCTTCTACATATATATATATAATGACAAAGTCCTTTCATAAAAGTGAAGCAACCATTGCTTCTCACACCGCAGATAGGCCTACAAATGACAAATAAACTGGCATAACATGATCCTGCCACACTGCTATCACTGGGAACACAACTGACATTGAATGGAAAGTGTTACTACTCACCAACAGATGATGTAATATGACAGGTATGCAATAAAGTTTTACTCATCCTCGCATATTGCATATGTACAGGGATTGCTTTAATATGTTTTTCATTTTTATCTCACAATTTCCTTGATTTTTATTGCCTTCCTTATTAAGTCTATTCACATGTTGTAATGTTCCACCACGCTGTTATTACAGTATTTATAATATTGCAGCCCAACAGTTAGGCACCATATTTGTAACGATGCAGCAGCATGTTAAGGCAGCCATATTTGTAGTATTCCAGGTATGACGAATGGAAATGACCACTCGGTTAGCTCAGTTGGTAGTAAAATGAAATTTTAAAGGTGCCAATAAATATAAATAAAGTCCAAGGTTTGTTTATTACTCCACTTTTATTCATCATTCCAATAAAGCAGTTCGCATACAATCGTCAGGTATGCAGAGTACGAACCGGTTTACAGGCAAACTAACAGAGAGCAGCGCCACAGTCGTTTAATTGTCCATTTACTGCTAAAAAAAAATGCCACACAAGAAAATACAGAGGCAGTGACCTCCCACACTGGCGGAGAAATAAACGAGCAAGTTCCCGTTTGCCGGTGTGGGGGTTATTCGCCAGCCCAACACAGTCTCGGCTAGTACTGGTTATCAACTGCCCGTTGTTACATCTCTTTTTTCAGGCGACAGACACACACAGTATTTATGCTGCAGGCCTATCGCCTCCCCTCTCCGCAGATAAGGGCATGGCTACTTGCCCATCCAAACTGCATCATCATCGCTACAAAATAATGAAATCTTTTAGAAATAAAAATTGTTGACCTGCAGCTCGGAAAGCTTCTGCGTAGCCATCCAAACTGCATTGTAAGTAAAAGATAATCCAACTTCTCGAACAAAACCTGATGATGCAGTCAGAAAGTTTTTAATCTAATGATGATGCTAACTGAAAACTAAGTCTTTCAAAATGGCAAACGGATGCCCGATATACGTTATTCCACGATAAACAAACTACCATGGCTTTAATTTTGAATCCCGATAAAATATTACGAAGCTTTGCAAAACAAAAGAAAATGAACCGCACATCACGAAAATTAATAGTACTGCGTCATTACAATGTAAACTGAATACAAAACGACACCTAAGCAGGAATGTGTCAAACTTCTTACAAACCTCAAAAATAAAACAACCAACATTAAAAAAATTTGTTTACTTCTTTCTTAATAGTTTATATGAATACCATTCAAATCCCATTCATGCATAATATACGTATCACCGAAATTGGATCATAAATCAAGAAATAGCTTGATAAAACCATTTAAAACTGAATCTATCAATTTTATTAAACTGCTGCACAAATAGTTAATCTATTATGAAAAACAATGTGAATTGCATTTTAATATTGCTAATAGACATTGCTGTGGTAACATGACTAAGCATGATGCCTGAACACATCACAAACCATGAGCGAGAGGTGTACAGAAATAACCCATGTGCTTCAGGTCAGTTTCCACGCAAGAATGCTCGCCTAGGCCGCGTCAGGCAGGACGATAACCCCCACATCTGCAACTAAACTTTGTTATTTCTCCGCCGGTGTGGGAGGTAGCCGCAATTTATATTTCCTGCGATGCACGTTTTGACGAATGAATAATCTGTAAATGACGGTGGCGCTGTTTCTGCACTTGTATGGTTATATGTGAACGTTCGTACTCTGCATATTATGAACTTCGGCTGTGAACTGTGAAAATTCAATGATAAATGAAATATATAACAACTACTCAGGAACTTGAACTTCTTTCTTAATTAATCGGCGTCAATATTACTGAGTCTCGTGTTCCACCTTTGAGCTAGCAGTGGCAACGTAACATCGGCAGTGTAACTAGCGGCCGAACGTTACAAGTTGTTATCAAGTTACCATCATTCGAAATCTTAAAAATTTTCCTTTGTCCGACATTTACAAAATCAGAAATCACTTGAGCTAGAAATGAGATAGACAGTTTGAGTAAAATACAACAAATTGTAGCTTTGTAGAGGCTTTCATATAATATGTAATAATGGTAGTTTTTAAGGTATATTATTTTCGTGGTCAAGTAAAACATAATTTGATCTTGAATATCTTTTAAAGTGTGTCTTCAACAATTTTTAAAATATTCATACATAAACTTTCATATTTCAGAATCTTGCATGCAAAGTTTCATCATGGGATCATAATATTTTGAAAATAAACTTGCAAAGGGTAGTCATAGGTTTCACACAGAAATTTTCATTATTTCTTTCATAAACTTCAAGCCCTGTTACTTCAGTTCAAGATTTTCAAACCACAAATAAAACATTTGGTAAATAAATACTGTATCTTGAACTTCCACTATCATTTCTCCTACCCAATCAGTTTCATATAATCTGTGCCAGACAAAGAGCCCTGGTTGCTAAGTACATTCCTTCACTGGGGTAGCTATGTTCAGCCAGTAGGACATCTGGGTTCCACCAGGTAAGAATGTAGCAGATAGGTACACCAATTACATCTTCTATGCCTTGTGGGATACAAAACAACAAAACAGGTCCGGTAGGATGGAGGAACTTAAATTTCAACATCTCTGTAATTTTAGTCTTTGGACATAAACAAAGCAAGCCACCACTGGTAGTTGTACTCACTTGTTACGTACCCTTTTATTTCTGCCGACGTCAGTGGTGGTTGTACACACATCTTCTCTGGCCAAAGGAAACTTAAGACACACCACTTAGTGAAAATGTCTTTGTAACAATTTCATTCTTTGAGACAGGAAGGAAGGAAAGAATTTCTGAGAGCCTGGGATCGGCTCGATAGCACGAAACCATTCATGAAGCAACTTTGTTTCTTCTTGATGGTCCTCGCTATATAAAAATATAAACTCTGTAGTCTTAATGTTGGTCTAACACCACATGAATAGCTGTAATGGTGTCATTATTTGATCTTTGTATGGTCATTGCAGGCTTGCCCTTGCTGCAAGTCTTTTTACAGTCCCCCCAAACCTATCACATACCCCTTTACAAGGGGTGTAGTTTGGGGAGGGGGGTCTGTTTCTGGATTCAAGTGCCCCCTTCCCTCCCATCAAAAGAAAATATGAAGGACATATTAAAAAAATAAATAAAATTAGTTATGAGTGAAATAAGACATTATGTAAACAAAATAATATAAACGGACAGTAAAAAGAAGTAAAATGAAAAATACATATGTCTACATCTACTGTTGTTCAACTCACAAATTTTTTATAGACACTGCTTCATCAATGAAGAAAATCCCCTCAAATTAAATATATGCCTATGCCATTGCACTTTACCATGGGCTGTTGTGTAGAAATGCAACTCAACCTTGAAGTCAATGTCACCTTCATAACGACATTGCAAATTTTTTCCAGTTGTTGAAGTGAGCAACAGAACCATCTGAGAAGTAGTAAATTTTGTTCTGATCTGGAATCAGTCTTGAATTTGAAATGTAGGAGACTAATTTCTTTGGAAATAAATTAATCGCAACTGTGCTATGCTTAAGATTTTCAGAAACATATATAATATTTTTGAATTTCAGATCTTCAGGAGCCGTGTAATAGAATGCTATAGAAAAAATGGCAGCCTGGTCATTGTTCCAGTTCAATAACTGGGCCTTATCTTGCAAACAAAAGGCAGAATTTTCTGCAAAATCAAGAGAAACTTTAAGCCCCATTTTCTATAATATTTTCCTTGTATTATGATTTTTTTAATATAAAAGAACGTTTACAGAACCAACAGCTGTTCACATAATTATTCCAGAAACTTTTCTGGGGTTTTAGTGAAGATTTCAAAAGAACACCTTCCCACTGTTTGTAGGTGATGTAATCATGACGGCAAGAAAGAGAGGTGAAACTGTCCAACCACCAGAATTCATCCGTATTGCGCATAACATTGTCACACGCGCCATGATAGGAGTATCATGCTTGCTGTAAGGCTGCAACAACACAAATAATACGTTGTATGTGTTTTTGTTGTTGTTCGCAACCTTATCAATACGAGATTACATTTAGAATATAAACCAAACTAAGTACAGTACATTTTATAATCTTCCATTACAACTCTCTCATAAAATATTACCAATTGCAGATTTAAATCAGTCTCGTTTGAACACTGAACAGTACAGTCATTCAAAAAGAAAACTCTTTTTCTTGTTTAGACTCACTTGGAAGTATGCTGAGTAACAGAAGTTTACTTTAATGAGTTGTATACAACACAATATATGATTTATGTAACTACTTATAATGACGCAATGTTATTAATTATCTGAATACGCTATTCATTTTCTTTCATTTAACGGGGCTTCATAATATTTTATCGCGATTGAAAGTTATAGCTGCGGTGTAATGTTTATCGGGCATCCAGCTGCCGTTTCAGAAATCGTAGTTTTTATTAACGTTCAGAAATCGTAGTTTTTATTAGCGTCAGCATTAGTAGAATAGAAGCTTTTCCGACTGCGTCGACAGTTTTTGTTCTGGAAGCTTTGGATTATCTTTTACCGACGACGCAGTTCGGAGGGATACGCAGTTCAATATGGCGTGGCGACACACACCATGCCCTTATTTGGTCATGGTTGGTGGCACCCAGAGGTGAGGAGTGGGGGTAGCCACGAGAGACAAAAACCCTGGACGAATACCGCCCACTAGAAATACAAGACCAACCGTGAAGAAAGATGCATCGGGCGTGACTAATATTGCCCACACCGTCAAGCACCCGCGATCGCTAAATCTTTTAACTTCATTCTTTTTCGGCATATACTAACTTCTCCTAAATTATTTCCACCAGTTTGGGAGGTCGATAGGGTGCCAGGAGGGAACTGACGTCCGTCCCTCCTGCCTTCGTAACTTCTTCTTGCGACGCAAGTTTTCAAGATGTGAATAATCAATAAATGACTGTGGCGCTGCTCTTTGCTTGTTTAGTAGGTGAAACCTGTTCGTACTCTGCATATCTGATGGTATGTGAACTATTTCATGTGATTGATAAATAAAAGTACAGAGTAATAAACGGGAACTTGACTTTATTTGTTTGGCGCCTTAAAGTTTCATGTTGCTACCAACTGAGCTAACCGAGTTGTAATTTCCATTCGTCATACCTTTACGTGGAATATTACAAAATAAATGTTAAATTTCATCTCTTTTATTATTTAATGCATTTTTAAAACCACTACAGAAAGTGAGAAACTCATTAACCAAAAAATTAATAGCAAAATCTGTACAAGCAGCATACTTTTATAAAAATTAAACTTAAATATTATTGTTATCATTACACAAGTTTAGAATTACATACATCATTCTGCTATAAAATCAACACCTGAAAGGGATGTAAAGTTACTCCCTCCTAATAAAGTTATAGGGATGTAAAAAGAACATGAATATTAACAGCAATGCACAATAACAAGAAACGTCAACAAAAATCTGATTAATATTACGGTGACTCAATAATAATGTAAGTTAAGTTTATCATTTACTTGGAACCTATTATTGAGGTGTTTACAGAAATATAAAACAATAGGTACAGTATCATCATATTTATGGTTATATATAAATTTATTGTGACCTCAATTATGCCCTTGTGAGAAAAAATGGTGATTTCATATAATGTAAAATAATTAAGTGACTGAACAAAATTCCAGTATAAAAATTAATCATCAAATAAAATTCACAAAAAATTTTACACATTTATTTTAATGAGACATGTGTACTTAGGAACATGAAGTTGATTGCTAAAATGTTTTTGAAGAAGAAAAAATCATAATATATACAAACATGTGCATTGCTGGTGAAAATAAAATCACAATATTTATTTACTTTTTATCAGTTGACGTTTTGCAGAAGTATACCCTTTACTTCATCTATTGTTCATTTCTTTATCACGTATATAGGTATATATTTTCACGAAATACTCAATNGTAAAAAAAAAAAAAAAAGGGGGGGGGGATTGGTGACTTTCTTTATGATTTCAGGCTCGCTCCAATAGAAATTTGAGAAAAATTTCTTCAGTTTTATTACACTAAGCAAAGAATTCTCTGGAAGAATTAACTGCCATGGGAAACAACTGATATCCAAGATTCATTGTTTCCGTTAGGAGTCTTTGATTTAGAAGTTCCAAGATTAGAATAATTAAACGTAAAATGATAAGCTGCGAATCAACAATTTACTTCAAACCTTTGTCTGGTATCCTCTCCCTCACTTCATCTTGACAATCATTAGAGAATAAATGTGTCAACAAATCAGATGCTGCAAAATGATATCTGTGAGAGTATGGAGATATTTTTTTTACGGGAAGTTGAGATACGTTTCAAAAGACAGTTAATTGTTAGAGTATGTGCATACTAAAAAAACTATACAACAGTGTTACTCCAAATAACATTACATGTGGCAGTAAAGAACTTATGCAACAATGTATTGTTGCAAAATCAAAATGCAACTAAAAATATGTATGCATGCCAGAGAGAAATACAAAAGTTCCCGGAGTTCATTCACTCCCGTGCCGCCATTTTGTTCAATGTAGGTACCTTATTACATAATTGGTCATTACTCGAGTTAGAAATGTTATATAAGGTTGAAGTGAAAACTGTTTTGTAGCTTTTTTTTTTTACAAGCTTTTATATGATATTAAACATTACTAGTTTTAAAGGCCAACTCTTCCCACTGCGTTGGTTCAACTACAGTCCTACGTCCTGTTTAGAAACGATAGGGAAAGCAAAAGAGGTGGCGGTGTAGTTACATTCATTCGTGACCATTTAAAGACTAAAATATTGTCCTTGTCCTCTGGTGTTTACTTTGGCCAAGCTGAGTATTTAATGTTAGAACTCGATGTGTCCGTACAAAAACTACTGCTAATAGCTGTTTATAAGCCACCCAAGGTCGGTAATTTCTGTGAGCTCAAAACGAAGTTGATTATGCATTTCAGCAATTATAATCATAGTTATCATGGGTGACTTTAACACTGATGTTATTAAGAACAATCGAGATACCTCTAAATTCCTTGACTTTATTTCATCTTGCAATCTTTCACTCAGTCCTCTTGGTGCAACCCACCATACTGCTACCTTTCATACCTATCTCGATCTAATAACTACGTCCAATTCAGTAGTGTACAATGGGCAGTTACCTGTCCCCAAATTGTCACGCCATGATCTCGTGTATCTTGCGTATTCTGTTCATACTCCTAAATTCCCTGCTAAAATGGTAAATGGATATTAAAAATCTCAACACATCTGAGATGTTAAATAAAGCAGCCTCGTTACCATGGAATTAAATATACAGTATGCGCTACGTAGATGGTATGGTTGAGCACTTCAACAATACCCTAATTAATTTTCTTGATACTCATGAGCCAGTCAAAACTCGACATGTGACACATCCTACATCTTGGATGACACCAGAAATACTGTCCTCAATGACGCAACGGGATGCAGCCTATCGGCACAAAAAAAAATTCCTAAAAATTAATTAAGTGATGGCCACAACACTATGAAACATATCGTGCTTTTAGAAACAGATGCACTCAGAAGGTACGGAATGCTAAATTCGCTCATTCCTTACAACTCGGTAAGCGAAATTGTTCATCTTCTCAGTTATGGAGAAATTTACGGGCATTAGGGATAAAGAATAAAATTATACCGCACACGAGTGATATAAATCCCAACGACATGAACTCACTTTTTTTTTTAATTCTTCCCCTCCCTTGGCCTCAGCCGTGAAAGAAGTCACATTAAGTCATTTGTGCAGTCAACATACGTAAACCCATATTCAATTTCTGCAACATAACATTTAAAGATATAAATAAAGCAGTATGTCGTGTGAAGAGCTCAGCTGTTGGTACAGATGGAAAATGTAATCGTGTAATACAATTATTGCTTCCTTGCACTATATTTCCCAAAACATCAAAGCCCTCCACAAAGGCTGATTACCGCCCCATCTCAATACTGCCAGTACTCTCCAAAGTACTTGAGTACATTGTGCTAGTTCAAGTGAGATCTTATTTTGATTCTACTAAACTCCTTCATAAATACCAGTCAGGTTTCCGTGCTAATTATAGCACCGGCACTGCTCTTGTAAATATTGTTGAGGACATTAGACTGGCCATCGATATGAAAAACGTTACTCTCCTCACTCTCTTAGATTTTAGTAAAGCTTTTGATGATGTTGACCATGATGACTCACTGAATTAGAATGTAATTTTAATTTCTCTAAACCGGCTGTAAATTGGTTCAGGTCGTACCTCCCCTGCAGGAGTCAAAGTGTGATAGCTGGAAATATAACATCTGATTGGTATACGGTTGGTGCTGGTGTGCCACAAGGTTCAGTGCTCGGTCCTGTCCTTTTTACACTCTATATAAATTACTTGCCCAAGTGAAAAAATTTTCTCAGTACCACTTTTATGTGGATGATTTACAGTTATACTGCTCCTTCCCTCTCTCCGATTCCGTTATACATGTTGCCAATCATAATCAACTGACCTTAAGGCAGTTGGAAAATGGTCTGCTGCAAATGGACTCCATGTCAATCAAATTAAGTCACAGGCTATTCTAATCGGTAGCTCTGGGTCTTCAATAAGATCTCATACTGCAGAATTACCTAATATTGTAATAGGCAACACAATTATTAAAATCCAATCAAATGTTAAAAATCTTGGTCTTACCAAGAGTAGCACATTAAATTGGTCTCAAACATGTCGCTAATATTAGTCAAAAAGGTTCTGGCTACTATCCACATCCTTAAGCACCTTAAAAATCAGCTCCCTGAGCATATTAAAAAAATTTCTTGTTCAGGTGCTACTTATTCCATTCTTTGACTACCGAGACATAGTATACAGCGACCTCACAGACATGCAATCTATCAGACCACAAAAATAACAAAATCTATGAATTTGTTTCATTTTTTAACTTAAAAGCTTGTGACCATGTTACTCCATACTACAATATACAATAAGCTATCCTGGATACGACTTAACAAGAGGCATAAATTACAAGGCCTGCTTCTTCAAAGAAAAGTGCACTTGATTGGAAAATTCCAGAGCTGAAATATTACATTTTATAAAATCCCGTCACAACATTGATACTCGTTCTAAGACTTTGCTGATACAGAGGCACACCTGCGCTTACTCTAAATATTTTAATATTTTATGGTGGCTGCTTCCCGAATTTGGAATGCACTTGATGAGATAACCCATCAAAACAAGTTTACACCAATGTTTAAAAAATCTGATAAAATTTTTTTTTTTAATGCAGTTCAAATACTTTTTTTTCATTAGCTGTTTTGTGAGTGTTTGTGCATGTGTGTGCACTAGCGTAATTTTTCTTTAAGTGTAACTGCGATATTGATTTTTTTAAAAGTTTTTATTGTTTTTACTCTTATTATGTTTTGTACTGTACATTATTGTTAGTAATAATTCTCTCTCTTTGGTTTCTATAAATGGTTCTAATATAAATTAAGNTCCCGAATTTGGAATGCACTTGATGAGATAACCCATCAAAACAAGTTTACACCAATGTTTAAAAAATCTGATAAAAATTTTTTTTTTAATGCAGTTCAAATACGTTTTTTTCATTAGCTGTTTTGTGAGTGTTTGTGCATGTGTGTGCACTAGCGTAATTTTTCTTTAAGTGTAACTGCGATATTGATTTTTTTAAAAGTTTTTATTGTTTTTACTCTTATTAGGTTTTGTACTGTACATTATTGTTAGTAATAATTCTCTCTCTTTGGTTTCTATAAATGGTTCTAATATAAATTAAGNGGTTTTGTACTGTACATTATTGTTAGTAATAATTCTCTCTCTTTGGTTTCTATAAATGGTTCTAATATAAATTAAGAATACTTTATCTGCTAATTAGTGCCATTTAAATTTATTGTAACTTATCTAGTGATCCTGCTAAAGTCAAGGCGGTTATGCCTTAACTTCGCCACTTGTATAAAATAAGTCCTAAATAAATAAATAAGTGAACATTTTGACAATCCTGAGATCACACAGGGTTGTAACTTGATAACTACTAAAGTTAAAAATTTAAAAATTTACATGCGCCTAATTTGAATAAAATATAAAACAGTAAGCCTAAGACTTAACAGGGCCAAATTTTGGATAGCTTGACATGGAATAACTCTGTGTAGGCATACTTTGGGTAATCGTACAGAATTGCAGATTTCCATGATTTTATAATACGTTTGAAGGATAGAGTTTAAACAACTGTTATTGTACCAGGTGCTAAGATGTTTATTACCGACAAAAGAAGCATAAATGGGTTCCGCACAGCTTACCTTTTTAATATTGAGGTGGGCGTAATGGTAAAATAAGTAGAACGTACTAAATAAAATAGATAAAAGTACATGCAGTTCGTCCGCTTTGTTTACGTCAGACGTCATGATGTTTGGTGGAGTAATACCGTAGTAACATAAACAAATGTGCATCTCGCCATCACCTTATTGGCTGTGATGTGTAGATGTCACCATATGTTAGTTACAGTTTAGATGTGAGGCAGTGCGGTTNCGCCATCACCTTATTGGCTGTGATGTGTAGATGTCACCATATGTTAGTTACAGTTTAGATGTGAGGCAGTGCGGTTCATGGCGAGTGGTGTGTGTGTGTTGTGCACATCCGAATCCAACCGTGCGAAGGTTTGTGATTTACAAATGGAGGGTGAAAGAACGAGTGCTTCTGTGCATAATATTCTGCTATGTGGCGGGTGTTACTTAGACATTTTGGTAGAACATGGTGTTTTGTCGAGTGAGGTAAGGTGCACGACAGTTGAATTGGCAGAGGGCAGTGGAATTGTACTCGCCGCCTATCTAGGTGAGTTAATTCATACACTTCCAGTATGTTTTACTGTTACTTTAAANCGCCATCACCTTATTGGCTGTGATGTGTAGATGTCACCATATGTTAGTTACAGTTTAGATGTGAGGCAGTGCGGTTAATGGCGAGTGGTGTGTGTGTGTTGTGCACATCCGAATCCAACCGTGCGAAGGTTTGTGATTTACAAATGGAGGGTGAAAGAACGAGTGCTTCTGTGCATAATATTCTGCTATGTGGCGGGTGTTACTTAGACATTTTAGTAGAACATGGTGTTTTGTCGAGTGAGGTAAGGTGCACGACAGTTGAATTGGCAGAGGACAGTGGAATTGTACTCGCCGCCTATCTAGGTGAGTTAATTCATACACTTCCAGTATGTTTTACTGTTACTTTAAAACCCTAAAATCCTAGATTATACTAAAGGCTGGTTTCCATACTACGTCTTATTGTACTTTTTGTCGGTCATGCAAAACGGAAGATTCAACAGATGTTTTGTCCACTGTTTCCACGCAACGTTTTACCATCAGTTTTCACGAAACATTCCCTCGTTGAGCATGGAGGAAGCCCAGTTGCTTTCTGTGAAAGGAATGGCTATGAAGAAGAAGAAACAGTCAAGATGGTCAAGGGAGTGGCATTTGAAGAGGGGTCAGTACTCCCTCGTCTTGTTGATGAAAGAGTTGAGAGGCGAACCCGACGACTGGCGGAATTATTTGCGAATGGACACTTCATCCTACAGTCAATTGCTGGAGTTGGTAACTCTATACATTCGGAAGGAAGACACCTGCATGAGGGAAGCCATTTCACCCCATGAAAGACTCACAGCAACCCGGAGATATCTTGCAACAGGGCGCAGCTACAGGGACTTGGAGTTCACCACCATTATATCCAAACCAAAGTTGAGCAAAATACTTGGTTTTGAAGAAGAGCTACTTGAAGGTAAGTACATAATTATTGTCAAATTGTGAAAGGCTGGAGGTTTTTAGAAAAATGAGCTTTGAAGATGTATTTTCTTTTATTGTTAAAGGAAAAACATGATTGACTTAGACACTAAATTACTCATAAAATTTACAACTTATTTGTTAAGAATCTCTAGCTTTTTCTTAATACTATCAACTTTTCTCTAACAAATCAAAAAACAAACTTGAAAAGACAACATTATTGTTTGCACATAATTCATTGTAAAAACTTTTGTACTTGAATGAGTCTCAGGGGTTTGTATCAGAAAATGTTTGAACGTAATTAGCCAACGAAGAACTGGCAACTGGGCTTCCTATTTCTGCAAGTATTGTTTCGGGCAGCATTGTGCCATGAATGCCAGGTTGGCACGCAAGTTGAGATTGAGGTTGCAAAAACTGATGTGGCATAGATGTTTCGTAATTTGAAATTCTTTGTCCATAATGAGGTGGGTATGCTTCCTGCAGAGATGCCCAGGATTGTTCTTATCTCTGCCCTGTATTGTATAACTTCCATTTCTCATGAAGGGATTCCATTTCACCTTTGAATAATACGTCACTAATAAGTTTTTGGACGAATTTGATTTTGTCCGGTTTAATTTGTCGTAGACGAGCTGCGATGTGTTTTCCATATCTGTCAATAGAATCATTGGTTGTAACAGATTCCAATTTTTTGTCACGAAAACTGTTTTCAAGATCATGAAGGAGTAGGCAACTTGCTGACTGCTTCTTCCGAGATGAGTCTCGCGCACGTTTTGTTGGGGCTGATGAAGTTCTGCCCTTGGTCACTTACGTCCTCATGGTGTCCACTCTAGAACAAAAATCACATAAATGGAAATACATTTAAAATTCTAAATTAACACTGCTAGTGTTAATTTGTGGTATTTATGGCCCTCTGTAGTAACTTAATTTGGTATCCCTATTAAATTTTCTCTTCTTTTGTTTGTTTCCCAAAAACTCAAAGGCATGGATGGAGTGCATCTGGCTTTGAAACGAAATGGCAGTTCCCCCAATGCTTAGGCACAATAGATGGGAAACACATTCAGATTGTTCCTCCCAAGAACAGTGGATCTTACTATTTTAATTACAAAAAAACTCATAGTATAGTTCTGATGACCATAGCAAATGCAAACTGTGAGTTTATTTATTGTAGTGTTGGTACAAATGGCAGTGTTTCTGCCGGTGGCGTCATTAATCACATCACATTTTACGAGAAGTTGATCTGCAATCAGTTGAACATTCCTGAACAAGCTAAATTATCCAATTCGGATTGATTTCTTGAGTATGTGTTTGTGGGTGATGAGGCTTTCACAATGTGCCCTGATCTCATCAAACCGTACAACCGAGAGTCGCTAAATAGGGATAGAAGGATTCCCAACTACCGCTTATCAAGGGCACAATGCGTAGTAGAAAATGCATTTGGAATTTTAGCTTCCAGATTCCACATCTTTTGCGCACCCATCAACTTAAAGGTGGAAAATATTGAGACAGTGGTTTTGGCTTCTTGTGTTCTGCATAACTTCTTGCGTAGGAATGCCCCAGATTACTATACCCCTCCAGGAACCCTCGACAATGAGGACATTGTCAACAACGGAGTGCAGTTAGGTGAAATGGGTGATCCTGAAGTGGTTCACAACCTACAGCGCGGGAGAAGGGGGCAAGTATTGATTGGTCAGTGCCAAGACTGTAAGAGATAAGTTCAACAAGTATTTTAACCAAGAAGGTGCTGTACCATGGCAGAATAACATGATTTCTTTACAACTACATGATGAGTAATAGGTTGGTGCTGAACAATTTACGCAACCTATTCTATAACAAACTGTTTTTATGACAATAGCTTCGTAAACTATAATAATATTCGTAATGTTGTGTATTTTCTTTTTCTATACCTAAGCCTAAAATTGTCATATTATGCTGTTGAAATAAATTGTATTTGAAAAAAAGTTTGACTTACCTCTTGTTCTTCATCGTGCATAGTTTCTCGTGGCGTCCTTGGTACGTCTTGATCATTTAAAAATTCCAATAAATCTAAGTACCACAACGATGGTTTGTATACATCCTCTTCTCCAGTCCCAGAGGTTTCTGATTTTCTCACTTTGCTCAACTTTTTCTTGTAAACCAATCTCAATGAGTTTATTATTTTTGTAACTCTCTCTTTATTAGCTGTTACATCCACTTCTTTGTATTTTTTTATAAGCTCTTTGTACGCGAGGTTTTTTTTATTGTAGTCACTATATTCTTTACTTTTTACATGCCACAAACACGGAAAACTTTTGTAAATTTCAATTAACTCCGCGAGAAAATCGTGATTGCATTGCCACAAGTCCGACATATTGAAGGAAAATGATGGGAGCTCAAGTGAGTTGCGAACTGGAACTGAGCCAAGAATGGACACCTTGTCTGAAACTGCGTCTACACGCTCCGTCTTGTCCTATCAGTTCTCACAAAATGATGCTTCTCCCGTCAGTTCTTCAATCTGACCTTGGATTTCATTTCGATTCGACAAGACGTCTGTTTTGCTATTTCCACGCAACTTTTATTGGATAGAATTTGTCCTATCCTACAAAACGTACAATAAGACGTAGCGTGGAAACCTGCCTTAAAATTGTAGGTTCGATTAAAACCCTACAATCCTAGGTTAGATTAAAAATGTAAAATAGTGATTCGCTCATTGTGGGGTTAGGTGAGCACATATTACGAAATTGGATGGACAAATGTTAAATTGAGGTGTTCTTGTATTTGTATGGGTGTATTTTTTAGTGATTTTACCCCACAATTTCCCTGATCTTCATAGCCCTCCCCACTATCGTATTTGTGGTTTGTATTGGAAATACGTTAATGCCCCTAGTAAATTTGTGTTCTGTGTAATTAGTAGAATGGAAATATACCACTTTCCGTGATTTTTTCTTTTATTTACTGAAAAACAGCTACTCTGAATAATTAGTTTATTTTTTATTTTATTTATTTAACTCAATAAAACCATAACTCAAACCCTTACTGGGTCAAGGGTGTAAAGCATGTCAACGAAGGTGTACAAATAATAAAATACAGCAAGAATATAAATTTAAGTGTAAAAACACACATATATACACAAATGAAATATTCGTAAATATCAAACAATAAATACACAATAATATAAAATAGTAATACAAGTATTCAAAATGAGAGGCAACAATAATATAACAAAACAATACAAGTGTAATAACTTGTAATTCTATATAAGAAAAAATGTTTTCCACAATTGGGTTCATCCCATATTAAAGAATTCTTCTAAAGAATAGAATGAATGCTCCTTTAAGAAAGTTTTTATGCTATTTTCAAATAGTTTAGAATGATTCTGTAAAAGTTTTTTTAGATAACACAGTAATTTATTAAATAAAGAAATACATAAATAGTATGCCCACTTCTGGAAAAATGTTGGGTTATTGAGTGGTACAAGAGGATTCTGGGCACCTCTTGTATAATGAGAATGAATTAAATCATTTTTAGGGAAAATATGACTGTTATTGGTGACAAACATCAGGGATGTGTATATATACTGAGATATGAATGTAAATATACCAATTTTTGGTAATTATTAAGTTTAGGGGCTTTTCTGAAAAACACAAAAAAATTTCATAAATATGATATATATCTACTCTACTAATCACATAGAACACGAATATACTAGGGGCGTAGCTTTAAAATAAGTACAACATATTTTAAAAAATTGAACAAAATTGTAAAATGAGCAGTATAGCCCGTTTGTTTACGTTACTGAACGAAACGTCCTAGACCAACAAAAGTTGCATTAATGGGTTCTGCACAGCTTACCTTGTTCATATTCAAGAGGGCGTAATGTTAAAATAAGTAGAACATATTTTAAAAACTTGCGAAATATGTTTGTTTACGTCTATCAACGTCAGAGGAATTATACCAGCCCCCTACCTAGGTGAGTCAATTTACATTCTTTTGGTGTGTTTTACGGTTCCTTTAAATCCCTACAATCCTACATTCGTAGTTTAGTGTAAAACCCTACAATCCTAGGTTAGTGTAAAATCCAAAAATCCTAGGTTAGTGTAAAACCCAACAATCCTAGGTTAGTTTAAAAATGTAAAATAGTGATTCACCCATCGTGGGGTTAGGTTCTGTTAGGTTAGGTGGACACATATTACGAAATTAGTCGGACGTTAATGCCCCTAGTATATTCGTGTTCTGCATCATTAGTAGAGTAGAAATATATCATAATTTTAAATTTTTTTTGCGTTTTTCAGAAAAGCCTCTAAACTTAATAATTACTGATTATTGATATGCTCTTTCCAATCGAGAAAACTGTCTAGACAAACACCTAAGAATTTTGTTACTCCGCTTTCAACATTCCCCACATCTGAGAATACGGAAGTCCCATTGCTGTCAAAAATGCTTACTTTTTGGTATCTGTTTGATAAATACGAGGAAATCCAATTGTAAATATTGTCAGTGATACCATAATATTTCAATTTGTCCAAAAGTAAAGTGTTTACATGATGGAACATGTTATAATACCAAACTGACGTGAACAAACACAGCACATAAGATACAAATTAGTGCAGTAATTTCAATATGTTGTAATGTTTGTGTGTAGATTCTGAAGAGTGTGGACAGGAGAGCATAGTTCCTTGACCTATTTGAATTTCACAGTATGAAGTGTTATATCTAAACTGTAGTGTGTGGAACTTCAAGTATGTACTTCGGGGGTTGAGAATCATTACAGTAAATTTTAGTGTGAACATGTGGGATTTTTGAGTTGCCATGTCATTTCAGGTACCTACATAGTAACTTAGATCAAGTGGTACTGCAACTGATTTGGCAGTGTACAGCGATTACTTTCCGTTGCAATGACCCTTCAAGAGACATAGGCTACTAGTCGTAATGACCAGTTGCAGTGTAATGTTCAGAAGAATTTTTTAACCAGCCACATTGTTAGAAATAAGTTGTGTGTTACCTTTACTTGAGAAATGACAAATGGTTGTTTACTTACACAGCAAAACTATTTGGGCCAGATGTGCCATTTTCTCTGCCCAACAATGTTCAGCCATTTTCTATCGTAAGGTGAGTATTTCACTGTTTTGTTGCTAATGTTGGTGATGGTGGTACAATTTTATATTTCCTTTATTAGAGGTTTGTAACTGTCTTCATTTTGTTCCCGCCACCAACTTACTCCAGAAAAGTGAATTCGGGTAAATATGTGCTATGCTGCACATACGAAGCAGGTAAAAACTGCAATTGTTAAAAATCATGGCTTTTTCGAAAAACTAAAAAAAAAAAATTACATAAATTGGTATGTATCGACATTACTATTAATGCTGAACAAGAATCTGCTGAGGGCATCACAATACTTGCAATATGTAGTATGTGACTTTCTTAAGGGTGTCACAATACTTGCAATATGTAGTATGAGACTTTCTTAAGGGCATCACAATACTTGCAATACCTAGTATGTAACGCAATCGTGGGGAGCACTATTAAGGTCAGGGAAATTGTTGGGTAAAACTAGTAAAATTTATGTAGTTGGGCAACTTAAGTGCATCACATGCAAGGAGACCTAACCAAACTAAACCTAACTTCACAATATGTGAATAACAAAGGGTGGGTCTGCATAGTATGATGGCACAAACCCCCTTTGTAATTCACCTATTGTGAAGTTTCATGAAGTTAGGTTAGGTCTTCCTGCATTTAGCACGGTGCAGCAGCCAGATTAACATAAATTACATTTTATGTAATTTTTATGTGTTTTAACCCAACATTTTCCTGATCTTCATAGCCATCTTCACTATCACATTTCATAGTACGTAGTTTACTGAGAATATTGTGATGACCCCATGAAATTTGTATTCAGCTTGATTAGCAATGTTGATGTACACCTTTTCTATTTTTTTTTTTTTTTTTTTTGGAAAGCCAAAATTCTTAACAATTACTTTATTGTGGTATTACTTACTTAATTTTTTAAATTAATTTTAACCCACCATTTTCCTGATCTTCATATCCCTCATCACTATTGCATTTCATAAGCTGTGAATAAAACAATATGCTGTAATTATAAAGTTTAGGGGCTTTTCTGAAAAACACAGAAAAAATTCAAAATTATAATATATTTCTACTTTACTAATCATATAGAACACGAATATACTAGGGGCATAGCTTTAAAATAAGTACAACATATTAAAAAATATTGAACAAAATTGTAAANTGTGCTGTAATTATAAAGTTTAGGGGCTTTTCTGAAAAACACAGAAAAAATTCAAAATTATAATATATTTCTACTTTACTAATCACATAGAACACGAATATACTAGGGGCATAGCTTTAAAATAAGTACAACATATTAAAAAATATTGAACAAAATTGTAAAATGAGCAGTATAGCCAGTTTGTTTACGTTTCTGAACGAAACTTCCTAGACCAACAAAAGTTGCATTAATGGGTTCTGCACAGCTTACCTTGTTCATATTCAAGAGGGCGCAATGTTAAAATAAGTAGAACATATTTTAAAAACTTGCAAAATATGTTTTTTACATCTATTAATGTCAGAGGAATTATACCAGCCCCAGGTGAGTCAATTTACAT
The DNA here is from genome assembly GCA_002778355.1 of Clitarchus hookeri. Taxonomy (NCBI): domain Eukaryota; kingdom Metazoa; phylum Arthropoda; class Insecta; order Phasmatodea; family Phasmatidae; genus Clitarchus; species Clitarchus hookeri. The sequence goes on along the minus strand of NQII01002509.1, from coordinate 105,023 downwards.
TATTTTGGTGTGTTTTACAGTTCCTTTAAATCCCTACAATCCTACATTTGTAGTTTAGTGTAAAACCCAAACATCCTAGGTTAGTGTAAAACTCTAATATCCTATGTTAGTGTAAAATCCAAAAATCCTAGGTTAGTTTAAAAATGTAAAATAGTGATTCACCCATTGTGGGGTTAGGTTCTGTTAGGTTACGTGGGCACGTATTACGAAATTAGTTGGACGTTATTGCCCCTAGTATATTCGTGTTCTGCATCATTAGTAGAGTCGAAATATACCATTTTCCGTGAATTATTGTTATTTTTACAGAAAAGCTCCTAAACTTGATAATTACCCAATGTGCTTATGTGGTTATGATTCAGCATTATTAATACTGTTGATAAATATAATTTGGTAAATTCTTAGAAAAGCCCTTAGTCTTCACAATTACCCTACTTTGTGATACCAAAATGACTTTATAAAATGTGTCCCATCTAAAACCCCACACATTCCTGTGATTGTTTTGTTAGGATGTAGAAGGGTGTGGTGGCATGATGTACAAATGTGCTAAATCTCAGTGAAATCGCGTTACTGATGTAAGTTGCTTGTAAAAAGTAGAACAAGAGTGGCCTCTAAATTGTGTAAAATATTTACTCACCTATTCTCTATGGTTAATTTTGGTATGATTAGAAAATGACACCAAAAGTTATTGTGAATGTATTTATAGTAGTACTGGCTTATTTTAATGCTTTTTGTAACTTTTTACTGATTTTGTGGTGGATATGTTCTATGACAAACTGGTTGATTTACTAAATCATTACAAGAAGACACAATTTTGTTTACCTTGTACTGGAAGGTTGTCGGAGACAGCTGCTTGAATGCAGGGTCCCCGTCATATATAGACAAAAGTACCTCTCTTTCTTCTTCTTGGAGCTCTAGATTACTCATATTCACCACAAAAACTACCCCTACAAACAAAAACGAACACAATGCGCTACAACAAAATCAAACAAAGATTTGAATTAAACTTAAAGAAAAGTTTTTTATGACAAAAATGGGAAACAATAAGAAATACAAGCCCCAACACAACTTTGATTCTGTATTTTTATATGGTAACCTAACCATATGTTATTTTACACACCTACAGACTTTTCTGTTACAACACATGTATGACGTTAGCAATGCCGAATTTATTCGTAGCCCCGTAATTTCTAGACGTTTAGATAGGTATAAATAACCTATCACACCATCTTCGTCAGCTGACAGCCATTCAAAATAATTTTTCAGAGCACACCTTCATCCCTATTAATTATAGCCATGTATGAATCGAAGGTTGGTAGCTCTATAAAGCAGAATAGCAAACACTTTTGAATACAATTCTCGTCAATCGGTAACTAAATTCCCGCACAAGGCAATGAAGTGATCATCATACTCTGTTAAAAATTGATCGGAGGATGATCTTTTCTTACTCTGGACTAAAACGATTATTAATAATGCCCAAATAGTTTTTTTTACTGCTTAGGTTGCTACAAATACAGTAATATTTAAATACCGGACAGCCTGCAAAAATGGCATCTATCAGAGTGGTTATGAATGACCGCGAAAGGGCGAAAGAGCCGCCCAAATATCGCGAGTATCTAGACAAGAAATTCACCTCAAGACTGTATCACCTGTTACAATCTTAAGNATTTCAAATAACTATTTTGCTGCAAGACGAGGACCTGATTCCGTTACCTCCTCAATGCGCAAGGAAGTTGTTCCGAAAACCCTTTCCAGAAGCATGAGTGTACTTAATACTTCATATTGGGCCTACTCCCGGCCAATCTCGCGCAACTACCACACTCGAGCCGAGTGTTAAGAGCCGCCCAAATATCGCGAGTATCTAGACAAGAAATTCACCTCAAGACTGTATCACCTGTTACAATCTTAAGANAAGGGCGAAAGAGCCGCCCAAATATCGCGAGTATCTAGACAAGAAATTCACCTCAAGACTGTATCACCTGTTACAATCTTAAGACGAGATCTGAAAAACGACTATTAATATGTCCCAGTTTCAAGTCGTACTTAGCTGATATTAGTGTCAATCGTCTCTTCGCAAGTGGAATTAGATTGTGAGATACGTTTTGTATATAGCCTCGCATAGGATTCTTCGAAGCAGAAATTGAGGCATTTTTTGCTGTCTATGTGAGCTTGTCTGTACTAATTTTTTTTTGTGTGTTTAGTTATACTTTTCCTCGTTTCTTGTGCCGAACTACAATGCAGAAATATTGAAAATTACCAGTGTTAAAGAAACATTAACAACACAAAGACATAATTGAAAAAAAAAAAAAAATTGGGGTTTATATAAAAGATGTCTTTACTATATGTTAAAATTCAAACCACAGCATTTATGGGCTCATATAAACAAGAAATCCTACTAGCAAAATGTTCGGAATATTCATTTTGTAATTTTAAATTGAAATACAAGTTAGCAACATAGTGCAGGTAGTCCGCAACTGACATACCTGCGTCGCTGCGTGCACGACTAGTTGCATATCACTAAGGCGAACGGAACAGGTGCGGCATGTAGAGATGGCTAGGAGATTAGCAATTGAGTAGTGAAGGCTGCCAGAAGTTATTGAATTTTATTTCCAAGAACACGCAAAAAGCAATAATGGCGGTGTAGGGTCTGCGCGTATTTCCATGGAGGCTTATGTACAGGCGGTCGTCGCATGACGCACCAGTTCCGTCCGCCTTCGTGATATGCAACATGTGCACGCCGAAATGTGAAGTTGTGGACTCCCGGCGCTGTTTCGCAATCTTCCATTTCAATTTAAAATTACTAAATAAATATTCCGAACATTTTGCTACTAGGATTTCTTGTTTCTAAAGGCCCAGCGATGCAGTGATTTGAATTTCGACATGCAGTTTAAAAACATCTTGTATATGACGAAAAGCTGCAACGAAAGACTACACAAACTACTTTTTCAAAATTTCGCCGCGAAAAAAACAGATTTCGTTTTCAATTCAACGAGTTCTGCTTGTTGTCTTGTTTTATAACACCAGTTGGGGTGGAATATCGTCGTACTAGGGCCTAATAGTCTTCAGAGATTAAATTACTCTATTTGAATCATGTGATTTGTTTGTGAAATAATTATAGTTTAAAAACTTGTCGCTAGATAGCGATACGGAAATTTAAACAATATTATACAAACTTTACCTTCCTTTACTTCGGAAAAACGGCATTAAAAATAATTATCAAATGAATATCGTCAAAAACTTTGCTTCCAACCAAAACAAGATATTAACAAATCAATCACTACTTTGCAATATGACATACTNTTGAGAAAAAAGGTGTCGCAAATTGGCTTTCCTCTTAGTCGTTAAATGTATGTTTACAGGTGTACATTGGTGGTATAATCCATTCACAGTATCTTCGATACTTTTGAAAAGAACCTTTGAAAAATCACCCTAGGAGTTACATGTTCAATTGGTTATAAAAAAATGGTATATGGAAAAAGGTTTTGTCTTGCTTTTAGCACTGAAGCACTATATAAATTGGTTGTTTTAAGTTTTAAGTATATTTTTTCAATAAATTTTAATAATTTGTTAAAAGTCCGTA
>NQII01002509.1:81220-95494 GCA_002778355.1 Clitarchus hookeri | reverse complement strand
GTGAACCCTAAGTGTGCTGGCGGACTTAGTCTATGAGCAAAATAAGTAGAGCCGTATTTCATACAAGTTTTTTTTTTTACTTAACAAACGTTAACTATGCTGGGTTGTGTGTGCGAGAGAGTATTGTTCACCTGGAGACGTTGCCTACTGTTGGGGAATAAGAAGTGGGTAGGAGGCTGTGACAAAACATATTCTATGCAATTCAGGCAACACCCAAAAATGTTCCTGCTGTGAGCATTCAAGCCACTCTTATTCGGATATATCATACAATAGTTAATGCATGAGTAGGTCATGCAGGCGGTGGCAAATTTGCAGTTGCTATTTTCACGATGTTTGGTTTTGGTGTGGATACTGAATGTCTCGCCACAATACATACACTCGATCCCCGAAGGACGATAAACATGTCCTTTGCATTTTTGCTATGTCTATTAAGACTATCACTGCGGGTAAACACATCATCGCAGTTATCACAGTGGAACACATTGTATGCTGAGCNTACTTACAAGATAATTCTAGGTTAAGATGTAATTTTAGTATTAGCGTTGTTATTTCTGCAGTTTATCAAATAAACCTTCTAAAGGGTTAGGGGGGGAGGGGGCGTTGTGGCGGTTCGAGGAGTTGTCATGGGGATTTGGGAATACTCGAAGAAAAACCCCTGGCATGGAATATAAGAGCGTAAAGAACGGACCAGTCGGGGCGTCGTTACAGGGGTTTGGGAAGACTCAGAGAAAACCTTCTGGCATGGAATGTACGAGCATGAAGTAGGGACCATTCGGAGCATCGTAGCAGGGACTTTAAAAAGACTCGGAGAAAACCCCCTAGCATTAAATGCAAGAGTACGAAGTAGAGATAAGTGAGGACATCGTGGTAGAGGAATGGAATGCAAGAGCCGCATGAATTTGACCTTGACCTTAACCTCCAAAAAATCGCGAACACAAAAAAAAATTATTAAATTTTAAAAACATAGAATTCTCTCTCTCTCTTTCTCTCTCTCTCTCTCTCTCTCTCTCTCTCTCTCTCTCTCTCTAGATGTTGGCGAGAAGCGTGGTGAACAGTTGCTGTAGTAATGCATTCCTCTCTGCTACGGTCAATTTTCTCACATCAGGCAGTGATGATGACTTCCCACAGTGTAGGCCGGCGGTGGCAGGTAGCTTCTTACGGCTGAGGGCAGGACGTGGCGCTCTGCGTAGAGGTACCTTTGCAGTCTTGGCAGGTGTAGTCACCGTCCTCGCAGCAGCTCTCTTGTGGTGGTGACAGTCGGCACCTGGGTGGCGTCGCCGGTGATGTCGATGACAGCAGCAACACCAGCAGCAGCAGCAGCATTGTCGGGAACTGGAGACTATGGTGGCAGCACATAGTCGGGGAGGTGTGCGCGTATTGCATCGTGCAACATAGCGTGCGTTACCACCTCGTCCGCCCCACATGGAAAGGGAGTGTTTGTTCTCATATTATGAACAATACATCTCCCCAGCACATTAGAGTCGACCGCCTGCTAGCAGTGGTCATATGCTGTAGGATTGTGAGCATGCAGCCAATGCGCAATGCCGTCACACTCTTCGCTGTAGGTTCTCGGCTCTGCCACATCGCCAACTTCATAGGTGACGCTGCTGTTACCAGGCGTCACACTGCTGTAGGTAGCCTCTGGACGAAATNTGCCACATCGCCAACTTCATAGGTGACGCTGCTGTTACCAGGCGTCACACTGCTGTAGGTAGCCTCTGGACGAAATAGCACGTTCATCTTGTTGCTAGCTCACTGGAGTCGACTGGCAAGATACACGTAGCTTATATAGCGTACTCTACGTGACGTCGACACTACTTCAGAGCATCGGTCAATAGCAGTAGAATACGTGCATTAAGGTCATGCATAACCTGACAACACTTGCACTTCCTGTGACATGTCAGTTCTCCCTCGGCCGTCNAATACGTGCATTAAGGTCATGCATAACCTGACAACACTTGCACTTCCTGTGACATGTCAGTTCTCCCTCGGCCGTCGTACTGCTGTCTGGTGCTTCAGTGTTCATGATGTAGAATTTTTTTTTTTTTCACTTATGTAACCTTCACAGGCCGGGGAGGTGGCTTCCTCACGAATTCATGAAGAACTTGCAANAATACGTGCATTAAGGTCATGCATAACCTGACAACACTTGCACTTCCTGTGACATGTCAGTTCTCCCTCGGCCGTCTGGTGCTTCAGTGTTCATGATGTAGAATTTTTTTTTTTTCACTTATGTAACCTTCACAGGCCGGGGAGGTGGCTTCCTCACGAATTCATGAAGAACTTGCAANATTTTTTTTTTTTCACTTATGTAACCTTCACAGGCCGGGGAGGTGGCTTCCTCACGAATTCATGAAGAACTTGCAATTTCAATTGGAGACACAACATACCTTAGCAGAGCAGGGTAGAATCCATTTGTTACCACAGTCTTCCAACGTGCTCGTATGTATGCGGCTGTAGAGTATGCATATTTCGTATCGTCATCGGCAGACTTGGAAGTCACACTTGCATTCTCGATGTTCTGGATAGTTGTAGCAACTTCGTTTTTCACCTTACATGCTAGCAATGCATGTTTGTTGTTCACATATTCGGACGATCTGTATAGCTCGCACTCTTCATAGTAAATGTCTGCAACACTCGTATTTCCTTCTTCGCACAATGTTTTGGAACATGATGACGTCCTGAATAATGTCATACGTGGTCTATCCGTCATTAGAATTCACAACGAATCGGCAGGAAGGTCAGTGCACGCTGTCTCATGCCAAGCCAAGGTATTTTACCTTAACATGTACCAGTGTATCTCTTTAGATTATTACTTCTACCAAATGATGCTCCACACATATCATATGCTAGTATTCTGGTGTTAGGTTTCTTTTAATATTCGCTCTATTCATGTCGACAGGCATTAGAAACTTTACTAAAGACCTTGCCACAGTAACTACATTGTTTTCCATATAATTGGTGAACACATGGTGAAGTTTTACCGGTAGTCGTACAAGTCATTCTCGATTGCATGCCCTCAATCAANCATATAATTGGTGAACACATGGTGAAGTTTTACCGGTAGTCGTACAAGTCATTCTCGATTGCATGCCCTCAATCAACATACATATATTTGCCAAGTGGCCTAAGTAAATTTGTTCTCAACTGCAGCCGATATATTTTATATAGTCTCCAACCGGAACCCTTTCCCATNCAAGTGGCCTAAGTAAATTTGTTCTCAACTGCAGCCGATATATTTTATATAGTCTCCAACCGGAACCCTTTCCCATATATTCTTCTTCCTCACGACAAATCTTCTGTATACTAGCTTCGACACTGTCTTCAGTTTCGTATGTGGTATACCGAGGTACATTCGTAGTCTTGAAGGCTTTCTCGCTATATTCATCATCTTCATGTGGTTCTGATTTGGTATATTTACAGTTCAACCATATATTATAGTTTTCTGCGCCTTCTTTTTCCATCTCACCTGTATGTTGATCTATAATATTCTGCTTCATATGCATAAGATATGTACAAATATCGTCCCCCATACCTGATGAATAAAATGCGACATACGTCTTCATAAGACCTCGGAAAGCAGATTCTTTCAGTATGAATTTATTCTCATTTGGTAAGTTTGCAACAGATACAGGCGTAGGNTAAGACCTCGGAAAGCAGATTCTTTCAGTATGAATTTATTCTCATTTGGTAAGTTTGCAACAGATACAGGCGTAGGCGCTTTATATGTCCACATTTTGAGATTGTTGTAATATAACTCACGGCATAGGTTTTCCTGATGGTCATGTATTTCACGTCGTACGCTGTCTGGAACGCCTGCTGCTTCATAACATGTGAACTCGCGACTACACTTATAGCAACAAGTAGTGTGGTAACCTATTGCGTCTTCTTCAAACATTGTCCAGATTTCACAAGTTGACGAGCACTGCAACTTTTACTAAAGGTCTTGCCGCAGTAGTAGTAACATGAATATGTTGATGTCTGTGGAGAACTGTTATTGTCCAGGTAGGATGTTATCGATGGTGACAGCGCACCAGTATCCAATGCAGCAGGTGCCTGGCCTTCACATACTTTTTCGGATGTAGGCAATACACTACATCGCTTAGCCAGTACAAGTGAGAGTCCCTCACACGTTGCAAGATGTCTTTTTAAGTTATCGCATCGTCCAAATTGAGACTTGCACTGTTCACATGTTAAGGTAGATTGCTTCATGTTCATAGAACAACCAGTTTCATGTCGTCGGGCATGGCAGCTCTTAGTAAATGGCTTATTGGAGAAACAGCACAAATGACTTTCTGTCGTATTTTCCATCTTCGCTTGAGACGATGTACACTCTTCGAAATTTGAATAACAATAATACGATTCCAACAATTTCATATGATATGTATATATAGAAATCTTCAGATTTCATCAGTGGGATTTAAGCTTTTTTATGCATTCTATAATCGTCAAATCAGCTAGCTGACATATCTAGTTTGCAACACCACCATAGATCTGAAAGTTTTTTTTTTTCCCACAGTTCCTTGAAAGATTTATACTATAGCTTGAAATCGAGGTAAACACTTTAACAATAAGGCCGGCTTCTCTACACCGCTACACAGCGTTTTACATCTCTCATGAGGGCGTGTGTTGCTACTTTTACTAAAGATCTTTCCACAATAACAACATTGTTCCCTACATATTGGTGAAGGATTGTGTTCATTGTTCACATTAAGGACAGAAGTTTGTGATGTATGTGTACCAATACTTCATACAGTAGAAACCTGATCGTCACAAGTTTGAAACGCTGTTAATATACTTTGTTTTTTATGTAGTATGTATAAGAAAAAGGTCGTTACACTTTTTATATGTATGTTTAAACAATCTGTACGAGTGAACACACCTTGACACATATCACATCGATAGCTTGTGCGATACGGATTCAGCTTACACTTATGATTTATACGTCTCTTCACATTGTAGGCATATGAAAATGTCATGTTACATTAGTGACATGAACGACTAAGAGAGGTGACTGATCCGTCCATTATTTCCACGGCAGTGTATGATGACTTTAACGATTTTGATGGTTCAAATTTTTCTTTCGCAGGTATCTTCCCATCAAAAGTCTCATATTTAATCTCAGCAAATACTGATTGACATGTGTAGGAAGGAGAGCTTTGCATGTTGCAATATACCTTTTTAAGCTTCACGAGTCTTCGAAAATATTATTTACACTTTTCACATGATGAGATAATGCATTTAATATTTTGTTGACAGACAGCCTCGTGTCAACGAGCATGACAACTTTTAGAAAAAGTCTTCTTACAGTAGCGACACAAATAACGTTCCCGATTATTTTCCATCGTAGAAGTACAGCACGTTCTACATAGCCACTGTTCACTCTTCGAAGTCTGAATAGCAACTGAGATGGTCAGTGTATACTATAACCATATATATATATATATATATATACAATCATGACCATGACCTTGTATGAGGTCGTGTGCCTTTGACCTTAACCAGTCCTTTGGAAGACGTTATGTTGAATTTATGTTTACGGATTGCATAAAAAAGCTTAAATCCTACTAATAATATATGAAGATTTGTACGTTCAGACCCTACACACATGAGGTTCGTAAAATGCAATGTGCTACAATATAAAAAGGTTGTTAAATACATATAAATATTTGTTTTATAATTATTATTTTTATATGTGCTTGTAACATCGTGTAGCAGTGATGCCTCTCTTGCATGACTAATGGTTCGAGAGCCTCACGTAACATGTTAGGCCCCTTTATCCTTGTGTGTGGTAGTGTTCTTTATGATAGGCTGACAGCTTCGTCAGTGACGAGACGCGGTAGGAAATTACACTAAAGTATGCTTATAAGTATGCATAGGACATAAATAACTCTGTGATAATTGCAGTTGTCGGGGGTGATGTCTATGTTACAAATTTGGTGTCTGTATCTTAAACGAGTTGTAAATTATGAACAACTATGCTTATAAGTTCGCATAGGGCTTAAATGACCATGCGGTCATTTTCGTTGTCGGGTGTGATGTCTATGTTACAAATTTGACGGCTGTATTTTGTTGTTTCCGCTCGACGGCTGGCGGGCGTGTGTGTGCGCGTGTGTGCTCACGTGTGTGTGTGCGTGTGTGCACGTGTGTGTGTGTGCATGCGTGTGCTCGTGCGTGTGCGCGTGTGTGCGAGTGTGTATGACATAGAGAGACATCGCGGTCGGGCGACTTGGGGAATCTTCGCATAGCCAATCGGTGAGTATATAGAGATATTAGTAGCATTTAACAGCACACAGAGAAACAAACTTGATGGGAGAATTGTGGTAGGGATGACATGGAGATTACATGCTGTAGGGTACTAGTTAGCAAAATGACTGCCACTGGTTGGGTGACATAGTGATACACATATCTTGCATCTCTTAGCATTCCAATTTGGCAGCACACGGAGAAAACCACGGATGAGCTGGCAGGCTAGAGCGTGAAGTAGAAATCAGATGGGGAGTAGACGCGGGGACGATCTGACATACAAGAGGGGGACGTATTGACCAGGGGATTTGTGGCGCGGACGACCTGGAATGCATGGGCGTGAAGTAGGGATCAGGGAGTTGCCTATCCGCTAAACCACCGCAGCCCTCCCGTCGAAATGTAATGCCAGAGCATGAAGTTTGTCACATCGTCTATCCACCACACAATAAAGGCCCCCTAAGAAGCGAGTCGTCTATCCACCACACTTCCGCGACCCCCAAGAAGCGAGTATTCTATTCACCACCGCAGCCCCAAGAAGCGAATAGTCTATCCACAACACCACCGTTGCTCCTAGCATGGAATGCAAGAGCATGAAGTAGGGACCAGTCGAGGTGCTGTGGTAGAGATTTGGGAAGACTCTGAGAAAGCCCCTCAATCCCTCATTGCCCAAAAAGGAGTCACTCCTCCATATTGTGGGGTCATGAGCTATTTCAGCCCACACAGCCACACATGGCGTAGAGACCAGTCGGGGTGTCGTGGCAGGGATTTGAGAAGACTCGGAGAAAACCCCCTAGCATGGAATGCAAGAGCATGAAGTAGGGACCAGTTGAGGCGCCGTGGCAGGTATTTTGGTAGACTCCGAGAAAACCCCTAAATCCCTCATTGCCCAAAAAAGAGTCATTCCTCCATATTGTGGGGTAATGAGCAATTTCAACCCCTCACAGCCTGGGGCAATGGGGTGTCCTTTTGGGGATACGCTGGAATGCAAGAGCGTTAAGTAGGGGCTTCGTCTCGGGGATACCCTGGAATGCTAGAGTGCGAAGTTTGGTGAGTCGTCTATCCACTGCATCACCGCAGTCGTGGAATATAAGAGCGTGAAGTTTGACGCGTCGTCTATCCACCGTACCACCGCGGCACCCATCGAAATGCAAGGGCAAGCCCCCGCACCGCCTAAGACTATGGGGTGTCGTTGCGGAGAGCCTCCCCCACCTGCAGCCTGGGACATTGTAGCAAAATATAGAACTCTTTCAATACGTTTCGGAAAATAACGTGTCGCCTGAGGCTATGGGGTGTGTTGTCGTGGTAAAAAAGCATTTCTCGGGGACGTCTATACAGGCTACGGCGATGTAGCAAAAATAATATGTTTCGAAAATCATGCACCGCCTGGGGCTATGAGGTGTTGTTGCGTGGGGACACCTGCACAGCCTCGGGCTATGTAGCAACATATACATTTCTCAATATGTTTCGGAAAATCACACACCCCCTGCGGCGATGGGGTGTTGTCGCGGAGAGTCCTCCTGTAGCCTGGGACTATGTAATGAAGTCGGGGAGTCGTTGTAAGGAGCCCGCCTGGGGCTATGTCTATCCACCACCCACTGCGGATCCCAAGAATCGAGTACTCTATCCACCTCAATACTGCGGCCACCACGAAGCGGGTCGTCTATCCGCCACACCACCGCGGCTCCCCATCGCAATTGAATGCAATAACATGACATTTGGCATGTCATCTATCCACTGCACCACCGCGGCTTCCACCGAAATGCAAGATGAAGTCCCGCACAGCCTGGGGCTATGCGCGTAGCCTCGGGCGATCTAAACGCATAGCCTCGGGCGATGTAATGGGGTTAGGGAGTCGTCTTAGGAACACGCCTGGGGCTATGTTATAAAGTCGGGAAGCCGACGTCAGGAGCTAGCCTGAGGCTATGTTGCGCAACAAAATGGTGGCCATGGAATATTCGAGAAAAATTTTTTTTAACTTTCGAAAACAAATTTTAAAAAAATTCGAAAAAATAAAATTTCAGGAAATTTTGGAAACAAAATGGCCACCGTCACAATGCAATGCAAAAGCAGGTAGTTTACATAATTGCTTACAAAATGGCCTCTGTCGAAGTGGAATGCAAGAGCATTATGTTAACGGTTTTCCTACCCCCCTGGCGCTGAAGGAATTATTTCTAACTACTGTGTTGGATTAGTATAAAAACAGTGATTTTATTTCAGGGACGATTAATTAACGCACCAGTCGCAAACATCCATGTGCTGTCGCTGTCCCTGTCTTATTATATGCCGCCTGCATGTGACGGTAGGCGGACGGTAATGTCAGTGACGTATTCTGTTAAGACCCGGGGGGTTTAAAATAATTTTAAAATATGAGAAAAATCACGTCAGTTTTTTTTTATATAACAAATGTGTGATCCCCCTTTGTACATGAATGATGTTTATAGTATTTTGTGATTCCATATCTGTATATTACCCCATTGATGTTACTAACTTTTTGAACTATACATAAGTAAACTATATCTCCATGTGTAAAATTTGTAATTCCCCTTGAACATGAAGGAGGTTTGAACACACACCCCCTCCCCCCTCTTTCGAAATTAAATCCTGTCTATGCCCCATTTTATTAAATTGGTGGCCATAAGGGGGCGCGCCCTATGATAGTAGGCTAACTACTGGAGTTAAGAGGGTCCCTGGATAACGTATGGAGTGGTTTGACGTTTGCAGGGCGCCACCCAGTGCTCTCCCCCACTGAGAGGGTTGAGACACTATAACCAGGCACAGAACTTCTTGGCAGTTCAAGGTCAGTCGATCAGGGGCACTCCTGGCACTAACTGGTGCCAGTAGCCTATCACCGCTGTGAGTTGTTGCCTAGTTTGCAGTGTTACAGTGGTCGCACCGAGTCCAGCAAAATGTTGCTCAGATGCGCTCGAAAAATCGTAAAATATTTAATTAAAACTCAGTCTTATTTTTTTTTTTTTTTGCAAGAGGGTCATTTTGCTGAGCAATTACGTGAAAATCCTATGTCTGTAGGTTTATCGGTTCGTGTTTTACATTATTGAGATGTCTGAATGACAGCTGACATAAACTCTGGAATACTTTTCAGAGTAGAGTATAATATTTGTTTTTCCCCTGACAGGAAACCATTTTTTTGTATATCTAAATGTGCCTGCCTTACTTTGAAAGTATGCGATAACACAGTCTGACTCGCGATTAGTTGACACAAGATAACGTGTAGCACTGCCATTCCTCCCATGTTGGCGTGCGCTCTGTTCTGTAGCCCCAGTTCCGCGACGGGCTGGCTTTCAACGTTCTTCATTGTTTTTCAGTTGCTTGCATGTTAAGTTTTCGTTGAGATTATGGCGCTTAGTAGCTGCTAAAAGAAAGTGGTTCACAAACAAGGTCGATCTATAATCGTTAGTGTTCCTTAATTTCAAGTAAGTATTTAAACAAATAATTTCGCGAAAGTGCAGATTTTAAACAAAATTAACAGTTTGACAGCTAAGGCGTGTGTTTCCAGGTAACGTACAGTGCGATGGATATGCAAGGAAGGGAAGAGCAGCATCGCATACAGGTTGAAGACAATAATTTGTGTCACCTAAAAAAAAGTAAGGAAACGAGTTACATATTTTAATCACTTTAAAAAATATATATCGGAGGACTATATTATAATTTTACGATAAGGGGGAAAATTCCGACAACAAAACAAATTTCGGCAGCTAAGCATGAGAAAATAGGTTATACAGTTTCAACGAGTTCCATGGCAAAATCGTTTATTCCTTCCCCTCCCTTCTTTTTCAATTTTATTTTTTTATTGAATGACGGGAATAAGTTTGTAATGGAAAGGAATGGCAGTATAAATGTGCGGACAGCGAAAAGGAGGTTGTACCTACTGTCATTATAAGCTACAGCAACAATGTCGAATTATTTAAGTAAATAGTAATTATTACATTTACATTTAATAGACGTTGCTAATATTTATATTTAATTGTAGGAACATTTTTACTACAAACATAGAATTTTTGCAGTTGGTCTGCTGAAATAGTTTTCTAATCGATATAAACTGCCAAATACATCATGTATACATTTTATCGATTCTCTTTCTACTATATTCAAATGTTTTTTATGTATGGAATTGTTATTTATATTACTATAATTCATATTTCACGACACATGTATTGCGATGCGACGGACGCTTGATATATGAGGCAACATGACTTGTTACTGCTCTCCGATGGACTGGCACTGACTGAGCGGCCAATAAGTTCTTTACCTGTTGCAGTCATATTGCGAGCGGCTGCTTGCACAGCATAGAACACATAACCTTCTACTTCCGATGCCTAATTAAGGCACTACTCAATAATGTATTAAAGTACGTGAGATACAGATTCACACCAAAACTATGTCTCAAGTAAATATGGAAAATATTGGAACGCATGATAAATACTCTTCCCTGAAAGCCAGACTGTTCTCTTCTGCCATCGTTTAAACGGAACTTCCTAAAAGCGGGCCAAGCCCATGGGTGGGTATATATTGAAGTTGATCGCCCATGTGGTGATCAGCAAGAAATTAAATGTACAGAATTACTTGGGCAGTTACAACACTAAAGTGAATGCCTCCTACGTGAAGATACGTCCTCCTCCGACCACGGTTCACAACAAATGGCAAAATGGCTGACGTGACCGGTAACTATACCGGTCGTGTCGCCTCGTAATGATCAAACTATAATTACGTTGACAATTTACAAGAACACTGGCAAGACGTGTGATCAACGAGCTAGGCGTATCAGCCGTGTCTGCTGTTTCCGAATCCAAAAGTTCGATCAGTGTGTAATTTACGTTATATGCTTAACTCTTAACTCAGCCCTCTCGTCATTGTGTCTATAAATCCTTACGGAATTTTTATTATGGCTTTCTGCCCAACTGAAGATCTATCTGTAATGTACAAATTCACCTTCCTACATTCGGACACTCATTCCGAAGTACTCTCATCATCCCCCCCCCCCCNATGGTTCGTGGCATACACTTCGCATGCTAATTAATTAGGAATCTCCTTCATGGATACAATACTTCTCTACTTACCTCTCGGGTTATTCCTACCGCCATGGTTCTACAGGTGCTCAAACCATGGACTAAAGACGACGGAGATCGATCTCGTTGGCTGCGCACAACCAGTCTCCGTGTCCCAAAATTGAACTGTTTTACTGCCAACACGACTATCGAAAAACGACATGAATTGGATTTGAGGTTAGAACACTGTTTAGTAAACAAGTGCTTTGAGATACTTTTATACTTCCTCTGACAAATGTGTAATGCAGTTTAATTATATTCAAATTGATAGAAGTATTTTATTAATATATAGTGCTTCTCATTTAAAAATTAAGATATAAACAAACAGGTTTATCCTTGTTGACCATGTGATTTTGACAGTTGTGTTGCTTTGTCTTAGATCAATGTTGGGTACATGCGCAGAAGACGAATAATCCTAGACTTACCTCCATTCGAATAATCAGTCTTCACTGTCCCCTCCCTCTACACTGTCAAGAACAACAGGATGACAGTGGTTGCAGCCCTCGCGAAGCCACAGGTGGTATGAGCCTTGGATGTGAATATGTTCCAGTGGCGTGATGCAGTGGTGGCCTGTTCGCAGTTTCTTCACACTTTTTCGAATCAAACATTTCAAAAATCACCCCCTATATAACATGTTTGGTTACTTCTTAAATCTGCTACATAGTTCAAGCATTTTATACTGTCTATAAATTATCATTTTTAATTTGTAATTAATATGGGTGAAAACAGTGAGAAAATAGGTAAGTTGGTAATGCCTAGTAATAAATAGATCTTATGCAAAATGTTATTACACTGAGTGCGCACGAAAGTGGTGCATTGTCCCTTTGGTGTAATTTACCAACTTGGTTAAGCTTTGTTTGCATGAGGCAGAGAAATATCATGAAAGTAGAACTTTAGCAGGGCCTCAGAAAAGTTGTAAAAAACAATGAATGGACTATATAGGCTATTCATGGTAAAGCGAGCACTTTTGAAAGCCCTCTCATTTGGAATAATAGTCAATAAATATATTTTATTATAGTAGTATACGTTAACTTCCTAGGGCTGTGGAATATGTACAGTTTGTTTATTACTTACATGGCGACATTTATTTATAAAGGCTGTTCAAGGATAATAAATGGCTGAAAGTAATAAGTAGCCTCGGCCTCAAAAGTGCTTAGTTTAACGTGAACAGCCTACAGTAGATGTGGTGCTTCTGCAAGCAGTGCAGGGCGTATGCGGTGGGCAGCAAAGCTACTTGTAATAGCTGGGCGGCGAGGAGTAGTCCTCCATCTCCATCTCGTCATTGCTGCTGCTGCTGCTGGAGTGAGGCCTGCGATGGGGTCGCAGAAGGTGCAGGGTGGTTCGTTAGGCACCCCTGTCATGTCGGCTGGATGTGCCCACCTTATCTTCAGAAGAGCCCTCACTGAAGGTGGCGCCGCAGCGTCGCTAGGCAGGGTCGGCACATGTGGGTCAGGAATCCCGACAGGTATTCTTGGTAGTGTGTGTGGTCAGCACTCTCTTGGACAGGCACCTCGATGGAGAGCGTGGTGACGCAGCGGCCAGCAGGTGGTGCAGCAGGAGATGAGCAGAGATGAGCAGTGGTATATCTGCTGGTTTGGAGCCGGTCGTGTAACTGTCTTCTGTTCGGGACCTTCGTTGTAACCCGAGGGCGCATGCTGTTGTCAGTATAGGCAGCAAAACGATTGGTCACCGGGAGCTTGGAACGTGGCATTTATCATATTAATTTGAATGTGCAATGATGCAACCCCTCTCATAATGTCCAAGCAGCAAAAATCAGTTGGCCTACTAGTGCAAATCTTTTTGTACTCGGGCAACCCACAAATGGCTTCCATAATCGGTCAACCAAATAACAAAAATACTTATTTATTTTGAACAATGGTTGTATTAAATTGTTTATTTTTCCATAACTACAAATATGTATATATAATTTATTTTTTTAGATAAATTGTTTTTAACAATCTATAATCTCTTTTTTTTTTTTTTTTTTTTTTTTNTGGCCACTTCATCGTAGGGTACCCGCAATCGCTTCATTTGAAAATTTACATTTATGAAAATTTACTTTAAATACATTGTTTTAACTATTATTTTAAGTTGAAAATAACAATAATTTCGTAGTTGAACAGTCCATAAAATTACACAAACATCTAATTACATCGTGTCAGACAGAAAATTCGGAGCACTCCCGACTACATGCAGCAGGCAAAAAATAATTTTACTTCATTGCAGAAACTGAATTTCAGACGTTACTGCAGTGCCGGCCGAAAGAAATGGAATCATGGTCAAAACGACAATGCCACGATTTGGTGTGCGGCTCACATCACAAGAATGATGAAAATGTTGGCCGCAAGATTAAGCCATTCCGGGAAACCGCTAGAAAAATAACAAAAATGCTTAAAAAGGATCGTAAACACAAAATAATACGATCACGTTGCAAAATAACATATCCGCAAACAAACTTACCCAAAACGGCAGATAAAAACTATTTCATATCAAGATGATGAAAGATTCCAAAAGTTAGTAAAGTAAGTTGACTACATGCTGTATGGTGATCAAACCTGAGCGGAAACCTATATAAACCAAGGTATACTCCGCACTTCGTGGTCTTGCGCTACTAAACGATACGTAAACTGAAGTCGAGAAAGACATGTAATAATTCGCAAATGAAGTTTTTCATTTTAATAATTGGAAATTAAGAATTTACACAATATCATTTACCTAAATAATTAATAAGCATAAATAAAATTATTTTTTAAACATGAATTACCAAATAAGATAACCTATAAATATCTAAACATTACAAAATTTTCAGATGATAAAGTTTGTTTTACACGTTCCAATAGTTAAAATAATATTTGGCGAAGTACTAAACAAATAAGAAAGAAATTAACAGAATTACCTAGACATGAAACAAGTCCCAACACATCTAGCACACCCCCCCCCTTTTTTTTTTTTTTTTTTTTTTTTT
>NQII01002509.1:24461-81065 GCA_002778355.1 Clitarchus hookeri | reverse complement strand
AAAAAAACTGGTATAGGCGTGCGTATGCAAATAGCAGAGGTATGGAACCAATCAGAGTAACGTGATGCGGTCGGCAGCTAGATCGGTTACTGCTGCTACAATGGCAGGTTATCAAGATTTAAGTGAGTTTGAACATGGTGTTATAGTCGGCGCACGAGAGATGGGACATAGCATTTCCAAGGTAGCGATAACATTTGGATGTTTGCGTACGACCATTTCACGAGTGTACCGTGAATATCGGGAATCCCGTAAAACATCACATCTTCGACATCGCTGCGGNAGGGGGGGGGCTACACGATTTAGGCAGGTGTACCAGTTTTTTTGGCTCTTCAGTGTACATTACTAGGAGGAGGTGCCGCTAGAAACAACTGGTAAAAGAATTACAACTGAATGTTTTGATTAGAGTGTTGAATATGTGGAGAGGGTTGCATAAGTGCACAAAACTTGGTTTTCAACCAAAAGATGAGAGCAGACGCGATTGAAAACACCGATACAGCAGATAGACTAATATAAATATTATTAATGTGTTCAGGAGGTGGAGAAGGATGAGGATGGAGAATTTGTATGACATCACGGAAATTAGCGCCATGGGGCTGGGAAGCCAGAAGGGAATCAAGTTCTTTAATGTGGGAATCATTGTGAGAAAGATTAGGTAATTTTTAAAGTTGCAAGGATTTAAGATTGGAAATAAGTTTAGGTAAAGACTGATTAAAATTAATGGCAAAGTTGACTTGGCCAAAAGTCTTAAAATATGGGCTGATAATGTCGCAATATGAATAATCGCTGATAAAACCACTTACAGACAATCCCTCAGTGTGAATGTAGGTTTTGACTCCAAGGTAGTCCTACATAAAAATGTTACATCAATGGGAAATTTCGTCACAAATAGTCAGAGAGAGTTAGTTATTTGAAGAACAGGTAACTCTAGAGATACAAAGGATTTTTCGCAAAAGTCCAGAGAATAAATTAAATTCACAACTATTAACATGTGCATCAAAAAATGGAAAGTCAGAAGGGCAAATGGCAATACCATAAGTTTTACACTGAGACAAAAATTTAGATGGAATGTGAGCAAAACGTTTTCAGTCTAAGCTGACAATAAGTCGGTAACTTTGAATTACAGATACCTGTTTATGTTGGGAAATAAGATAGGCAAAGCAAATACACGATAACTCTGAAAACTATCGCCATTTGCCAAAGGAACATTCACCTAAATACTAAAGGAACAATTATAAATAATTATTTGTACTGTGTTGAAGCCATATCATGCAATAAGATTTTGAAAAGTCCCTGGGGCAATCATATGNTATAAATAATTATTTGTACTGTGTTGAAGCCATATCATGCAATAAGATTTTGAAAAGTCCCTGGGGCAATCATATGAATGTAATGAAATGTTGAATTTGGTTCAAAATTTCAATGAAAGCCGTTGAATTCAAAAGTGTAGAGCTTAACTTGTCATGGACACTGGTCTCGATGGCATGCTTCAAATCGAACAATTATAGCCTGGCGCTAGATAATGTTTCACTGACTCTCAGTAGCATAGTACTAAGGTCTAGCCTGGCGCTAGATAATGTTTCACTGACTCTCAGTAGCATAGTACTAAGGTCTAGCCTGGCGCTAGATAATGTTTCACTGACTCTCAGTAGCATAGTACTAAGGTCTAGCCTGGCGCTAGATAATGTTTCACTGACTCTCAGTAGCATAGTACTAAGGTCTAGCCTGAAACCAAGAATTGCAATCTTATCCCATAGTTTATGAGTAGTGTGATTCCACACCGAATACAAAATGTTAAAATTGTTGACATAGTGAGTAGGCGATTTCTGGATTACTTTTGTAGTATTCAAAATACGGTCTTCAATATCCTTGATTAAAATGATATGGTTAGCAAAATTTACTGAAATTTTGTTTGGTTTATTGACAATAGAATTAAGAACATTTTCTAAGTTCTTTAGGTCGTCATCAAGAGTACCAAAAACTGTTTTGAGGATATTGTCTGCTCCATTGTCTAACACCCGCCTTTTTGTACGCGACTGATGCAGTAGAGAGGTAAGGGTAACCACTTCTGTCTTAAAGGCACTGTTATCCTCCAATTGTAACAGCGCAAAGTTGAAATTTTGGTCGAACGAACTGTTAACCTTTTTGAAGTTCTTGTGCACACTAAGCACTGTATTCAACACCACGTCTAATTCGACACATTCCTCAAGTAATTCTCGAAGAGTAAAGTTCAACTCAATAGAATAAAAATTATCTGAGAAAGAAATGTCTTCATTTTTTTTTTTTTTTTTTTTTCAAAAATAACACAAGTGTCCGAATTATTTACAGTGACCGACGAAACACAAAAGTAGCTGGTAACAGCCAGGAGAATGCCCAAGGGCGCACACCTGTTGGTCTAACCGGCAGAATCTGGAAAAAACATAAAGTTACCCCTAAAGTGCAAGGTGGCAAAAGAAAACAGGCTGCAAGGTGTAGACAGGTACCTAACAGAAAATTGAACACAAATTAATCATTACTTTAACCATACTACAATGGTAAAACATCCACTACTAAAAATTATAATAATTAACAGATGAGCTACAGATCAAAACCCAATTAAACAAGAGTATATCACATCTGCAAAATATTAACGATTAATCAGGAACCTAACTAGTTTAATCCCCAATCAAATACAAAATACCCAAATTGTTCAACTAGAATTATCACCAAACTAACTGGACATTGAACACAAAAATTTTCATTAATACGTACACACACACACACACATATATNTACGTACACACACACACACACACATATATGTATGTATGTATGTATATATATATAAATCAAACAATCTGACATCAGATTACAAAACATTATTTGCTACAAAAAAAATTAATTTAACATAGAATCAACCTAACTTAGTATCACGAATTTTTTAAAAGGTGAGCACACATAATGACGTGGATCACAAAATGACTTGGCTCAGTGGGTGATCAGTCTACGAACAAGACGAAGTCAGGATCTAACAACTAACACATGTTACCGAATTATTTTGAGAGAGAGAGAGAATTGTGTGGTTGTACAGCCAAATAAACAAGTGCACTGTTAGGGTCTGCAGCTCCTAAACAGTGCAAAAAGAAAATTACTCTGTAGCATGAAATTGTTTCGAATGAGAGACATGAGCCCTTGTAATATCCTGAACTGGGGTCAGCCAAAGCAGCAGTGACTGGTATCAAAAAACGTTGGATTTGATACGGGCCCGACCAACTGTAAGACATTTTTGCCATTTTCTTATCACCTGCCCTGCTGACAGGGTGTGCTTTGCATAGAACAAGGTCACCTACACGAAAAGGGTTATCAATGCGACCTTTATTATACTTGGCTCGACTCTTGAAATGAGCGCTCTTTATATCCTTGAGGGCAGATGCCCAAATATCATGAATATCCTTAGGATCGTTCGGCAACAAGTCATTCAGATGCCACTAATTTGATAAAGGGTTATTAGGGGCAAAGGTAAACATAAGATTGAATGGGATAGTTTTGTGTTATTCATGTTTGGCATAATTGAACGCCATTTGAAGCCAAGAGAGATTTTATCCCAATTTGTTTGGTCCCTCGCATGGAAAGCAATGAGTTCTGAACGAAGGTTTCGATTGAAACACTCCGCATGCAAAGGAGGAGGACTGTATGGGGATAAAGTTATGTGGCATATGCCACGAGGAAAACACATGTTCTTAAAAAGATGGAAGGTAAACTGTGAACCGTTATCAGATACAATATACGAAGGTGTAACAAATTGTTGAAAAATGCATACTTTGAGAGCACGGATGCGGGAGATAGCATCAACTTTACGAAGTGGAACTAACCATACAAATTTAGTCACAGCATTAGCACACACCAACAACATATTATTTCCTAATTTACTCCTGGGAAATGGACCAACAAAATCAATGAACAATTTTTCCATGGGTTTTTCAGCTACATCTGAAGACAAAAACCCTAAATGTGTATTCTGAGCTGACGTGCTCAGAGCACAAATTTTGCAACATTTCACTCGCTCAGAGATTTCAGCATCCATATCTTTATAAAATGAAGTGCTGACAGATGGCCTGAATAGTTTTGTGTGTACCCAGGTGAGCGCAAAGGGGTAATGAATGAAAATACTCAAATATCATAGGTTTTAGATGATCAGGCAGTAATATACGTTTCTGTTTGTCACGAGTTCTGTAACAATGGAGACCTTTGGAAATATAATATGGTTTGTGTACAATACGCTTTTATCCAAATTATTGCCCTTTTCTTGGTGTTCTTTAATGTCTGTAAAAACTAATGGAAACTCGATGAAACATTACAATTTGGAAGCACTTCAGATTCCACATTAAAACCATCAAACATAAGTGATAGCACGTCTGAAACTACATTTTGAGTCACTTTTACGTATTTCACTTTGAATTTTAAAGAAGAAATCCCAACTTCCCAACGGCCAATTGTTCCAAGTTGGCGTGGATGAGCCAAAAGCCGTGACAAAGCCTAGTTGTAGAAGAAATTTCTCATGTTCCAAATATTGCCTTAACTTGTCTATGGCAAAAACTACTGCCAAACATTCCAATTCATAAATATTTGAAGAGTTTTTATCTTGGCGATTAAGAGTGCGGGACGCAAATGCAATCGGCTGACGACAGCCATCAATCTACTGAGACAGGACAGCTCCTATTGCTTGATTTGAAGCGTCAGTTTGAAGGATAAATTCCTTGCTAAAATCTGGCATACGTAATACAGGAGGATGATTAATCTCTTTATTTAATGTGACGAAGGCCTTTTGCTGCTCCCCACCCTATTCTAATTTAACTTTTTTTTTCTCAATTTATTCATATTAAAGGTGCTGCCTTTTCAGTTAGGTTAGTGATGAATTTACAAAAAAACTGAATCATGCAAATAAATCTAGCTAGGAAAATCTTTAATGGATTTGGTCCTTTCTGGATCAATGTAAATTCCACTGGAAGAAATCCTATGTCCCAAAAATGAAATTTCTTGAACTGCGAATTTAACTTTAGAAGGGTTAACAGTAAGACCTGCCTTTTATAAAAGAGAAAGGACTTATTTTAGGTGATCCAAATGCTGTTCAAAACTGTAGGAATAAATGACAAGATCATCCAGATAGTTACAGACAAACTTGAATTTTACGTCATGAAAAATCATATATATAAGCCTTGTAAGTACTTTAGCACCCGTGGCAAATACAAACGGCACACGGGTAAATTGATACAGGTTACAAGGAACACAGAAACTGGTAATTGGTTTGGAATCTTTTGACAAATGCATTTGGTGATAGGCCACATTAAAATCTATAGTTGTAAATAATTTTACTTTTCCAAACCAATTAAATGCCGAATGGAGATCAGGAAGAGGAACTAATTCAATTTCAATGTATTCAATAAGTTTTCGGTAATCCACAACTATCCGATGTTTCATATTGGGGTTTGGTACCAAAAAGGCTGGACTAGCATATTGGGAAGTAGATTGTTCAATAACACCTTTACCTAACGAATACTTAACTTGATTTCTTATAATTTTCATCTGGGGTGGTGCCAATCTATATGGATGACACGTGAAATTTTCTTTGCTAAGCAGTTTGATCTGCTACTCTAACAATTTAGCAAGGCCTAATTCAGTGGTAAGGACCTTGGGAATACTTTTACACCATTTATCAATAGCAGAACACTACTATTCTTCAAAATGCTCAAAATAATCTACATTTGATTGGACTGTGCTCTACAATAATGAGAAATACTTTGCTTTTGTTGAGAGCCCACTAATGGTATTTTTGTGTCAGGAGAAAACTTAAAGAAAATATGTTAATCTTGAATATTAAGGATTATGCCAGTAGCAGCCATGAATTCTGCGCCCAAAATAAATCTAAACCAAGTTGTTTGGAAACTAGACATTTGTGTGTCCAAGGGAAATGATCAATTTTTAACTTTAAAGCGGTGCAAACAGAAATCGGCAAAGCCTGCCTTGACGCAGTAGAGCAATGTATGTCAGAAGGTTCAACCGACTTAACTAACCTTAACTGTTTTAATTTTTCAAAACGTTTCGCAGAAATAATGGTAGGGGAGACCGAGGAGAGTTGTGACAGAGGTGAGTTGTGACAAAGCCGATTTCTCAGAACTTATGGTAGTTAGCGAGTTGGCAACGTCGCACGTCTCATTCGTTGTCGACCCCCCGCTTGACGCAGTGCGCGCTGATGACCTGCGCGGGACGGTATTCTGTTTACGACGTCAGCTCGGAAGAAAATGCCAAAAATAAGTTTGTAACCAATATTTCCATATCGTATTAATTGATACGTAATGGGATAATTGCAATGCAATATTACACCTTTCAAGCATTGACTATTTAACTGTTAAAACGTGGCATTGCTTATCTAAATTCAATTCGTGTTTAGAGGTTGTAAGCATGAGTTGGCTAAAGCGCGGAAAACCCGCGCTTTAGCCACCTAGGCGAGTTGTGACAAGCTGTCACAACTCTCCTCGGTATACCCACAACTAGTTTTTTTGGTTGTAAACGTATTGTTTTGTGTGGCTTTGCACACAAAGGGCTTATTTTATTGTTTTAGAATGCTTAACCAATACGAGCGGAAGACGAACAGGGGATTGGCCAGTATAGACATTTACGAACTAGCCTATGAAGAGGTGACTTTACGAGGGCAGAGTCTTCGAACTGCTGCTAGTTCGTATAATCTAAACTACATGTCACTGTCTCGATTTATAAAAAAGAAAACATCTGTAGAACAAAATCCAGCACTGAAACCTATATATGTCGGATACCAAAGGCAGACAATTTTTACCGACGAGGAAGAAAAGACTTTATGCGAATATTTGTTGGCTTGCGCTGCTTCCAATTATGGAATGACAACAAAAGAAACAAGAAGCTTGGCCTTCAGGTTAGCAAAGGAGCATAACAAAAAGATTCCAAAGTCGTGGTATGAAAATGAAATGGCGGGTGAAGTATGGCTTAAATTATTTATGAAACGTCATCCAATCTTGTCCTTAAGGTTACCTCAGGCAACAAGCATAGCTCGCGCTACGAGCTTTAATAAAACCAATGTGAGTGCATTTTTTGACAATTATACAGGCATATTAAGCAAGTATTCACTTGATGCTATATATATATATATATATATATATATATATATGGAACATGGACGAGACTGGGATAATAACGGTTCACAAACCGGACAGAATTATTGCGTGACGGGGAGAAAAGCAAGTCAGCGCCATGACATCGGCAGCGAGAGGAACTGTAGCGACACTGGCTTTGGCTGGGAACGCCATAGGTAATTAAATTCCACCTATGTTCATATTCCCGCGTAAAAGGTTCCAAGAACATTTTATTCGTGATGGACCTGTTGGATCGATAGGAACCGCCAATGGTTCTGGATGGATGCAGGAAGATGACTTCTACTATTTTATTCGGCATTTTAAGGCTCATGTAAGACCATCAAAATAACACAGAGCTTTGTTACTTCTGGACAATCATTCGTCGCACATGGCTTTGAAAAATATTGAGTTTTCTCAAGAAAATGTAATTATTTGACTGACGTTTCCTCCGCATTGCACTCACAAGCTTCAGCCGATGGATCGTGCAGTTTTTGGTCCTCTAAAGAATGCTATAAATACAGCCTGTGATAATTGGATGCGTTCAAATCCTGACAAAGTCATGTCCATTTATGATGTTCCATCGATAGCGAAAACTGCATTTAATGTGGCGATTACGTCAAAAAATATTATTGCTGGTTTTGGTGCAACAGGAACCTGGCCTGTTAATACAGATATTTTTGGAGAAGCAGATTTCCTGCCCAGTCAGGTCACTGATCGTGATTTGACCATTCCGGTTCCACGGCCAGCTTTGGTCAATTTAGAAACACGAGCAGCAACTCCAGACATGCCTATTAATATACCTCAGAATGAGAATGTTGCAGTGGAAGAAAATCTAGAAGCAAGATTCGCTAGTTTTGAACCTGTTGAGTCCACATCCAAGGTATTTTCACCGGAATCTGTAAGACCATTGCCAAAAGTTTCACCATGAAAAGGTAAGCAAACAAACAGATGGAAAATTAAATCCGCTGTTTTGACAGAAACACCTGTTAAGGATGAGATTGCAGCTTTACAAGCCAATAAGAAGGTGAACAGCGTAAAAAAGAGGATGTTTAATGAGACAAAGGAGAAATCGAAGAAAGTAAAAGGAAAGATTCTAAAGAAAACTAAAAGCAAAGAGGACGATGATGAATGTGTTTGTTTGTGTTGCCTGGAACCTTTTCTTAGCAGCAGACCAAATGAGGAGTGGGTTCAGTGTATCGATGGCAAGAACTGGGGGAGAGCAGCAATATATTTGCCATAATTGCTTGTCGGGCTAGACTTTGGGCAAATTTAATTCATATAACGCTCGGTGTTTTTGTCTTGATCTTATAATATGTGCCAATAATTGTTGTATTAATTTTAATGATTATAATGATTTCATAAGACTGTTATTGTAGTTTGCAGTATGTACCAAAGATCGAATAAAAAGGTACAAATTGTGTTCACATGTCGGTTTACTTATATTACTAATTTTAATCACCAATGATAGCATTACAATTAGATTTTCTTCCATAAAATCCTCAAATGTACGTCTGTCACAACTCGCCTTAGCCTCTGTCACAACTTACCTCGGTAGTAGGAGAGTTGTGACACTAGACAGTGTTTGGGTTTTTAATTTGTTTCTCATTAATTATAACTATTTGTTTTATTTTTAGACTTGATTCGCATAGTTTAAAGGGCAAAATACCTTGAGTTAATAGAACTCTGATAATGAACTATAACTGATTATGATATGCCAGGAAACGTACAAAATGTCACAACACTCCTTGGTCTCCCCTACACACAGATCCAGAATCAATAAACGCATTAACAGATAACGACCCTGAATTTACTTCAACATGGGGTGTCATAACCTTTTGAATGCCCACTGCATTAGGTAAATTTACTTGACATATTTCAAACTTTTTCTTTTCAATGTAGTCATAAGGATCGAAAAACTGTTGAAAGTGCCTGCAAAGGTTCACATTTTGAAAATGGTGAGCATTATACTGAGCATTGGCTAACTTGCCAGAATTGCGAGGAAGATCGCTCACTTGTCGTCCCTGTGTGACTTGTTTTTTTAGCTTGAAACACTGGTAAATCATGTGACCTGACATTTTGCAATACTTACTAGAAGGCTGGTTGTCACGTGCAAGAGTATCTGAGGGTGAAGGAGATTTGTCATCCTTCGGTTTCTCTATCTGATCCTTTTTATCAATATCAGTACTGATGGAAGAATAATGAGGCAATTTCCTTCTATCAGTACCACGAAATGATTTGTGTGGCTTAAAGATATGCTGGCATTTTTGGACAGCGTGTCTGATGTTCTGAGAATGTATACATTCCCTATCGAACTCTACAAAGGTGTTGGATTTAGAGAAAAACGCCAAACGAGAACGCTCTTGAGGTTCTAGACATTCTAATGTGGTATTAACCACTTTAGATTCTGGGAGATTTAAACACAATATGATGGCAGCCTCCCTAACACTACTCACAGATATAGAAAGAGCCTCCCCAGGTTCTTGCAAATGATTAAACATCCCCAGTTGCAACTGAGCATGCAGCCTTGAGGGATTAAAGAAATTAAGAATATCAGAATGATAGGCATAAAATGAAATATGTTGTGAGATGGCTAAACTAGTCCGTTCACTAAGCGGACCTTGAGTGAAAGGGTAATTGACTTCAAGCAGTTGTGCCTATGGCACTATATTACTCTGATGGAGTTTGACAATCATTTTCAAAAACTCTAAAAATATGGGAACATTAAGACCATCAGTAGGAGGAAAGTTACACAACATGTTCTCAAGTGGGTTTGTGATTTTCCCAAAAACTTATGAATACATGTTTATATGTATGTGATGGATACTGTTTTCAGTGCACAGGTGCACTGAAAACAGTGGTCGGATGGAATGAGTATGAGGTTTGATAAGGTAACGCAGTGTGGAGGGCAGTGGATGGAAGGGTGGTTGAAGCAAGTGTGAAAATGGATGAGTAGCCAACTAGGTTAACTGAAATGGATTGGGTGGTGGCTGGAACATGGTGGGGTGGTGTACTAACATTAGCATCAGCAAACTGTTGGGTGACTGAGGTGATTGAGGTGGCGGTAACATCCTTGTTACTGTGATCAATAACACTGATGGAGAGTGACTCTAAATTAAAAACCGCCTCATGTATCATCTTCACTAAGAGAATCAAAAAACTCTTGTAAAGAAATGATCTTAGTAGCGCAGGTACGACACTCTGCATCAATATCCGACAACTTGTCCAAAGAAATAGGGACATTAGAAATTAAAGCAGCATGCAACACGCTTCTAAATGCTGCTGCTGTGTTATCAGGTGCTTGTACACCTCTGATGGTTACTGACATTAATCCTTTGAAAGGAGTTCTGGTACAATACAAAAGGCCACGGTACCAGAACACTACAATATTACACAAAAAACACACTTAGCCTAACTTAAATGTAAAAGCACAGAGCTCTCACCAACACCATTTGCGCATGCCCAAGTCTCACAGGGATACATGCAACAAGCATACACAAATAAAAAAACTCCAATCTTCAAACAGTGACCATGCCGTGCTACCAGATCTTATGTATCACCTTCGTGTCGCAAACTTGAACACCCATAGGTACTCTCGTTATGACACAAGGATGGCACATAAATGGAAGGTGGCATCTAGATTCCCGTGTAGATTAGGGTTTACTACTGAAAGCAGAAAATATGGGCATGCACCTGTGTTACTTATTGCATAAAATGTATAAAAAGAATATTAGGTACTCTTATGGTGTAGCTCAAATTTTTACTATTCACAACAGTATGGGCGATTCTTGAGTAAGTAAATAACCAAAATACTTCTTCCTTTTGAACAATGGTTATATTAAACTTTTTCTTTTGCTATAACAATATATATAAAATAATAAGAAAATTTATACATATATATAAATAATAAGATTATTTATATATTTATACATTTTTCTTATTATTTTTTTAAGTACTACACAAACTGTTTAAAAAAAAACGATAATCTCCTTTTTTTTTTTTTTTAATATATGGTAATGGGTGACTATATCAGCGGGTACCCGCGATCGCTTCTTTTAAAAATTTACATTACTGAAAATTTACTTTTAATACATTATTTTTGCTTTTATTTAAAATTGAAAACAAAAATAATTTCGTAATTGAACAGTCCAAAAAATTAAACAAACATCAACTGACATGGCGTCAGACAGAAAGTACAGAGCATTTCCGAGCACATGCAGCAAGTAAAAATAATTCAGACATTACTGTGGTGTCGACCGAAAGAAGTGGAATCAAGGTCAAAACGACCATGCCACGATTTGATTTGCGACTCGCAATACAAGAAGGATGAAAAGGTTGGCCACAAGATTAAGCCATTCCGAGAAACTGCTAGCAAAATAACAAAAATGCTTGGAAAAGGTTCGTAAACACAAAATAATACGATCACACCACAAAATAACATATCCGCAAACCAACTTACCCAAAACAGCAGATAAAATATATTTTATCTCAAGATGATGAATTATTCCAAAAGTTTGTACAGTAAGTTGACTACATGCTGTATGGTGAGAAAACTAAGAAGGAAGTTTTTTTTCTAACCTACCTGGTCAATCAAGGTTGTAGGCTGTTTGATTTTGATATTATAGAGCTTCAAAGTTGGGGTATTCTATTATACTCATCCTGTATGTTTGTGTCACAAGTCAATGATGGGATTTATGTATTATGTTTAAAATGCTATTATTTATGTTTCTGACTACTTGCAGGTGGTATGTAAAGTGCAAATTAATTAACGCCTTTGCACACATACATACACACACATATATACATCCACACACACACATTTTATGTTTTGCAGGTTTCCAGTCTAGACACTATTTTTACCTGTTACTAGTAATGTCACATGATAATGTTACTTCACATATGTATGAAAAAAAAATGAAATAATATGCTAAGTGCTATTCCACAGCAACATATAGTGCGTGTACAATAAACAGTTGGCATGCTATAAATTGTCTATAAGCTTGCTGTTAATGCTTCCTCGGTAGTAAGAACAATTGGCCCACCATAAATAACACCTAAGCTTGCTAATATTATGTCCCCAGTTATAAGAAGTAGTTGCCATACCATGGTCCATTAGTATGTGACTTATATGTGCGCAACTGTAAGTAACAGCCACGAGTGGCTTACAAGCTTGCTGCTATTATGTACTTAGCAGTAAGCAACAGTTGGCATGCTAATATTTTCCCAGCAATGAGCAACAGATAGAATTTTTTCAATTGTCTGCTCATGGGCCTTCTATTGAATGCTAACCATTATTGCGAGAGTCTTGACCCACATTACGATTATTTTTAAAAATTAGGTAAATTCACTTTTATTGACATGACCTGATTGCCAACCATATAAGAAATGGTGGCAGTCATAAATGCAAACTTTTGCCACCGTTGCTAATGGTTTGCGAAATGTTTTATCAGCTTGTTGTTTGCTACTTTGGAAGTAGTCTTCCTCCTGATCTATGGAGTAGCTTGCTGGCCTGGGCGTAATGGCCCATCACATTTATAACTTCCGAATACAAGATTGTCGTCGTTACTGCGTGGTTAATATGTGTATTTTCTAAAGGATGGCAGGTTCGGGGCCGCTCACTTCTGTGAGTTTTCAAGTTACATTCAAATAAAATTGCTAATAGAGGCGAGTTCCCAATGTACAGCAAAAGGCACTTTGCTCTCGAATACGAAAAAACATTTAACATATATACTGACACCACCTAGAATACAACATCGAAAACAATGGTAAACAAAATTGCAGATGAAAACAAGATTGCGTCGACATAATTCTGAGGTCAAAGTTCCTACAGAAGTTTATCAGGTTCTCTCCATTCTTGTTTGTCCTTTTGTGGGCCACCTGTTTTCCTGTTGTGTCTCTGAATCCTCTTTCCCTGCCTAATTGGGCATTAAATTCTTCTAGTAACACTTTTACATGTGCCGTGGCGACTTTGTTGATAGTTTCCTCCAGATCCTCCCAGAATTCTTCTATCATCTGTGGGTTTTTCTTATTATAGTTATTCGTGGGGGCAGCATGTGCGTTGATTAATGTACAGGCTTGGTTTCCTGATCATATAGTGAGCGTTGGTATTTTCTCCGATTTAGAATTGAAATCTATTACAGAGTCCAGTGTCGATTTGTGTACTACAAATCCTGTTCCGAAGAGTTTGAGATTACGTCCTGGAATGCTTGTAGCCGGTTTTCCCTTATATACACTGTAGTTTCTTGAGTTAAAGTGGTGTTGATCTGAGAAACGTGTTTCCTGTATTGCCAGAACTTTTATACTGAACTTGTCCATGGTGTTAGCCAGCAGTTTCAGTTTACCCATCTTCACCAGTGTGTTCATGTTGAGTGTTCCCATGTAAAATATTCTCTTAGTTTTGAGAGTTTTTGAGAAGCTCCGATCTTCTCTTCATGACATGCTCGATCCCCTGGAATCCCATGATCAGGTTTATTCCCAGTCTTCTTGACTGGGGCCCAGGGCAGTGAAACTTTTTCCATTGTACTGCCATGAATATTGGTTTGTGTTGAGGTTTTGGTGGCGAGATTCCGAAGGATCTCACGTGGTTTCGACTGGAGTTTTGAGTTCCAGAAGGTTCAATCACAGCCGAGCTCACAGAGCCAACAGACGCTGACCAGAGTACCGGTGGTTACCAAACAGATGTGTCTGGATTTTGGTTTCTATTTTGGTCCGCGGGTGGTATTTTATTTCCCACCTACCCTGCATATCTGCAGAACGTTCCCTATCTGCCACCTGGGGACGCGCCCGGTAGG
Organism: Clitarchus hookeri; assembly: GCA_002778355.1. Taxonomy (NCBI): domain Eukaryota; kingdom Metazoa; phylum Arthropoda; class Insecta; order Phasmatodea; family Phasmatidae; genus Clitarchus; species Clitarchus hookeri. The sequence continues at coordinate 67,138 of NQII01002509.1, read as the reverse complement.
GGTTAGATTCCCCTCTGGGGTTGAACCTTTATTATTTATTACTACACAACTTAATTTTTTTCACGTATGGGACAGTTTTATATATGTTGTACAAGGTTACCCCAACCCGTTTGTTAGACTGATGCTGTTTATTGCAATGTTTAGCCCTCGCAGTCGAACCATACTACTGTACTCATCCTGTGCTATCGGAACCATTGAACTGTGGCTCACATTTATGGTTGGATGGAAACCTCGTGCATGTGTGTGTGTGATCTGTATAAATATACTGCACGCATAGGTGAGGGTTCTGAATGTCTGAATTCAGTCCTGTGTGTCAACTTGAGTTCTCTTAGTGGCTGTCATAGGTAACACAAATAATGTTGATGCTCTCCCTGACTGGTGGCAGGGCGAAAAGAAGATGGTTGAAGACTACTGTGAGCCTATAAAACGCTGGTTGTGCACTCTAGCGGCCGACTGGAGAAGCGAAGATGACGAGAGCTTCTGTATGTATTGCTCAAGCATTCGTCCATAGGGAACTGAGTTCGAGACTTGGAACTACACAACCAACTATTAATTATCTTTCAGACTTTGATGAAATCTTCTTTTGGTTTTCTTTTTCTAGTGATGGACGTGAACCTAATATTAGCATGGGTTATGATAAATGAATAACACTATAAAATATTTTATATACTTTTACCTTTTTTGCAGGCGTGAGAGACGAGTCATACATTTTCATTAAACAGTATTATTCCAGCGTGGATGCAGTGTGTGCATGTGTGTACACGCATGCAAGCGCATGCTTGAGTGTGTGTGTGTGCACGTGTAAATGCGCGCGCTTGTGTGTGTTTGTGTGTGTGTGTAGAGGGAATGTTTAATGAGACTGTATGTTTCGTCTATCGCAGCCTACATATCCAGAAGGTTGTGACCTTCAGCGTACATGTTACTTGAAGTTTGTGTATGACTCGTCCAGCGGCTGTTACTTACAGTGTACATGATACTTGCACCTTGTTTATGATTCACCTCTCACCCTACATACTTGACGACTGTAGTCTCCAGAGTACATAGTAATTGGTATCATTTAAACAAAGTCTCTCCCTACATAACCAACAAATAGCCCAGGGTTACATTAAAACACATACATGTTAATATAAGAAAGGTGCATGGAAGGAATATTAGGAAACTAAGGCGTAATGACAGAGCATGCGTCACGTCCCCGTCAGGGGAAAGGAGACCGGAAGGAATATGGGGAAATCAAGGTGAAATGGTGAGTATGAGACTCGCCCCTGCCAGGATGTTAGGTGAAAGGTGCTCAGAAGGAATATAATAAAACTGAGGTGGAATGGTTGTTGTACTGATCGGGGCAGTCTGGTCTTGTCTAACATCGTCTAAAGCATCGTACGCTACCTGACATTTGTGCATTATGTGCTGGTTGGTGAGTGTTTATAACTTGTTTCCTTTACCTTTTTTTATTTGTTATATCTGTTTTTCATCTGTATGAATATACTGTACGTATATGGGTTCTGCATGCCAGAATTCAGTCATGTATGTCGACGCGGGTGCGCCTAGCGACTGACAATGGTAACGCAAACGATCTTGACGCCCTTCCTGACAGATGGCAGAGGAAACGAAGATTACTGAAGGCCATCGTGGTCCTAGCAGATGCTGTGTGACCTTGGAGCCAGACATAACTCTCTCTCACCTAGTTTTCTGTGTCATCCGTTCAACTTTCCAAGACCTATACGGTGCTCACGTCGCCAGCCGACCATCTGAGCTGCTTTACATATTTCCTGGCATACGACAACGGTCGCGTTCCGCTGCTAGTGTTTTGTATACTATATGAAATGGTTTCATTTCAGTTGTTTGGTAAGGAAGTTGTTTGCTAGTTTGCTGTATCGAGCAGCACATTTTGGTATTGAACAGCATCGTTCATTTTTTTTTCCATGTCTGGTTGTTAAGGGTTATCCATGTTAGCGATGACTCGAGTTGTCGACTCTTGTGTAGGACTGACGATCGTTTATATTATCATATAAGTATTTTTACAGTTACCACGACTATGTGTCTCACGTGTGTATCACATTTGTGTATATCTTGCTTTTTGCAAATCTTGGCTTGTTGTAAGTTATCCATCCTGGATTTTATTTACGTATATGTTTTCATATATATTTGGTTCGGAAATTATAGTTAACTATGCATATACCCATGTAGTCATTTTCGTTGCCAGTAGTGCGTGCTTCTGTATGTATTGCTCAAGCATCCTATCGATGGGGAACTGAGTTCGAGACTTGACACTATACAAAAATGATTTATTATCTTTCAGACTTTGACAAAATCAATTTTTTTTCCTATTTGTGGAGGTGAACCTAATATTATCGTGGGTTAAAATAAATGAATAGCATAGAAATAATTTATACACTTTACCTTTATTTACAGACTTGACATAATAATAATACATAATAATATTTGATACATGCTCTACATATACCTCATTCTAGCCGTACATTTATGCATGAGGCACCTTGATACACCCCTCTGCTACTCACAAGGTCATTACATGGAGTTTCACAACAGCTCCAAAAGATGGCGCTAGTGTACACATTTACCTACAGAATGTCTTGGCGTGATTCAGTAGTTTCATGAAATGAGACGGGCGATTTAGGGTTTTTGTAGGTCAAAAGTAAATTTGAGTTGTACAATTACAGTGGTCTTATACAGCTGTTCCAGTATTTTCAACACGAAAGAATCCCCTCCCTGGTAAGTAAAGCTACTCTTTATCAGTTCCTCATTCTTTTTTGTTAGGTAAATTATGAAGTGTTGGATTTGAGATTATCCAAAATTCATATTATTCAAAATGGCTGCTTGGGGCACATTGATACAGCCTATGTTGGGGCACATTGATGCGTATCAATGTGCCCCATGATAGCTGCAAACAACCTATATCCTTTTTTAGTTCTTTTTTTCATTACCCTTTATTATTATTTTTATCGTACACTCCTCAAGCCAACCATTTCCCACCAACAATTACTAATATTAGTTTTTATTGAAGTGAAATAGCTCCATTATTGTATACTATAAAATTTAATAATATTTTTGCAAACAGTGATTTTTATTTTTTGTTATTCCAGGGTTTCCACTATGGTTCGCTCTCACAAAAAAAATACCGAGAGAGCTGAAATCAACGAGGATGACGTATCGAAAGCTATGAAAGCTGCTTTAGAGGGAAACCTGTCAATCCGGAAAGCTGCACTCATGTTCAACATCAAACCCACTACACTGCAGCATCGTCTTTAGAAAATTAAAGCAAGAAATGGTGAAGAAAGAGTCAGGGATCACGGTTCTAAGTATTCCTCTCAACAGGTATTTACCGCCAAACAAGAAAAACAATTAAATTAAGATCTTGTTAAATGCAATGAGTTGCATTACGGTCTAATGCTGAAGCAGATGAGGCGCTTGGCATATGAATTTGCTGAAAAACTGCGCTGTAAATATCCTGAAAGTTGGAATGGTAATGAAATGGCAGGGTAAGATTGGATGTACGGTTTTCGAAATAAGAATGCAAATGTAAATTTGAGGAAACCAGAAAAAACAATCATTATGAGGTGTGTAGGTTTCCGCAGGGAAGCTGTTGAGGAGTTTTTCAATAATTATGAGAGTGCCATGAAAAGATACAATTTCGTTTGACACAGAATATTCAATTTTGATGAAACTGGGATTACCACTGTCTTTGGTACTCCAAGGGTTCTAGCCTCAAAACACCAAAGGCAAGTAGGGCAGCAGAAAGGGGGGAACTTGTTACCTTCGGTGCCTTCATTTCTGCTGCTGGAAACCAATATCCTCCAGAATTCATTTGTCCCAGGGTTCATTATAAGGACCACTTTATTGCAGGAGCTCGAGAGGGAAGTTTGGGTTTGGCGTTCAGGAGTGGGTGGATGACTGCAGATTTGTTCTTAATAGTTCTGAGGCACATCAACAACATACAAATTCGTCAATAGAAAACCGAATCCTGTTGCTATGTGATAATCATGAGTCACACGTTTCTATTGAAGGCATTGACTACTGTCGTGCAAATGGAATAGTTTATTTGTCATTCCCCCACACTCCTCCCATAAACTGCAACCATTGGACATAGCAATGTTTGGTCCCTTTAAAGCCAAACTGAAAATTGCTTTCAACGATTGGCACCTGAATAATCCGGGGAAACACCTATAAATTTATGACATTACAAAGCTGGCTAAACTTGCAAACTTAGAATCATTCACTCCGAAAAATATTGTGTCTGGTTTTGAGAGGACAGGCATAGTGCCCTTCAACAGATTGGTATTTTCTGACTCTGATTTTTCTCGCAGCACAGTTTCCATACCTCATTCGCACTCTGATACAGTTGTTGTCACACCTCCTCAGACAGACTCAGCAACTCCCTCAACTGTCTCTCAGTCACAAGATAGCAATGTTCCACAAAGTGCTGATGCTACCCAGACTCCACGGCCAACTACTTGTTCAAACAAGCCTGTAGCTCCTGAAGACGTACGACCTTACCCAACAGCTAGTGGTAGTATAACTAACAAAAGAAAAGGACGGCAGCCTAGTAAATCTCGAATTTATACTGATTCTCCAGAGAAGAAAAGGCTTTTCGACATGAGAAAAGTTAAAAAAGAGAAACAAGCTGCAGCGGAGCAAAGGAATAGAGACAAAGAACTGAAAAACGCAAAAATGCTGCTGGCGATAGAAGACACCAAACCTTTGAAGCGACAGACGAAGAGAAAGAAGGTGGAAGAATTATATTCATCAGATGAATCTGAAACATCCTTAGGACAGTTGTGTGACTCTACATCAGATGATTTGAATCTAAGTGGCATGCTAGGTGAAGAAGCAAATACTTTGGAAGATGATACAATGGAAGAAGCAGATACTTCTGACCAAAATATTGTTGATGATGACTTTGTTATAGTGCGGTTTGCAAAAAAGAGATCGGTTGTTCACTTTGTAGGCCAAGTTAAAGGAAAAACTGACGATGATGACCATCTCGTCCGGTTTATGAACATAACACCTGGTAACTTTTCCATTTTTCCTGAGAAAGAAGATAATGGTGGGGTTGAAGTGCCAGATATGACAAATTTGTCACAGCGAACAGCCGGGCAAGGAACAACAAGAACATCAGGCCGTTATACATTTAATTTTGGTTTTGATCGCTTTAACATTCCTTACAAATAAATTGTGGGTAATTTGAATTTCTTTAAATAAATATAAAATGGTTTGCTAACTCATTTTCTATGGAAAATATGCAGTAGCTGTTATTTTTTCCCCACTTTTCCCAAACGTATCAAAGTTCCCCATGAGGTGCATCAATCTACCCCGGGGATGGGGCACATTGATACAAAAGATATTTTTAGTTTTTTTTTTAATTACATGCAGAAATACTACATAAAACAACGATTGTGCCTGTTAATAACACACTACACTAGTTTTGCTGACATCAAATGGAAAAATAACTTAAAATTTCTGTTTTCTGGGCACCGAAAAATTCTTAGAAAAAAACCGTATCAATGTGCCCCAGTTCCCCCTAAGTGTTTTTTGCAAAACAATTCGTGCTGTGAGCATTATAACCACTCTTATTCGAATATACCATACAACAGTTAACGCATGGGTAGGTCTTGTAGACGGTGGCAAATTTGCAGTTGATATCTTCATGATGTTTGGTTCTGGTGCACTAACTGAATGTCTTGCCGTAATACATACACTCGCTCGCCGATGAACGATAAACATGTCCTTTGCACACCTTGTTATGTTTATACAGATTATCACTGCGGGTAAACACATCATCGCAGTTATCACAGTGGAACTCTTTGAATGCTGGGCTGAACATGCAATGGGCGCTTTCATACCGACGTGCATTATAACATTTAATAAAAGTATTTCCACAATAGTGACATTGGTATCGTAATGCTTGCAACGTCTCTTCAGGATCTCTTGCTGTTGTCAGTGTTACAGATGGTAAATCTTCAACCTTTGATACCATTTTCATATCGTAGCGGAGTACACAATCGCAGTAGTGGCAATGGACTTGTAAGGTCTCTTCAGGGCTTCTTGCTGTTGCAAATGGTAAGTCTTCAACCATTGTTTCCATCTTAATATTGTAGCAGAGTACACGTTCGTAGTAGATAAATGTAGTAGTAGTAACAACAAGCTTTCCTCCACCACGCTCGACAACGAAATTACTTACATTTTACATGATGCTTTCTTATATGAGCTTATAAATATTTTCCTTTTCATTTTATTTTTATCAGTTTGAATTAGAGTATAGTCATGTTGACCTTATCGTTCCCGCACTTCACAACTGCAATTTCTTCGTCTAACATAACGTAATGTATGCGTTGCTTATGCTACAATATACCTAGGTTGTTAAATGCATATAACTATTTGATTTATAATTATTTTTATGTGTTTGCAACGTCGTGACTAATGGTTCGAGAGCCTCACGTAACATGTTAGGCCCTTTTATCCTTGTGTGTGATAGTGTTCTTTATGATAGGCTGACAGCTTCGTCAGTAACGAGACTCTTTCGAGAGCCATGCGTAACATGTTAGGTTCCTTTATCCTTGTGTGCGGCAGCGTCCTTCATGATAAGCCGCTCGATCCTCGAAGTTGTATGACTGGGGTAATGAACACGAACATTCTTCAGCCAAGATGGATGGTGCTGGCTTGTTATTGATGGGACCTATTCGAGAGCCTTGCATAGCCAATCAGAGACGTGTCCCTTTCGATATGCCGAGAGTGATGTCTATGATATGAATTTGACGCCTGTATCTTAAACGGTTCGAAAATTAAGGTCAACTATGCTAATAAGTATGCATAGGGCATAAATGGCCCTGTGTTAATTTTCGTCGAGAGGGTAATGCTATGCAGGGCCGTCGCGTGGGCGGAGCGACCGAGACGATCGCCCCGGTCGCCGCGCGGCAAGGGGGGTGAAATAAAACAACAAAAATTGAAAAGATTATAATTGAAAAAACTTAGATGCACATAACGTATTTTTTGAAAGTTAGGTATAACAGAATGAATTTAGAATAATACGTTGCATGTATTTATTGAACAAATAAATATTTACACTAATAACTTTATATTTGCTAAATTATTCCAAAATAAAATATTTGCTTGTCATGCCAGTTTGCAGAGCAACTGTATTTGCTTGTATACTGTTAATAATAATAGCCTATCAATGAACTCCACTGTGTAGTAGGCGTAGGCCTCTTCCTTTTTGCGCTTCCTTCCTCTTTCCTTGAATTATCTCTATATCAATATTACATTGTCGATAAGGGGCGCCCTTACGCACACACACACTCGCTGCCTGTGTAGCGCTGTTCTATTTTTATTTCACCCGACCTTGGGATGCTGACTCATGGTTGAGACACTGACCTCACATCCCCCATCACCGGACCGGCGGTGCTGGTTCCCCCTCCATCCCACTTACCCTTCCTACCCCTCGCATTCCTTGCAATCGCATCCACCTGCCACTGCCAGTCATGTCACTGTTTCCGAGCAAAGCAGGATCTTGAATTGTGTGTTGAATTGAATTACGTGAATTGTGTGTTTGTCTTGTATAGTTGAGTCAGTGTCCGAAATGTCAAAAAAAATGCCGGGAGCTCAGTGGCGAAAATTAAATAAGGTTAGTGAATTAGCGCGTGAAGTGTTGATGTCCAAAGTGCCAAGACTAACTAGTCTTTTTAATACTTCATCTTCAATCCCAGCGGTAGTTTCGGCAGAGCCCGTTATCGTCTGTGACCTTCCAAGTACCAGTTTTCAAGGGACTAGCGAAGAAATTCCTGTCCTTCCTACAGGCATTGAAGGTCGAGGTGATAACCAAGAGGTAAATTTAACTTTAGAGTCTGAGATTGACAATGACACCAGCAAATGTGATAGTTTGGCTTCGTCTGAAGACCCTGTAACATGGCCAGAGCGCATCTTAAAAGCGCAGCGCAATTACCTAATTTTAAAATGCCCTGCTGACTTTTCCAAAGAAGATTATCAGTATCCAAAGAATTCCAAAAACAGGAATTTTTAAAATTGTTTTCGATTCCGTTTCCCTGAAAACTGTGAAAAAGTACTAAGACTGTGGTTAGTTTACTCCAAAAAAAATTATTCGGCTTAGTGTTTTTGCTGTAGGATTTTTGACCCATCCTCAAAATCACAGTTTGGACAAAAAGTGGGGTTTAATGATTGAAAACACATGGCTGATAGGTTGAAATCTCATGAAATGTCACCGGATCACTTTAAATACATGGTCCAGTGGTGCATGGCTGAAAATAGACTCAAAGGGGGTACTCCAATCAACCAGGAAATTATTAATCAAATCAACACTGATACACAATGCTCGGAAGAGGTGTTGCGACGGTTAGTCAAAATCACTTTGTATTTAGCAGAGAATAGCATAGCATTTCGAGGCTCGTCTTCCAAGTTATTTACAAAAAACAATGGTAACTTTCTCGGCCTTGTACAACTATTAGGGAAGTTTGATGCAGTTTTATTGGAACACTTACGCAGACTATCCGACCGAGAAAATAACTTTCACTTGTTAAGTGTATCGATTCAAAATGAGATTATTAACATGTTAGGCAATGCAGTAAAGGAGAGCATCATCAAGAAAATAAAGAATGCCAAATATTTTTCAGTAATTTTGGACTGCACTCCTGATATTAGCCATAAAGAGCAAACATCTCTAACGATTCACTATGTTAATGAAGAAAATGATGATATTAACATTGAGGAGAGCTTTATAGCATATCGAGTGGCTGAAGAAACCTCCGGAGAAGCTCTCACTGACCTTATGTTTAAGGAAATTGCCGAATGTGGACTAAACATGAAAGACTGTCGGGGGCAGGGTTACGATAATGGCGCCAATATGGCAGAAATCTACAAAGTAGTTCAATATCTTGTACTAGAAGATTTCCCTCTGGATTTTTTCATGCCTTGTGGATGCCATAGTCCGAACCTGGTAATTGCTGATGGAGCGAAATCCTCGGTCAAATCTACATCTCTATTTGGAATTCTCCAGCGTATTTGTACAATATTTGCAGGCTCTACAAAGCGTTGGTGTGTGATCAGTGAACATGTCAAGAATCTCACGCTAAAAGAAGCATGTGAGACACGATGGGAAGCCCGCGTATCTGCGGTTCAGGCTTTTAGCTATCAGTACGTCGAAGTCCGGGATGCTTTGATCGAATTGAATGAGAAAACGGACGACCCTCAGACAGCGAGTGAGGCTCATTCCTTAGTCAACCAGATGGAAGATTTTTCTTTCTTAGTATGTTTACTAGTATGGCATGATTTGCTGTTTGAAATCAATATCATCAGTAAAAGTCTTCAAGGGAAAGCCAAAGGCGTTNATGATTTGCTGTTTGAAATCAATATCATCAGTAAAAGTCTTCAAGGGAAAGCCAAAGGCGTTAGTGATGCTGTGAATAAGTTCAATAATTGCTTGGACTTGTTAGACAAATTTAGAGTAAGTGCATACAATAACGCAATAATTTCCGCAAATGAAATTGCAGAGGAGCTAGAAATAAAAACAGTCTACCCTTAAAAAGAATTCGCAAAAAGAAATGTGTCTTTTTGTACGAGACACTTTCAAGAGGGAGGTCGTTTATCCATTGGTGGATACAGTTGTAACTTCAGTAAAAAGGAGGTCAACTGCAGTTAATAACCATAATTCGGAGTGGGGGTTTTTGTATAACGTAGCTAACTTTCCAGCAAAAGATGACTTAAAACAAAGTTGTTTGAAACTAGAATCCCTTTTNGGTTTTTGTATAACGTAGCTAACTTTCCAGCAAAAGATGACTTAAAACAAAGTTGTTTGAAACTAGAATCCCTTTTAAAAAAAAATACTGACGACGTATTGGATATCAATGGCAATGAATTTTTTTGTGAACTGCAACATGTGAATTCCATCTTGGAGCTGAAAGAACCCCAAGTTCAACCTATTGATGAGTTGCGGGCAATCAAGAAAACAGGCAGCAAAGTCTTATTTATAAATCTCTGGATTGCACTAAGAGTTTTGTTAACTAAACCAGTGACAGTTGCTAGTGCTGAGCGTAGCTTTAGTAAGCTAAAACTTATAAAGACATATTTACGCTCAACTATGTCACAGGAGAGACTGAATTCTCTGGCCATCTTGTCCATTGAAAACGATGAGGCACGAAAAATAGACTTTAAGGAAATTCTCACGACATTTGCTCGTGCAAAAACCAGGCGAATGCCATTCAGTGTTTAGTACCTTATCTTTATTTGATAAACGGGGTTCCCTTTTCTATATTCTATTCGATGTATGTGTCGAGGTTTTCCACAATATTAATTTGCATTAATAACGCCTATGGTATTTGTTTATGATTGTTAAGATTTTCTCACATTATTTGTATTAATTGGATTTTCAATACAATCTTATTTAAAACATATTTTAAATGTTATTTTAATTCCGGAATCTGGTATTTTTGTAAGGTAATCCAATTGGGTGTCTCTTTTAGGGCACAAAAACACAGACAGCGACGCAACGAACGCTGGGGCTTGGAACTTGTCTCACCAATGAGTTGTTNGAAATCTCGCCCCGGACGCCAACAAACCACGCCATGGCCCTGTGCGTAAGTTATGAATTTGGTGACTATATATGAAAAGAATCGGAAATTACTGTCAACTGTGCTTATAAGTTTGCATAGGGCTTAAATAACTCTGCGTTAATTTTCGTTGTCGCGAATGATGCCTATGTTATGTGTAGGTGATGACTTTGTTAAGATTTTTGGTAGTTGTATCTTAAATGGTTCGGAAATTACGTTCTACTATGCTTATAAGAAAACTTAGAATGTAAATGATTTTGTGATAATTTTCATTGCCGCGGATGATGTCTATGTTACGAATTTGAAGCATATATCTTAAACGGTTCGGAAATTATAGTAAACTATGCCTATAAGTATGCATAGGGCATAAATGGCCCTGTGTTAATTGTCATTGACAGGGGTGATGTCTATTTTACAAATTTGGCGACTGTATCTTAAATGTGTTGGAAATTACGATCAACTATGCTTATAAGTTCGTATAGAGCTTAAATTACCATGCGGTCATTTTCGTTGTCGGGAGTGATGTCTATGTTACAAATTTGACGGCTGTATCTTGCGCGCTGGCCGGCGCTGCTCGAGAACGGTTGTTACCACATACTACAACTGTAGCACCCCGGCCACTGACCGAGAATTTTCGTTGTTTTCCGCTCGACGGCCGGCGTGCGTGTGTGTGTGCGTGTGCGCTCGCGTGTGTGTCCCAAAGAAGCGAGTTGTCTATCCACTGAACCACCATGGCCTCCAAGAAGTGTGAGCATAATGTAGGGATCAGGGAGTCGTCGCGGAGACGACCTTGAATGCATGAGCATGAAGTAAACTATCTAGTAGGAAGGAATTAGATGATAATGTTATCTGCATCTAGTGGAGCGATTTGTGTTCTCCTGAGCTGCTCCTCCCGTGCCTGAGCCACTAGGGTTTAACGGGAGACATACTTCAGAGCAGTATATATGGAAGAGTGCACCTCAGATCTTCCATTCAGGAAATTACAGTTTGTCACACAGACTTATTTCTCACATCAGGCATTAGATGTGTGTGCACTAGTCACAAACTATTGGTACAGTGCCATAACAATTGAGCTTGAACAGAGCTCTTAATTGGCAGCAGTAGAATGCTGCCAATAGAAAGAGATTACATCCTTTCCAATCGCAGTGGGTGGATGTTCTCCACCCAAGGTAGGTTCCACCTCACTTGTCAACAGCATTATACAGAGTTGAATCTGTACATGCCACCTTGATGAGGCAGAGGACTATCCACCTCAATGAAACCACTTCGTAAACTAGTCCTATTACTAGGCGGACCAAACCAACGACCCTTCTTGAATGAGCACCAACCCTTTGAAACTAGCACCTGAGACGAGCCAGCACGCTTACGTTCCACGGCAGCTGCTACTGACTCCTCAGAACCACAGGGCCAGCCCGCCAGGCAAGTACCGACCTCCAGATCTCCTTCTAGTAAAAGTTTCAACCGCTACTACTCAGAGTCCGACCCTCGATCAGCACGGCGGAAGCCGGGGCTTCACACTGATCCCCTGGGTACCCACAATTTTCAGACATGCACACTGAGTTTCCCCCAGAGTAGCCCAGCTCCTCCAGGACGCCAGTCAGTCCCTTCATAGGAACTCCGCCACCCCGGGATCAGCCCCGGCTTGCCAGGTCAAGGCCCAGCTGGGGGAGTGCAATTCGGTTCGCGGGTCTTCATCGCAAGGCGGGGAATATATACAACCCCTGGAAAGGAAAGCTGCACATAACCTCACCGTAACTGTTCGTCTGTGCACAGACAGACCATTACTCGCCTGTAGTCGTCCTCACTCCGTCAGCCATGGTGTGGCCACCGTGTTACCAGCCCAGACCATGAGGAGGTAGAGATGGACTTGCTAGGATGTATATTCGCATCACTGCCCCATTAATGGGTTGAGTTGACAGTCTTCACAGCGGTAGGGGTAACCCCAAATCAATGAGAGGGCCCCACCGGAGCTCACCAGTAGTGGGCACCTCGGGCCGACGGAGCAACACAGCGATCCAGACTGTGGGCCACCGGGGGAGACCCCTCATCAACCAGTTTACTCTTACACTTTCGCCGGTTACCACTGCTCGAGCTTTAGCCAGGGGACGGCCAGGTGAGGACAGTCTTTCCTTTTTCGTCACGACTACTCTACCAGACACTCAGGATCCAGGCTCCCCCCACCCCCCCTACACAGCGGACTGTGGGCTCAGTCCAGTTTTCAGGGCACCCAGATCCCTCACCTTACTCATGACAGGTTGGTTGCCAGACGACAGCCTAGCCTCAACTCAGCCCCAAAGAGCCGGAATTACATGATAATCGAATTTCGGAAGACTCTGAGAAAACCTGTCACTGCATGAGCATGAAGTAGAGACCAGGAAGTTGTCTACCCACCAAACCTCCACGCCCCCAAGCGGCGACAGTCACTGGTTGGGTGACGTCGTGATACGCATAGCTTGCATTACTTAGTATTCCACTTTAGCAGCGCACTGAGAAAACCATGGGATGAGCTGGCATGCTAGAGCGTGAAGTAGAGATCAGACACGGTGCATAGCCTGGGCCGATTTAATGGGGATTCGTTTTAGGGAGCTCGCCTGAGGTGCCAGGGAGTTGTCTATCCACCAAACCACCACGGCCCCCGTCGAAATGGAATGTCACAGCATGAAGTTTACCATGTCGTCTATCCACAACACCACCGCAGCCCCCCATTGAAATTGAATGCAAGAACATGAAGAAGGGACCAGTTGGGATGTCGTGGCAGTGATTTGGGAAGACTCAGAGAATACTCCTCAATCCCTCACTGCCCAAAAAGGAGTCACTCCTCCATATTGTGGGGTCATGAGCAATTTCAGCCCCGCAAATCCCTAGCATGGAATGCAAGAGCATGATGTAGGGACAAGTCGCGGGTGTCGTGGCAGGGATTTGGGAAGACTCGGAGAAAACCCCCTAACATGGAATACAAGAGCATGGAGTAGGAACCAGTCGATACGTTGTGGCAGGGATTTGGGTAGACTAGGAGAAAACCCCTCAATCCCTCATTGTCCAAAAAGGACTCACTCCTCTATATTGTGGGTTCATTAGCAATTTTAGCCCCACACAGCCGTAGCATGGAATACAAGAGCATGACGCAGGGACAAGTCGGGGGTGCTGTGGCAGGGGTTTTGGAGGACTCGGAGAAAACCCCTCAATCCCTTATTGCCCAAAAGGAAGTCACTCCTCCATATTATGGGGCCATGTATGAGTGCTGGAATGCATGAGCGCGAAGTAGGGACCAGGGAGTTGTCTGACGAAGCAACTGCAAGATGTTGATTGTCACCATGACAGCTAACGATAATACCAGATTGTTGTGAGTGCACGTAAAAATAATTTATCGGGGAGTCAAGAGAGGCACCATACCTCCTGGGGCGTTGTAGCAAAATATATAACTCTTTCAATATGTTTCGAAATCACGCATCGCCTGGGGCATTGTAGCAGAATAATAATATTGTTTTTAATAACTTTCCGAAAATCATGCATCGCCTGGGGCTATGGGTGTTGTCTCCAATAAAGAATTTATCGGTGACGTCGGCAGCGCCTGGGCTGTTGTAGCAAAACAATATTTTCAATATATTTCCGAAAATCATGCGTCGCCTTGGACTATGGGGGAGTCATTGTAGGACCACCCACCTGTAGGCTGGGGCTATATCATGAAGTCGGGGCGTCATCGTAGGGACACGCCTGATGCTATGTCTATCCACTGCTCCACTGTGGCCCCCAAGAATCGAGTTGTCTATTCACCTCACCACCGCGGTGTGGTAAAAATGGCTGCCATGGAATGTTCGAGGACTGTCGCAGCCTCGCGCAGTGAGTTGTTTATCCACCGCAACACCGGGGCTCCTCGTCGCTATGGAATGCAAGAGCATGCAGTTTTGCATGCCATCTATCCACTGCATCACCGCGGCTTCTCTCGTAATGCAAGATCAAGTCCCGCACGGCCTCAGGCGATGGGGCGTCGTTGTAGGGACACCCCCATAGCCTGGGACTTTGTGCATAGCCTGGGGCGATGTCATGTGGCTTTGTTGTAGGGAGACGCCTGAGGCTATGTTATGAAACAAAATGACTGCCATGGAATGTTCGAGAAAATAAATTTGAAAAACGTACAATTTTTTTTTGGAAAATTGTGTAAAATTTGGAAACAAAATGGCTGGTGTTGAAATGAAATGCAAGGGCAGGTGGTTTACATACTGGCTTAAAAATGGCCGCCGTTGAAGTGGAATGCAAGAGCATGATTTTTACGGTTTTTCTACCAAGCTTCCATGCCACCCCCTCCCCCAACTGGTTCCGCGGAATCACGCCCTTGGCGCTGAATGCCCTATTTCTAACTACTTACCAATACTTATTTTATTTTTATAATCGCCCCATCTTATATCTGAAAATCGGCACATAACTTGCTGTGCCATTTACTCAACAGTTCCAATTACACATAATCAGTTGGTTGTTGGAACATTGGTCATACTTGGAACATACGTGAGGAGTCGGCCGAGTTACTGGTGCTGGTTCATTACACTGGGAAGAACACTGTAACACGCTTAGGAGTTCTGACATTACAACACAACGATACATATAACTTATACGTATGTATAATCTTTAAAATAAAACATGTGACAAGGACAATTAAATTTTAGGGCCCCTACATTAAGGCAGCGCATTTATTCCTCCACAATAAGGTGCATTGAAATTACTCAGTATCCAAGACCTAATTCTACCCACGTGCTCACATAACTCCAACGAGCATACACTAGGCGTACAGAAAAACAACAAAAATTTTAGTATTCACTTGCTACTTGCCCATGGAGGTTTACTGTTACTACTACCAAAAAAAAAAGAGCGACCAGTAAGTCCTATACCAGTTTCTCCCCTCTGCTACAAGGGTTTCACGAGCCGAGCTGCTGTGGGATGAACATGGTGCTCATGGTACCTCTCTCTCCGGGATCTGCCCGCCCCTTGGCACCAGCGAAGGCGAGGACTTCTGCGAGTACGGCGGGACCGTGGGTGCGGCGACTACTCCGCAACTTGTCGCGTCCCCAGGTGGCGGATAGAGGATCTCCAGGCTCTGGGGTGGCTGGGAATACTCGAATACCAGCCCGCGGACCAACTGGCCGGTGCAAGGCAACGTCGTCGTAGAAGTGGGTGCCCGTGGCAGCACGAAATGCACTTAGCCAGTGTAAAGGAGCCGGGAGGAGCATCGTCACTGGCGAGCCAAGGGGGAGCATCCAGGTGGCGCGGACCAAGACTAGGAGCATCGGACGGCTGAAGTGGCGGCGCGAGTGCTGGAAGCCTGGGCGCGCATGGCTTGTTTGGAATTCCTCTCCTCGTATATGACCAGCCACTTTGAGCGTCTTCTTATTAGCATAGTTGGTCACCATTTTCGAGCCTTTGAAATTACAGCCACCACATTCATAGCATAGGTACTTCTCCTGACTTCGATCAAGACGATGTGGTTCTTTATGTGCTAAGCATTCTCATACGCATAGTTGACTGCCATTTTTGATCCATTGAAGTTATACCTGCCAGTTTCATATCATAGGTAGCCTCTTAACTTCGATCAAGGTGATGTGGGCCATGTGCCGTAAGTATTCTTATAAGCATGCGCCAAAACACATTTTGTGTTGAATTGATGTTAACGTCTGTGTTATAAATTTTCTTGTATTTCCTTTGCTTTGGAAAACATTCCGATGTAAAATAAATGAAGTACAGTTATTTTGTTACAAAAAATATTATCATTGGAAAATGTGATGGCCGGTAGGGGAGCCGAACATACGCATTGAGTGTTTGACCTTAACCACTTTACGAAAACAGACGTCCTTCCAACTGCTATATTTTAACATATTTGACTCTCTCTCATATTGTGGGTATTCAGTACAATATAACTACAAACTGCAGATCTCTTTCGTTATGTGGAAATACATTATGCTCTAGAGATAAATGCTTATTTTGCACACGTAAACTGCTTTGCAAGGTTTGGGAGCTGGTCTGAGCTACATTTATTTCTCGCACTGCTTTCAAATTTGAATACAGCGGTTTTATTTTATGAGCTTATCGCTGTTCACTACTATCAGGCATTTACAACGCCAAGTCAGTGTAAACTTGTGTTGGTTGGACATTACTTTAATGTCGCAGTAACACAATATATTTTGTTATTCGTGTTATTTTTTGGTTAATACAACATTTGGTTGCGGCAGCATCACTTCGAGGCTTTATTAACATTAACACCGGAAAATTATATTTGCATTATAGTAATGTAATACTTTGTAAATGGTTGACATTATTAACTTTCTCACAAAATTATTAATTTTACTACAACATAAACGTTTAAGAAATACCTGAATATAATTTTCTGTTGCAAGAATATTACACTTTTTTATGTGTACTCTATACTTTTTACAAGGTATATATGCCTGGAGCTTGCATATTATTTGATACATTTAAACTTCGGGTAGTCGAATAATCGCAATAGCTGTATGTTTGAGGAGTGTATTTTCTAACCCACGGGTGGTAAGTTTCGGGACCGCTCGCTTCTCGTGTTTGCGTTTAAAAAATGGGTCTATAGAGGTGAACATCGTATTTACTGTAGATAGGACTTCATCCTTAAAGGTGTTCAAAAAATAAAATAGCACGACCTAGCAGATGACATCGTAAACAGAGGTAAAGAAGATGTTGGACAGAAACAAAAAGGAGATAGTCAAAATAATTTAAATCCTAAATGGCCACCGTCCGACCGGAATGACAGAGCATGAGGGATCCTAAAAATTTGCAATGCAATCGTTGTGGAAATTGAAAATATACACGGAAGAAAAATATTGATAGTTGGCGTCATTATTAGATATTAAAAGTGCACAGTTTAGTGTTATTAGGTGTAATAATTTAAAAGTTATCAAGAGGACAGACAGCCGCGGGAATTCATAATCTTATCTTTCCCAGTTAGATTGGCTAAAAAATAAAATGTTAAGGAATCCATGACACAAATGTTAATGAAACATCTTGCAAGGGAAGTAAAATTTTATTCCCAACTAGTTCAATGATTTGTAGTTGTTTTTAAGCAAGCACAGAAAAACCAATAAACCCTATGCTATATAAGTATTTTTACTAACTTTGCCAATAAACTTTTGCAAGAGTGATGCATGTTTTTTCCAGTTATTTCTTCCACCGTTCAACTGATTGGGCTTAAGTTGCTGAAGGAGTATGTAGGACCGAAGACCTGTTCACACAGAAGTATATATAAGTAATGTAGTAGACAGAAATTTCTGAACGTGGTTGGGTGATGAAGAGGAATGAGGGAGGTTACACCAGCATTAGCAAAGCTGGCAGTGTTAATTTTCTCAAATAATGCGGGTGGAGGTGGAGAGATAGAGAATTACTTTCAATATAATACAATGCATCATAGTTCTGTTAAATTACGTAGTTCATCACAGTTAAAGGCTTATTAATAACTGAGTACTAATTGATGAGAACCGAGGGTGCGAAAGGGGGAACGGGATGTTACAACCTTCAAACCTCCCCTCTGGTTATGCTACTGTATAAAAGTATTCTTGATGGTTATCTGTTGCTGAAGTTTCCTAAATTCTTGATGTTGCCAGCAGTTTACAAGAAGGTGGCCACGGAACTCATCGCCTCAGTAAGCATCCTGGCTGGACAGGAGCAGGAAGAAGGAAGTCCGGTATTTTACCGTCTCCTGCTCGGTGAGGTCCGAACTGGGGTATTTGTTAAAAAGTGATAAAAAAAAATAACAGCTAGGGGACCAGGTGGGTTGTGGGCGGATGTGGTTAGCAGCCGTGCAGCCGAGCGCACCTGGGAAGGAAGTTGACGTTGCGAGGGGTCGAGGGAGAGGTCTAGTACAATGCGCGGAAGTGACTGCGCACTAACAGGGTCAGAGGCACAGAGTGTCAGAGGCGAGGGTCACGTGGTCACCTGTGTTCGCCATCGCACCACCGGTCTTACACGTCTCTTCCATTCCCTTCACTACATGGTCGTGAGTGGCATTTCCTTACTCTCAGGATTACTGCTCAGGTTTATGTGCTCAAATAGAAAATTACTGCTGACATACGCCATCACAGCGCTTCGTTAAAAGTCGCACAAAAAGACTTAACCACACAGACGTAAATAAATCTAAGAACGCTCCACAGAAGGAGTCAAGTACATAATCGCTAGTGCTGGATTTCGGCAGTTAGGGTAGGNTCTGCCGCTCTTCCTCCTTCTATTTTAATCTAGGATAACTCTTATGTAACTTATTAAATGATGAATACTAATTTTACTGTAATAAATTCAAACAGGTTTTTTCTACTTAAAGTGTTGGATACCAAAACGCATTGTATGTGGTAACATTTCCATTGAAAAAAAAAATTACCATTTATATTTTTTTTTCAATAATTTGATGTCAAATAAATTTTTTTCTGTTTTGCTGCAGCATAATAATAAATACTAAGTTGTACAAATAAATAGGTATAACGTAAAACAATGCCTTGGGATACCATCACATATATGTGATAACATATAGCCTATGTGATATATGCATTTAAAAATAAATGCAAATATTTCTTTATGTTGCACTTTTTTTTTCATTTAAATGGTATGTTATTTGGTGTGTCACGTGGTAGCCCACAGCATTAGTTTACTTTGTAAAATTTTTTCATTTGTTGTACTTAGTTATTATTTGTTTCTATGGCTGCAGCAAAACAGGAAAAATTTTGGATTTTAGATCAAATTATTAAAATAATACATATAAAGTGTAATATTCTTTTATAGGGAAATAGCATGACATACAATGAGTACAAGTTGAGCAATGTTTGGTACAAATATAAAATTATTAATTGTTTTTATATCCGACACCCTAAAGCGAAAACAACCTGCAATTTGTGAGTGTACGAAGAGTAATCATAAATGGCACAATCATTAATACAGTATTACTAAAAAGGTTTTATTTTTACGGGTATATCACGCAAACATGAAAATTAACTCGTGGACATTCTTGCCTGGGTATGATCGCCACATGATATCACGTTCTTGCTATATTTTCTAGACACAAAGGAAATTGATATCACTGAAATAAGTAACAAAAGAGTATTACATTTTTTCTCGTGGGGTGTGGGGCTGATTTTGGGAATGAACGTCGACACATGAACGTGCCCTGCCCTTTCGTATTGATGATTCAGAGTGNAAAAAAAAAAAAAAAAAAAAAAACACTTTCTCGAAGCCCAAAGCTTTTGACATCTTTCGACGGCTAACACTTGAGACGTAATTCTACAGCTCATTAGGATCCGTGATTCACTTCCGGTGGCGTCGCGTCGTATTGCCAGTCAGAACCGAAGCGTTGTGGAAGAAGCATGCTGTGGCTGTAGCTGTCTCCATTCACACAGTTGTTAATAATATTCAGATCTATGTTCCTGTACAAGTTCCAGGAAGAGTGGTGCGGAAATTTGGATTCTAGTTCTACTAGGTGCGTATTATACGCAGATTATTTTATAATAATGCATTAAGTAACTTACAGAAGTTTTGTACATAATATTATGCATATATATATATATATAATTTGTAATATTCAATTGTATTTTTGATTTAATAGTGTGACACACTCTCTCGGGCAACAGTTGTAATTCTGTTGTGATATTTGATTAATGAACAAATTATAACGAAAGAAAAATCTCCCGCAAGTATTTGCAAATTTTTTATTTAATTAGAAAAAAACGTATTTTTATGAGGTAACCGATCTGTTCGAGAAACGATGGTCTAAGATCTGTTAAAATTTGCACTTAAGTCCGTGGTCCATTTACATTCACAGTCACCGTTAAAATAACCTGCAACTTGAAAATGCGAAGAAAAATCTTTTTGGCCCTTTTCAATAAAATTAATTTTTAAAATTATTTAAATTGTAATCTATATCTAAAAATCTGTTTAAGTAACTATTTAAATTCAAATGTACTCTGTTCATGGCCAAACATTAATAAAGGCATTACCGAAACAACGAAAGTAATTTGCATTTTTGTTGTTCATTTAATTTCTTTATTAATGTTTGGCAATATACGCAGTATATTCAAATTTAAACAGTTGTCATACTCACTGTCCCTAAACTTTAATACCAGTCTACTTTAGGCGTTTGGCGTATACTTCCAAAAAAAACTCGTAGCTGTTATGCCTACACAAAGTCATATGGTCACAATTGTTCTAATAAGAAATACAAGATAAATATTTTTATAGGCATTGTTGTGATTTGTATGTATAGGTTGTTTTACTCGCTCTGGGCCCTTAATTTTTGCTTATAAAAATCTAACTATTGATGATAATTTGGTATAGTAGATTTACCATTTGTATATAATTTAATATTCTTTTATTGATGCGCCGACAATATTTGTTATAATTCGGTATCTTTCCATAATTTGTTTTATGCTCCTAATAACGTAAACCGAGATTGCATTTGGTTAGCCGACTTTATTATTAGGGGAATACGCAGAAATGTAGACAATGCAGGAATGAATGGAGGAATAATAATTAAACATCCCTTGTTACCTATTGGCAACTTTCAGAAGCAGCAGCCTAAGCAAGNAAAAAAAAAAAAAAAAAACCCCGTAAACAGTGTAACAGCGATGTTTTAAATATACTGCTACTAACTTCTGATCCTCTCTAGAGCTGCTCAAGAATGAAACCAAGAAGGAAAAAGAAGTGTTTTGTAAAACATTACAGCTTCTGCTACCTGAAACACCGACCTCTGTGCGGAAACAAGGAGAACATGAAAAATGTGAAAATGGGGGGAGGGGGGGAGGAGGAAGATAATGATGAGGAAACGGAAGATCTACAGATATATAAACCGATGTAATGTATGATAATCTGGTATTTCTGCCAACTTATTAATATTTATTTTATTTCCACTACAAATTTATTGTTTATATTTTTTATTATTATAACATTTCTATTGGCAGAATTCTTTGTTATATAGTTACTTGTAATGTTTTGCAAATGTTCGTTTATTTTATTGTTTACGAGTTTTAGAGTTGAGTATGACCACAGATTTAAACATTTTCAGGATTGTTACATAATTTAATTTTTTAATGCAGCTATTTAAGATAATAGTGTCAAACAGATTGCTAAAAGAAATTAATTTAAATATAAATATTAATCAATACTTGGCAGCATTGTACAAGAAGTAATACTTA
The DNA here is from genome assembly GCA_002778355.1 of Clitarchus hookeri. Taxonomy (NCBI): domain Eukaryota; kingdom Metazoa; phylum Arthropoda; class Insecta; order Phasmatodea; family Phasmatidae; genus Clitarchus; species Clitarchus hookeri. The sequence continues at coordinate 45,387 of NQII01002509.1, read as the reverse complement.
GCAAGGGAATTTTTGGAAGTGCTTCGCCTATTGTGCTATGACAAATTCAAACAGGACTGTGTTGAAAAATTATGTCTGTTCATGGAAATTTGAAGTCGTCATATTGGATCCTGAAAATTATCGAAAATATATTGAAAAATGGTTCTTTATGGTGTATCCTAGAGTCAAGAATTATTCCGGAAATTACTTTACGCCGCCGGTGTGCGAGTGGCGTCCTTTTGCAGAAAAGGTCTCTCCGAGTTGATACATTTCCTGTCTAATAGCAATTAAATTGCTATCGTGAACTACGAGAACTTCATGCTTCAGAATAAGTACAGTTACGGGTAAGTAAAGACTGAAATAAGTTGCAGATGGCAGCAGTTCTATTGAATATGGTTTCTCTTATTTAGTCTTCAAGATTTCTGCATAACCTTTTCTCTATAGCTTTCTTTATAGAATTTGCTCACGCTTGCTTCAGAAGTAGAGGTATAATGCATCTACCTAAATATTTTATAAATCTGAGCAGCGAGGCAAGAAAAGTTATTTACTGATTAATGGAATAGAACCAAGTGAGAAACTTTTTTGTTGGACATTGAATAATATTTTTCCTAGTGTGAAAATGACTACCTTAAGCTGCCAAATGTCAACGGTATTCACAATTATATTCTGAGTTGAGCGTTTGAATTTGAGCTGCACGTATTTTTATATCTGAACACTGAGTGCTTATGTTTCTTCACAAAATGTTCAATCGCAATAATTAAACGCTCCTCAATGATTCAACTGCCTTATTGGTTGGTAGTTTGCTCAGTAGTTGTATATTTTTATTATAATTATAGTCTTTATTATTATTGATCTCTTGTTAATGTGGTCATTCTACTACAAGTTATTGTATAATAATTTTCACTCCAAAAGACAAGTTTCCTATATGACAATTTGGTTCGGTAATAACTGCTTCCTAGTAATAACCCATACCACATATACTAAAACCACTTCAGTGGAGCTCATTCGTGGAGTATTTTTACCATATACATACACACGTATATTAATTTCAGTGGCTCCATTATAGTGGGGCAACATATAATATAATATAAACACACCTAATAATAATCATTTCACAGATTAAAATGGAATGTAAACTCGACTAAAAATATAATGGATATTGTAATAAAATGTTTAATATTTTAGAATCTTATTGATGTTGTATTAAATGTCTTATTTTAAACAAATAAATTTATAAAGGGAAATTGTTTGATGTATTTCAGTTGTTTTCTGTATGAGCAGAAATTAAATATGTATTTATGTGGGTGAAATAAAAAAATAAAAAAAATATGAACGACATTAAGAAACATAGTTTCTGCTAACTAAAACCCCAATAGTTGTATGGAAATTCCAAAAATATGAAAAAGTATAACGCGCAAGGGAAGCGAAAGAAGAGCAGAATAAGAATAAGCACGAGGATAGAAACAGACGAAGAAAAATATTATAGTTAACTGTAACTTTTATTGTACAAATATCTAATATACTGCTATAAAATTAAAATGTTTAGGATCTTCTCAATTTTGTATTTAACGTTTTTTATACAAAGAAATGTATAATGTAAAATTATCTTATTTATTTAAGTTATTTTTAGTTTCCTGGGCAGAATTTTAAGTTCTGTTAATGCCAAGAAAATTATGATATATTAATATATATTATTATTTGTGTGTGCACTGTATTACAAAGAAAAGCATTGAATACATTAATATGTAATGAGAAATGTAATGAGAAATACATTTTTAAGTTTATTTTCACTGAACAATCTGTAAATAACGGAATAAACTTAACACAACTCACTGTAAAACAATAAGTTACTGATATAACTAATGAGTCTACTTTCCTCTACAGGGTGCAACAGTACCGAGACAATTATATACACACACGTGCCTTATCCCGGACTCGAGCCCAGAAATCTTCGTAAAAAAACTAGAGTGTAATCAACTGCATCACGAAGGTAGGATTCGGAGCATAAACTTCGGGTGAAATAATTCTAATGTTTTGAATTACTCATCTTGTAGTGTGTTGCGATCGCCACCATCAGACTGACATTCATGAAACGCAAATGACGTGACATGGTTTGCGACCGAATGTTTAGCTGTGTTTGTATGAATAATAATGTATAGTCCACTCACGGTTTCTCTCAACTTTTCTGAAGACTTGCAAAAGTCCTACTTACAGGATATTCCTCCGCCTCATGCGGACAAAGCTAACACGAGTCTAGAAAATCACACCAAACGGACAACGCACTGCATTCGTGCGCACTCAATTTAATAATATTCTACATGAGAACTATTTTCGACTCATAGCTAAATATTTTTATAGCCCTATCCTAGTTTATTTTATTTCATACAGTATTTTAACTGTACATATTTTACATTCTGAATTATTATTTCAAAGTTTCCATGTTCACAATTCTATGGACGAGTACTTATGCCAGTTTTGCACTCTGAAACGGAAGTTTATTTTAATTCAATTTATTTTGAAACTCGTTTCACGGTTCTTATTACGAAATTTGACTAACGAGAATTATTTCTTGTAATTTTAAAGTATTTTCAGTGATCCTGTGATCTATAAATATAATTTTAATTGAAATACATTATTTTATAATTATGCTAGTATTCAAAATGTATGTAAATATTTATATGTTTTACATTTCTAACCATCTTTATGTTATTTTTATTACCGTTTTGAGTTGTCTTATGTTTGTTTAATTAGCGTTTTAAGAGCGGTTTTTTTCCGTTTCTCATACTTGAACTGAGGGTCCTGTGCGCGACGTTCGGGGAATGTTTCTAGGCATTTGGAGGCGGCCAGAATATCGGTGGAATATTTGAAGGAAGAGCTATTGGTACGCGGTGACACATTTCTCGTTCCTTCTCATCGACCAAGAGGCCCAGCACATTTGTTATAAAACTCCGGTTAGACGCCGCAGTCGGGATTGCAAGTGTGTGGAAGAGAGAAGTTCATTATCTCCAGAGATGCGAGCACCACCCACAACCCTTTCAATCTGAGAGTCCTGCAAAACTACTCTCTTCGTTTTCTTCTCTTCCTTTTGACTTTTATTGAATTTCAATTATTTCATTTTCTTAGCTCTAGCCTAATTAAGTACTTAAACGATTTCCTTACACCATGTAAATAAATTTGAGCAAGAGAAGACTTAGTCAGAATAAGCTAATAAGAATTGTAAAGAACTCTTAGTATGAACACTTTAGAATTTCTCATTTCATTCTACTATTGTTTCAATGTCACTGTTTCAATTGTGTACTCTCCTCTAGTGTTAGGATATATGTTGATGACTTTATCTTCTCATAATGTAATTTTTTCTTAATATTTTAATTTTCAATAATTTTTAATTTCACTGCAGTTTTGAATATTTCAGTATATATAGATAGTGTTTTCTTGGAACTACATGAGAGCTGACCTTTAATTTAAATAGTACGCCATGGCAAGCCTGAATACAGCTGAAACCATTGTAGTTGTTCTTTTTGCAGTTTATTTAAATACAGTATTTTTCATTATTTCGTCAATTTTTTTTGTATTATGCGTATTTATTATGCATTTTTTAATTGTTTGTGTTGTTTTGACGGCGGGCGCTGTTACGCGTTGACTGGCTATGCAGACTACCTAACACACAGGATATTATCTACAACACACATGTTGTCACTTGTACTCTGTCTAAACCATCCAGTGCAGGGATGGCGAACCAATGGCACGTGTGCCATTGATGGCACGCGAAACAATATTTTGGGCACGCCACGCCACGGATCAAAAGGTTTGCATTTTAGTTTAAAATAACAAAGTTCACTATGACGTATTGATGCATTCTGCATCCCGAGATATATTTTTCCGTCAGCAGGCACACACTGTCGAAACTGGCAACGACAAGGAAACGCGAACAGCCGCCATAAACCAGCTAAGGGTTCGGCGATTGTGCCAGAAGAATGACGCCAGGATTCCGCCGCGACGAGAAGGCACAGCCTCTCGCAGCTGCGTCGAAAACGTTAAAAGGTTTCACAGCCCACAGCTGCATTTCTCTCGCAGGCTGGCTACTGCCAAAAACCAGCTAATAGCTTTGGCGAGCGTGCTGGAACAATAACACCAGAATTCCGGGAAGGAAGGAACACGTGTGTCTCGCAGCGGAAAGGGGGACGCTAAGCCCTATACAACTGGGGCCGGGTATCCCACTCGAGCACGTGGTGGGCGAAGCCATAAAACTTTAATGCCAAAATCGCCGGCGCCGCTGAGACCACGTGCGGATAGCCGCAGCGCCGAACACGTGTTTACGACCAAGGGCGCGGCGTTCAGCCCCCAGCCACGTGCGAGATGAGGCGTTTTAATATGGCTAACGGGCTAATAAAACGGCGGAGGAGCAGACGAGAAGAGGTCAGTTCTACCACAGACGCGGAGGGAGTGAGTCGGCGTACGCGAGTCGAGGAAAGAGGAGTGGAGCCGGGAGGAGTGGAGTTCGAGAGAAGGCATCACGACGCCAAGACCAATCTGCGAGGAACTGTCGCAGCCTCCCGACGAGGTGACGAAGCAGCCCCGAGTTCGACACCGGAGCGGAGTCAGCCCCAGCCGAGAGACGAACCAGCGCCTCGAGACAAGCTAAGTAGAGACATGCAGCAAGTGTGAAGAACCTTGTTAAGCGAAAAATAAAACGACATACGTGAACTCTCAAGGAAGTTCAAATTCATTTGGTAAATTTGAACTACGAACAGTAGTGTCAACATATTTACACGCCCTATCACTGAGGACTAGCATCCATTGCTGGCGCCCTACGCAGAGAGCAGATACAGACTTATACGCCATAGCGCAAATAGGGAGGTATCAGTATTATATTAGGAACGAACGCGCGCGAGTGATCCTACGGACCTACGCTAAGGAGTGAACGGGTGCGGTGCGCGGGGCGGCGGGCGGAAAGCGCGCTCGTTTGTTATTGTCTTGCCTTAGTTACGTCGTGGACTACAATTGCTAATGACGCATAGTTTGTTGACGTTTTCGTTCGTTCAATTTCGTTGACACAACTGTATTTTAAAGTTGATTTTTAACTATTATTTACCATGGCTAGTTCAGCAAAAAAACAAAAAGGGCAAGATAGTAAGTGTAATAGAGAATTTCAAACTTGGTGGACTGAAAAATATGGCATGATAAGTAAAGGCGACAAAGCGGTGTGTGTTTTATGTTCTGGTACAGTGGTATGTAGAACATCGTCTGTAAAACGGCATTTTGAAACAAATCACAAATCTCTTAGTCAAAAAAGCGAACCAGTGCAAAAGGAATTAATTGCAAGTGCAATGAAAGACAGAAATAAACAGTCAACGTCTATGATTAAATATGTTGGCAAAAATTGTCATACGAGCGCGGCAAGTTACTCGGCTGCAAATGTCATTGCTCGGCATAGTAAACCTTTTCAAGATGGAGAGTTTTTGAAGGAAGCCTGGTTAGCATGCGCGCCCTCACTTTTTGATGATTTCGATAATAAAGATAAGATAATTCAGCGCATTAAAGATACTCCTCTATCTAGAAATACAATAAAGGAAAGAATCTTAAAACTGGCCGAAAATATAACAGATCAACAAAAAATTGACATTAACTCCGCTCCTTTTATATCGCTATGCATTGACGAAAGTACTGACATTACTAAATCTGCACGTTTAGCTGTTTTTGCTCGATATTGCGTAGGAAACATCATTAAGGAAGAATTAATTGCGATAACATCGTTGCTAACAACTACAAAGGGCACAGATATTTGTACGGCTGTTAAAAATTCGCTTGCTGAGAAAGAAATTGATTTTAAAAAAATTGTTTCAGTCACAACTGATGGTGCTCCAAGTATGGTGGGCAAAAAAAATGGTTTCATAAGTTTATTTCAAACAGACGTAGGACATTCGATTCTTGAATTCCACTGCATAATTCACCAACAAGCCTTGTGTGCTAAGAGTGGTTTAACATCTCTTGATAAGGTAATGGCGGTAGTCACAAAAATAGTCAACCTCATATCGTCGCACGCTTTAAATAAGCGAAAGTTTGATGCTTTGTTGAATGAAGTCAACTCGGTATATAATGGCTTACTGATGTATAATAATGTTCGCTGGCTGAGCCGCGGGAACGTACTTCAAAGATTTGTTGACTGCTTGGAAGAAATCAGACTGTTTGTGCAAAATGAGGGAAAAATTGAACAATACCCAGAGTTGTTGGATGTTATGTGGCTTTCAAAATTGATGTTTTTTTACAGACATATGCGAACATTTCAATGAATTGAACGTAAAGCTTCAAGGCACAAATAAAACAATTATCATCATGATAGATCTCATTCGCGCTTTTGATGCTAAACTACATGTTTTCAGGAACGATATTACTACAAAAAACTACAAGTATTTCCCAAACTTGAAAAAAAATTTCAACCATTTAGATATACATGAGAAACCAGGTGGAGAAGTAGCTGAAGAATTTATTTCTGTAATTGATTCTTCAATCAAGGGATTCTCAGCGAGATTTTCTCAGTTCAGAGAATTATNCTGAAGAATTTATTTCTGTAATTGATTCTTCAATCAAGGGATTCTCAGCGAGATTTTCTCAGTTCAGAGAATTATCTGAAACACTAAAGTTTATTATGTACCCTGATGTGACTTCATTTGATAAACTGAATTTGTCCCCATTCGATTGGTTGGAAATTGAAGAATTTGAAATGCAGCTGATTGATTTCCAGTCTAGTTCAATATGGATTCAAAAATTTATTGAAGCAAGGAAAGAGTTGGAATTAATTGAAACAGAAAGATTGTCAAGCAATATAAGTAAAAATGCCAGTATCAAAATTTTGGAAACATGGAATTCGTTTCCAGACACATTTAACTGTTTGAAGAAGCTGGCTCGTGCTATTTTAACCATATTTTCATCTACCTATGCCTGCGAGTCATTATTTTCAGAGATGAATAACATTAAAGACTCGCTTAGAAACCGTTTGACAGATGACTCCAGTTCAGCATGCATTCTGCTAAAAGTAACATCTTACAACCCTAATATAAATTATTTGTCATCTAATCTGCAACAACAGAAGTCACACTAATGTAATTTGAATTATGCGTACAACTGAAACATTTATTATTTGACATTGCAAAATGTATTTTTGGTAGGAAATAAAGAGTTTTGAGTAGATAGTGTTTAGTATTATTGTTTTTCTAATAATCACTAAGTTAAAATTATCTGACGGCACGTCTATGGCCTCATCGAACATTTCTTTAGAAAAAATGGCACGCTGATACATAAAGGTTCGCCACCCCTGATCTAGTGGCACGTCGGATTGTCACTCACAGAACAAGCTTCTCTGCTTTTATCGTGTACACCACACAACTAGTAAGCCAGTCTGTTCATATCACATGGTCACAAAGTTCACTCCCTGACACACTTTATGTTAACTATTTCGAACACTACATAGTTCACTTAGTTAAGTTCCGCAAAGTTTTTTGCCGAACCAACGTGGGTGGCTACGAGGAGACACCTGCATTCACACCACACACACTCTTTAACTTACAGTTTTCACGGGCTGTTAGTCGACGCATACAGGAGTATAACGCTTTGAAACCTTGCCAAAAGTATTTCTTAACCGTTACAGTTTTTTTTAGCCTACTTTACGGAGGAACGTGAAGTGAAGAGATTTGGGCGTATCTTAACAGCGGGGTCTTGAGAGCCGATGAGGGTGATTGAGGCGACTGAGGTGAGTATAGAGCGGTGCAAAAATTAAGGGGTGGGGGGGAAATGGGAGATGCCCGAGAAAACTCGCCGACCAGTGGCATCGTCCGGCACGATTTCCACACGCGAAAAATACGGTGACCCGGACAGGGATTGAGCCCGGTTCACCTTAGTGGGAGGCGAGCAGGCTAACCACTCATCCATCGCGGCCCCTTTTTCCGAAGAAAAGAAAAGACAGGAAAGTGATTTCATAGATCACTTTCCTGGCTGTGTGTAGGTGTGTGTATGTATGTTTGTCTGTGTGTGTGTCTGTACATGTGTGTGTCCCCTTTCAATTTGTGAACGCGTTAACCGTATTTCCTCAAAATCGGGACATATATATTGTACTTTGTAAGTACACCTGAATTCTATAGTTTTTGACGACGCCCGGAACTTACTTTCAAAATGGCGGCCATTTTATATTTGGGGGATATTTCATATTTTGGGAGCCATTCAACTTACTTAAACCAAATTTTGTATGCTGGCAGAGCATCATGTAACCATTAAGCACCAAATGAAAAAATAATGATTTTACGTTATATCTCGAAAACAATAACAGCAATTCTCACCCAATTTGGCATGTAAGTAATAAATACTATGACAGGCCAGGTAAACATAAGTAATTGAACTTGTGTATGTACTTATTTTTAAAATGGCGGGCGTACAAATATTTTAGGTTTATTTGGTATATCTTCTATACCATTTTACCACTTCGACCCAATTTTGTATGCTGAAAGTGTCTATTAAAAGCATCATATATATCACCACATGGCCGCTTTTGTCTGCCATCTTGTAAGATAACGCTACATGAATTAATAAAGTTTTTATATAATATCCCCCTAAACAATAAACCGATTCCTACCGAATTTGTCGGACAAGTAGTACTGTGGTAGCTGATGTAAAATTGTATGTTTTAGGTATGTCAGACATTTATTTTAGAAGTGGCAGTCACATACTCATCTTAGCTTAGTTCACTTTATCGTCAAAACAATATAATCAATTCCAATTTAATTTTTGTATGATGGCAGTATATATTACAACTATCAAATGCGTCTACACAATGTCTCTTTTGTCGGCCATTTTGTAAGATGGCATCACATAAAATTTGAATGCAACAATATCTCTGGAAAATCCAACAGATTTTTACCAAATTTGGCAAACAAGTATCATTATAGGAGGCCATGTAAACTGGTACAGGAACCTATTTAAAAAAAAAAAATGAACATATGAACATTTTAGCTATGTATATTATGTCTACGAAACTACGAAACAAGTTTCACCTTAACTTTGTATGTTGGCAGTATCTATTAGAAGCATACCTTTTCTTTTGGAAATTTTGTAAGATATAACTGATTAACTAAATAAGCTTTTACGTCTTATCTCGGGGACCAATCAACCGATTTCCACCAAATTATACACATGACCAAAATGTTACGTACGATTTGATTCACAAACCGGAGGACCAACGAAAGACAAAAATACATAGAAATTGTTGTTTCCGCGTCCTTTAACTATGTACAATACACGACCACGTACGGTCATGGCGGCCATCTTGCAGCGACTGTCTGATTTTAGTACAAGAACGGTACAAGTCATCGTAGCTCAAAATTTGTTCACTAACACAACTATTTACACAGAACATTCCGAAGTTGCGCTATGGTAGGCCATATAATCTTACGTGTTTTAAGTGCTTCACACACTACAAAATGAGTAATATAAAATTAATTAATGACCTACATTTTTATTTCAGATACAGCTGGAGAACAAGGATATCTCAAGGCTGCCAGAATAGGTAGCTACAAAACGTATGGAGGATGAAGGCAGCGGCCATGATAGAGCACGTAAGAAGAAAGACGATAAGAAGAGCTGGAAAAGAATATGAGGAAGATGTCTAGAAACAATGGGGAAGGTTACTTGGCTGCAAAGTCAGATAACCTTGTAAAAGGTAAGAGTTTCGTACCACATTTAGACCGCCAATGTCACCGTCGGTGTGTTAAGAAATTTAACAATTATCAACGTAGAACTGTTTTTGGTAGTTTGTGGAAACTTGAAGAATATTCTATACAAAATGCATTCATTCGTGGTTTCATGCAGAGGAAAAAGTCGTCGAGATGGCACTGGTGCTGCGAAACATTACACGTACGAATATATACTCAAGAGTGGACGACGCCAACATTAGAATATTCAAAAACTTTTTCTTGTTAGTTTACAGCTTGGTAGGGAACGTGTTTATAGATGTTTTATTAAAGATTATGTATCGGCCATTACTGTAGACACCCGAGGCAGGCATACCACTGGAAACAAAATTTACATTTTTGATGGTGTAGAACACAATAGAATAATTCCCTGCATATTAGCGTCATTATTCCAGGAAAGATAATCCTGCGAATCTAGATGAAGACTCCAAAAAGAATACATTTGTTTCTATTCGTAAATGCAGAGCTAAAAATGAGTAATACAGAGCTAAAATTTTTTTTACAAAATATTTTTTACAAAATTCAGTTTACATTTCAAGCTGCTAATGTCGTTTGTGCGATGTATTTGCAATGACGTCATCAAAAAAGGAGGAAAATTCCATAAAATCTCTTGAGATACAAGAGGAACTCCATTTGCGACGAGCAGAGCAGGCTAGAACGGAAATCAAAAGTGATAAGGAGAAAGCTTCAGATGAGTGATATTGCTTTAAATGTGACTTACAGAACGCGCTACCTTTTCCTAGTACTTCAACATCAGAAGCCTCTTATAAACGAAATGTACATGAATATAATTTTGGGATACATTATTTTATAGGTGTTTGACGATAAAGTGAGAGCTCTTGAAATCAACCTTTGAAAAAATTCACTGCCCGTAACTGCACATATTTTAACGTAAGCAATGTACGCAATACCCACAGTTAAGTTGGCAGCGAACTACGAGACGTAGTTCCATTTTTTAATGTCTTACTAGTCGCAAAATTAAAAATTGTTGTCGTCTGCAATTTAGTTTCTTTTGGTCGTATGCAAATAAGAGTAAAATTTGGCGTGATTGTAAGACATTTAGCTTACTAACTCTTTCACATCATTACCTACCTGACGGAACGCTGAAGTTAGCTGGTTCATTATTGTTTTTTTTTGTCCTGCACGCTCTTGTGGGAGAACAAAACAGCAGTTCACAACCAACGTGATTTTAAATATCAGTTTTTAAATCCTGAAATAAAGTAAGAATTGCGAACATCCATTAATATTAACAAACCAATATTATTTACTGAAAGAAACGCATTTGTGTTTGTAGTGCTGATTACAGTACGTATTATTTCGGTTGTTTATTTAATGTGTATGCAGTGGACATAAGAGTCAGCTGATGTAAGCACCAGCTCAAAGTCACATGGCATTGTTTAACTTCACAGGTACTCGGAAAGTAGAAACTTACAGGGCTTTCAAAAGTGCTCACCTTACCGTGAACAGCCTTCAATAATTGTGTCAGATACATGTATCTGTGGGAGGAGACGGAAGAGGGAAAAGAGACTCAATGCATATCTAGCGTTATTCTAAGACATCTTAAAAGGAATACCTCGGCTCATAAGGATATTGTTTTACGTTCTGATTTTTGTTGCAGCCAAAATTGGAACATCAAAATAACTCTTACAATTATTAAGCTAGTTAATAGCACAGATAATTAATGAGAAAGTTATGGTCTCTGGTAGTTATTTTCTCCCTAATAATGTAGAATTTGGGCTGATTCTTTCTACTCTGAGCTTTATATGTAGATGAGATAAATATGGACAGCATTAAGAGGCCCCACGAACAATGTCGCCGTTTTCCTTCTAGAATTGTGATGTCTATGTCCTTTTTGTTAACTGCGAGATTACTATGTGGACCCCATAAAATGGCCCCAAGAATAATTACACTGTTTTTCTTCTGGGGCTGTAATGCAAAGCTTTTACTTCTGTGTACATGTTATCTGTCTACTCGACTCTAGCTAGAACTGCTACTGTTTGTGTACTCTTATTGCTTCAAGATTTCTTCAAAGTTTTTGTAACTCTAGCTAGAACTGTACCAACACTTCTGTATTCTGTTCTGAGACCCTATTCTCTAACTTGAGCTTGCGTAAAGACAGTCGCCGAGATTAGCTTTATGATAAATAGGGACATAATGGTGGTTACTCATAAGCATCTTTATGCGGTATTCTGTAAGCCACATCTTTATTGACATCTTTGCGCAAATATGTATGTTTGGCAGCGCAGAAGGCTGTGTTCTGAAATGAATGATCTGCTCGTTAAATTATATTTTTTTCCAGTATTAAGGATGTCTTGTATCATTTTGTTTTTATGGTGAATTTTCAAATATAAATGAAATTTCTTTTATAATACATTATTGCATAACACTTCCGAAATAAGTTTACTTCTGTCTCTGGATACAAGATTTCAGATAGCTGCACTAACCCGTGGCCTAAGCCATAATTTCGTAGTTACGTTAAAGCGTAGCATCGCTAGGGAATTATAAAATATACTCCTTAAACATAATCCAGGCACCGTGTATTTGTGCGGAAATATAACAGAGTATATTATATATTTCATTTCGGGGCATTTTAAATATATTTTTTTTTGTGGAATGTGTTTGCTAGAATTAACCTCAATACGTAGGCCATTTTCTTTCCACTTTCGTTCATAAAGATACTTCGTTGCCCTGTATTTATGTAAAAACAGTTACGAGGCAGTCGAAAGACCGGCATGGCGACATATTGAGTTACACAATACCATTTCGCCTCGTAAAGATATTTCAGCGATAAATGTCTTTATAAAGCGACACTAAAAATTTACAGAATAGGGCCTTTGGTATAACTGTGCGTCAAGATGATTTGTGCTATAGAACAATACGTTTGCAACACTTGTTTTACAGCCACCCTTGTTTGCTCCTTAGGGAGGGGGGCTGAACGATAATGATTTGAATTTCCCGCCCAAGTTTAAACTGCATGATTTTTTTTGCATGTTCTCGTGTGGCAGCTATTACCCCAGGCACTCCCCCTCCTCACGCACTCCAACTTTCCAACTTTCCCTCCTTTTCTTCTTCTACCAACCCTACTTCCCCTTCGCGCCTGCGCGGAGGCTCGATCGTCTGGCCAGCGCTCATGTCCATAACTAGGCTTTGTTCTCTCTTCGCTAACCTTTCAGACCAGCATGCAGTAAACTCTCTGCTCTCATAACTGTAGTGCGAGGTAACTCCCTAGCGAGGCAGGCACTTGGGGATGTTTCGTTAGTTTGTAAGTAAAGTGTAGTGTGTTTTTACTAAATTCTATTTCGTCCCACCTGCCATGGAAATTCTGTTTTGTAATGAGGGTATGTAGGGTTATTTTGTGTACTGAGGGTTAATTCTTATAGTTGCCCCAGTAGTTTGTCTTTGTCTTTGATGTAAATTGAGTCTTCAGCCAAGTTTATTGATAATGTCTCTATTTCTGTTGAAATCTAACTCCCTGTTTGATCATGCGGCACTCGCAATCGCAACCTATGGTTCCGGAGTCATGTTTCATGACATCTCGGGTGTTGGCATGAGTGATTACTATAATCGTCACACTTCCCCATTTGGCTCCATGCTTGTCTGGCTGTTTTTCAGCACCTGTTAAGGCCTATTTTGTCTTGGCCGGTCTAAGGGCAACATTTATCATGTATTTATTCTGTTTTATGTTTCGTGAAGGTTAGAATGAAGGTTATGAATATCAGTTTACTGTTTAATATGGTATTAAAGAATTTGTGCAGTTAATTGGGATCTTACATCCAATATGACATCGTTGTTTGCGCCTTCTGGGGAACCATGTGCAATCATAATTGTTTGGCCTACGGGCTATTCTAATTTTAAATGTATTGGTATATCATTGATGTCATCCTTTCGAAAATATAAACTGAACCAAAGTCAAACTTCTGGTGTACTTGCTTATTAAACAGATGTCATTATTTGAACCCTGGTGTCACGTGGTTAACACACTATGTAATATTTCTTTTTTTTGTTATGTTGTCACATTGGCCTACATTCATGTGCTTACACCTAACAGCATCGTAAATTGCCTTCATATTGCTTCCAATGTTCACGGTTTCTTCAATAAATTTCTTTGTGGCATCTTCCCCAAAGTCAATTTTCTGCCCTATTGGCAGACTTGTGGTTTTGACGGCAGGTATGATGTGGTCAAATTGAACAAAGTAACAATAACTGTATGTTTCATGTTTTTGGTATGAGTGTTTGCTTGATGTCTAGGGATCAGGCTGGCAGGTTTGGATGGTCACGAGCAAAGCCTTGAAATCTGCATAGACGATGATTGGCATCTTGTCCGCATTGTGGTGGTCCTTGAACTGAAGTGTTGGTTTTCTTCCCTTCTTGTCGAGGCTTGGCATTTCAATTCGTGCAGGAGCATGAGGAATGCAGTACTTTTTGGCCAATGTCAGCATTTCTTCCCCGTCTTTTCTTTCACTCGCAGTCTGGCATCTTAGGGCGTGGAACACTGTTTGCAAATATGTAGTTTTTCTGTGTGTGTAGTCAGTCGAGGCCTCACGAGGTGAGAAAGGTTTTTGATATATGTGAAATATGCATTGTCTTCTGTGGTTAGGAGGAGGTCAACATTTACGGGCTTCTCGTCTAGGTGCCACCTTCATTTCGTCATTAATTATAATGATATTTACCATCACTCCAGCATTTTGTTTTTTTAAATTTGGTTATCTAATGCAAAGGCATGGGAAAATCGATGCCATCAAAGTTGAACTTGATTTCTAGTTCTATGCTCTCACGGAGCATTCCTTCCGCATATCTGGCGAATATGACCCACTTAAAACACTCGTGATTTTCTTTTTTGCTGTTAATCGTGGCCTCCATGTTTTTGATGCGTGCTTGCAAATCATTGCAACTGTATGCATGCAGGGAGATCACTTTAATTATTCTTGGCTGCATTTGCTTCACTGCTATATGCGTCCATCCAGATCCCTTTGTCACATTGTCATATATTCCTCCTCTTCCTAACATTTCCACCAAGCTGGCAGCCACAGATCCTTCCATATTGTTCTCATAAACAGCCACGTTTGTAGTCTTGAAGGTGTGCTGGTATATTTCATCTTTATAGGACTCGGGTTTCCCATAATTGCGCTCCAAAAACACATTAAATTATATTAACTTTTTCTATTACTTCTTCTTGCAGCTGTTGGATTAATGCTCTGCTTCATACCTTCGATTTACATGCACACATCCTTGGCCTAGTCACTACTATTCTCTGCCACATACATCTTCAAATTACTCCTAAATGCATCTCGGCTAGCACAAATCCATTGGTCATCGACTGTCTGGCCCCCACGATAATACTCGGATGAGGTGTTGGTGTTGGTACTGATGCTGGCTGCTGATGGGAGGTGATATCATCGCGTCTGGCCTCCTTTCTCTGATGGGAGAGCACTACTTGCCGTGCTCCTTCAGCTTGTCTGCCCTCGAATATTCGTTGCTGCAGTTTCGCAGTCTTCTTTGCTGCATTGAAATGGCAGGTCATCTAATGCCAATTACAGAACTTGCAGTTGTCAGATACTTTCTGCCGCACAACACCATTGCTGCTCCTCAAGTGACATTCCAAATTGCCCTTATGTCAAATTTCCATTCTTTATTTGTCACATACCTGCCCTTCTTCTTTATAGGGATTAAGGATGCAGGTCCTTTCATGCTTCAGTCCAGACTTTCGGACAACAAAATATTTGCTGCAAAAGTCATGTTGCAACCCTGGGGGTGGTACTGTACTTACCCCAGTGACTGTAAGAGGTGAAATAATTCGGAAACCTTCCGAAGTTCCCACATTGACACGGCCGCCCACCAAGCTGCAAACTTCAGCAAAAAAAAAACCTGCAACATACAAGAAAATATGAATAATAATGTCATAACAACAGGTTATATATTAAGAAACAATTTTGTAAATTTAGGTTGGGCAAAAAATTTTTAATAATTAATACACAAATATACATAATGGTCCGCCTAACGTGGATATACCCAAAATTTTTGGAACAGTTGCAGATTACGAAATGTGGTTTTCGCCAAATGAAATTACGTACAGGGGCAAGCGATTTGCTGCAAAGTGACTATTCGTAACACGTGTGTGGACATAAATAATTAAACCTCGTGTGATTTTTCCTCAGGAAACATTCATTTAATTGAATGTCATCTGAAATTACGTGCAAAGATGAATTCAGTGATTAGCACATGCAATGGAAAGTAACACAGAAACGCCAAGAAATAACGTGCAAACATGATTACGTCAGGTGGGCTGGTAGCATGGGTCAGTGGGCCTGTGCTCACAGTTATAAGCAAATAACATGCACCGTGACTCATCCTGGCAGGACCGCTTCCTAATACAGCGAAGCACCTGTCCCCGTAATCTGTTACGGTAAGTGACATTGCAGTGTGTGGCTGTACGTACGCAATGAAGTTCACGAATGAGGAAAAACTGGACGCCCTACTTATTTACGGTGAGTGTGGCAGAAATGCCATGAGGTGATTGGAATTCCAAAATACGAGTTCGACGAAAGACTGCTACGGGCGAGACGCATCAACACAATGTGTTGGCAGGTGTCAATGCAAACCCCCACATGGGTACGCAAGAACTTTCCAGGTTCGTAGGAATAAGTAAAACAAGTGTGTCATGGATACTGCGCCGACGTAAATTCCATCCATATCACGTGGCTCTTCATCAGGCATTACATGAAGGTGATTTCCAGCAGCGTGGTTAGATTTTTGGTATGTTCAGAAGTATGTAAGGGATAACAGTAATTTTCAGAAGAACATACTATTTACCGATTAAGCGAACTTCACAAACTATGGTCGCATAAATTTACGAAATATGCACTACTGGGCGACAGAGAATCTGCTTTGGGTCTGGCACGAGTGGCAGTCGAAAGTTTACGCGTGGTGTGGAATCGTTGGACACCGCATCATAGGGCCATACTTCATTCAAGGGACAATGACCGACTGTACGCACAACCATTTACTCAGAGAGACCTTGCCGGCACTTCTGGAAGACATACCGCTCGACATACGTCGTGATGTGGTTTCATTATGATTGTTGTCCCTCGCATTTTGCTTTGGTGGCGAGGCAAGTCTTAAATGAAACGTTTCCAAACTGGTGGTTAGGACGTGGTGTTATTGTATTATGGCCAGCTCGCTCCTCCGACCTCACACCTCTCGATTTTTTCCTGTGAGGGAACACTGAAATATAGGGTGTGCAACACGCTTCCTACAACGCCAGAAGAGATGCGGTAATGCATTGTGGCGGCTGGCAGAGGTTTTACCGCAGAAACACTTCAGGCCGCTTGTCGCTCGCTACATGTGTGTTTACAGATGTGTATTGCTGTCTATGGTAAACACATCGAGCACATAATGTGAAAAGACCTAATGTGAAGTGTTTCAATCATAAACTGTGCACTTTTGCACTATGCATGCGGATGTGTTTGCATTTCTCCATAGGTTGGTTTTTTTCTATTTATGTTGTGAATCTGTATGCACTCGTTTTTCAGTGCAGCTAATGACTAGAAAACAAATTTCCTGAATTACATTGGTATCTGTTTAAAATATAATGTACTGACATCAGACATCCACTCACGTTGCCCGTCTTCCCTCCTCTCCAGTGCTCTCCTTTGTCCAATATCACATTCCATGCCCCTTGCCCCATTACGGTAAACGCTACGCTGTTATAAGGAAGCGGTCCTGCCAGGATGAGACACATGACGTGTTGCTTGCTTACAGCTGTGAGTACAGGTCCACTGCCCCATGCTACCAGCCCACTTAACTTAATCAGATTTGCACACTATTGATTGGCGTTTCTGTGTTACTTTCCATTGCATATACTATATCACTGAATTTCTCTTAGCACGTACGTTCAGATGCCATTGAAATAAACATATGTTTCCAGGGAAAAGTCATATGTGGCTTAATTATTTATGTCCATGTACGTGTTACGAATAGTTACTTTGCGGCAAATTACTTGCCCCCATGCGTAATTTCATTTTGAGAAAACCGTATTTCGTGATCTGGAACCATTATGGAAATTTCGGGGGTGTCCGCGTTAGGCGGACCATCCTGTATATGTCAAAAAAGCCTGCATATACTAAATACTCTGCCTCCTAGAAAATGTATTCACATGTACCTACTAATAATTTTAGACTGAACCATGTCACTATGCAGCAGAAAAAAGTTATTTCGTTATAATTTTTCTACTACATAATAATGACTTTAGGTCCGTAATAGTCAGATGCAAACAGTCAGAATATTTCATCAGTGGACATTAAGCTTCAAAAATAAATATTAAGTTCTGTTTAGTTTTTTACTCTGCCACCAAGTAAAACTTCATCACTTAATACTAATATTTGTTCTATGAACTGTGACACTACATAGCAGAAAGTACTTTTGTGTAAAATAAAACTTACATACTTTTGATATTACAATATATAATAAAAAATATGAAATAACCTCTCAACCTCTCATATATATATATATATATATATATATATATATATATATATATATATAATGCTATATGCTACAGCATTAGCATATTCACATTTCATATTTTAAGGTATGAGCAAACTATTTATTTATGAATGAAAACAATAGTTTTATCTAAATTTTTTTAATAAGCAACTAAAAACTAATTTTTTTACTTAACAAATCACTTGAAAAAAATGTTTGTCAACAAGTGTAGTAACTATTTTAAATAAGATATCCATGAACAGTTTGTAGGCACACGGCAAATACGAGATTAAACACGTTAAATACGAGAAGAAGAGAAGGAAAACTGCGGTATAACTAACACCTAGCAATGACCGGCTGCTCTACTAGGGACTCCTGTGAGTCGGACGAATTGATGGGCAAAAGGAACTCGCTGACGCCCTACCACGTAAGTCACGTCACCTCGACGCAAAATCACCATATAATGTTTAAAAAAAAGTCTAAGAAACATAGGCAAACATTCGTCTCGTGGTCGGAAATACTCACTGTTTGTATTTGTGTGAATATGCAGGGTTTCCTTATGGCTGTACATAATGGACCATAAACCGACTGAAGATACGACTCCAGGACCTGCGACTGTGCCCAGCTGTAACATACAAAAGGACCAATGTGTGTTGAAAACATATAAGTGAACGAAACACATTACCTTTTTCCTTTTAATTATCTAGAAGCACAGTATCGTTCGTCTTCACCAGACTTGGTGGCAAATCGTTCACAGGCAACTAAAAAACCTTTGGCTAGGGACAGAAGTGCTGACTGCCAATCGCTGTGAAAAAATAAAGTAAACGTAGCTACTAACTCACATTCGACATGTTCACAAGACTATTGCTAAAAATTATTGATAAGAAAGTAATTAGTTATTTGTCTTTTTAAAAAATGCTCGATGACAAAATAGTACTAGAGAGCATTTTTATTATTAATAAGGAAGCAATCAGTTAATACATTTTGCTCAAGTAATTATCTTCAAAATTAACACAACTTCACGAGTAATAACTCGAAGCAAGATGTAAGGCAAACGTGAAACCTCTGCAGAATCACTCACTAAATGTAAAATGTCGACGAAGCAGAAAATACTCTGATATGCAAACGACGAGAGTGAAGGTGCGGAAAGGAATGGTACCTGTGGAGTAGGGGTCACCATAGCATTTTCATTGGACAGGCTCCCCCTACCACCCTACTCTTTTTTCACATATTCTATGTGACATATAAGGTAACGATTTCAACTAACCATTTTCATTGGCTTCAGCCCCTCCCCTATCGAACGAGTTATTTTTTTGGGGGAACAACCAAGAATTCGTCCAACAATAGCTTGTCTCCCGAGGGATTTCTCTCAAGGTATGCTGGTAGGAGGGAAACCAGCTTGACATAGTTCTCGCCTGACACTAACAAGTTTATACTGATTGACATTAATCGTCACTTGTTCCGCTTTTCAGACACTAAGACATTTCACTTGTGGCGACACTCGTATTTCTGCTAAATAGACATTTCCATTGAGGTGACACTCGTCCTGCTAAGATGAAAGGGATGCCTGCGCTCCAGCCACTCAAGCAAAAAAAATTTCACTCGCTTCATAGACACTACCTGCACTCGCTCGACTTCAAGATACATGTATTTCTTTGTCTGCATGCACTTTAGTACTTAAAAAAAACTTTTCAAGGCAATTATGTATGTATATAACAACACTTTCGTTTTCACTTTTATTTTGAACTTAAATATTTATAGACAAAATAGTTTTTTGCACACACTCGTTTTTATTAGTTCCTCTTATTCTCGATTAACAACTTGTGTTTTTTTTTTTAATTTCATATAAAATAGTTTTATGAATATTTTAATTTTTTTCTTATTGTGAAACTATTTTTTTTTTTTGGAAATGAAAACTCGCATGCATACAATTAAAACAGTTTTTATTACATATATACAATTATATAATGTAATTAATTTAATTAATTTAATTACTGTTATACAGATTTTTATAAAAAAAAATTTAGGACATTGGATTTGTAGCTTCCCCTACTAACAATGTCACGCTTCGCCACTGAGTGTTCGAGACTATTACATGCTTCCACTTGTTCGCACAGGCTGGAGGGGGGGGGCTTAAAATTAAGTCTGTGATAGCCAATAAAGGATCTTTATATTTGCCAGCATCGAGCAGATTGCCAATCACATACATGGTTTCGTGCGCGCATGAAAACTGCCAGTTTTTTATTTCATTCACAAAAATTTTTCAACGCCAGTGTTTTTGTTTGTCTGCGGCAGGTTTCATGCCTACTTACGTCAAGTACACATCCAACTGGTTCAGAGCCATCATTTCCGCCTCATTAATCAGCTGCATGTAGCATTTTAGCAAGTGAACTCTGAAATCATAATTTAAAAATACAAGTGATGCTTTTCCCATGCGGTGTACCGATTTTTGAAAATCTGAAGCTTTCAACGTTATGTCTATTTCCAAATCTCCCAACTTATTATACTGTTCACTGACCCAATTCAATTTTTCTAAAAGTCCCTTCATGAGACTACGTTCGTGCAGGAAGACCACAGTCTCCGAACTAAAAATGGCATCCTAAATTTTCACAGTTTTTATACTCTTGCCAAAGCACATGACAATTTTTTTTAATGCTCTCGTCAGACCACACAACTGATTTTTTTTTAATATCAGCGAATTACATGGCAGATTTTGACCCCCCCCCCCC
>NQII01002508.1:279681-347177 GCA_002778355.1 Clitarchus hookeri | reverse complement strand
GTAAACACTTCGTAAGTGAGAATGCACAAGTCGATTCCAACATTCAAGTAGAGAACATACATGATTGGACTCATTACCTTATTCTTCTGGTCGTCAGCACTGCAACAAATGTATGTACTTTTCGGGGCATGACACAAAAAAAAACTGTGTTGCCTAATAAATATTTTATATGATTCATAAGTAGGTAGTACCTTATTAATGTTTGGTTTACTTCAACCATGTTGAAAAGCTTCTTGTCTAACTCGGCTATTGAATATCTGCATATTTGGCTCCCATATAGGTTAAACATTGCTGAGATAATACACCCCACTAAAGGTGTCTGTGTCCCCATAGAGTTTGACGTGGTGGGTGATAGAGGATATGGGAATTTGCAAGTTATAACGTGGTGATGGATTTTGATTTGATATGGGTGCCAGTTGCTTTGCGCTCGGAATAACACGATACATCTCAGGGGTGAGTTCAGCTGTGGTTTATCCTACCCTATATGAACGTTGAATCGCAGATGAAAACTGAACTGTATGGCCATTAAGTACGCCCTGCGGTAACCACAAAACTCACCATAATTTGACGTAAGACACATTACATGAAATACACATTACATCGGGTATCAGATCGTCTGGAGAAGGCCAAGCCTGTGGTTGTGAAACAACCAAGTTCAGTAAATACTTATAGACACGCAGATTTTCATGTAGGTAATTATAGTTGCTCTGAACTGTTCACTACATGCAATAGTGCCTATAGTCTTTTCGCGGTTTATTCAAACGTTTAGATTCAAACCTTTGAAAAATCACCCCATGTATGACGTGTTTAGTTATTTCCTAAATATACCATGTGTCACAAGCGTTATATACTTCTGTTAGCATGAAAGTTAGTTAAATTAAAGATTTACCTAGACATTTTATTTATAAATTATAAAATTTCATTTATAATAAATATGAATAAAAACAGTGAGAAATCGTGTGTGTTGGTAGCGCCTAGTAAGAAATAGTTATCATGCAAAATATAATTACAACTGAGTGCGCACGAACTCGGTGCATTGTCCTTTGGTGTAATTTTTAATACTTATTTAAGCTTAGTTTGCACGAGGCGGAGGAATATCCTGGAAGTAGAACCTTAGCAGGGCTTCAGAAAAGTGTGAAGTAACCGTGAATGGATTATATGCTCCAAAAGTACAGCGGACAAGGAGCAATGAGCCCCTCCGTTGGGCTTGCGTTCATCTAGCCTTAAGAGGACTATGTTCTGAAACATTTTCTGTGAAATCGTTGTTTGCGCGAATACGCGTATCTCGGTAAATAAATATTCAGGAAATAAGACTTTTTTTCCATAAAATTCTATAAAAATAAAACTCAATTATCTATGTCCCTGCCTTTTTACTTGGAGTGTATTCATGGAGAAAAAAATCGCAAAAAATTGTCAAATATCGCTATTTTAAAGCTGTCCTATGCAGTTCCCACTTAAATTTTATTTTTCCCACTAATTTTTTGTTCAACCCACTTATATTTTATTAATACTGTATATTTTTAATCGTCCCGCTTATTTATTTATTTTAAATATTCGCTCTTTTATTTTATTTTTTAGGGAAATATAGAGCTTGTTCAGTTTTTATGAACTATGAAAATTTCCGTCCCTCTTTTTTGCTTGCACTAAAGTGGCACAGAACGAGGAAACTTTAATTTTTGCTATTTTAGTACACAAAGAATTGATTTTTAGTGTAAAAATGATTAAAATGTTAGCCATTTTCGATTAGTTGTAACAACTGTGCTCACCGCACCAGAATTGGCATTTCATAGCTACTGGTACCTGGACATGTTTGTTGGCCAACGAGATGCCAAAATTGTAGAACACGAGAGTAACTGAGAAAACACCTAGGTAAGAATAAAACACTGTTTTATTCCAAAAACAAACGACTATGCGGACAGTTTAGTCGAAACAATGAGCACTATTTTTGAAACAATTAGATAGTTCAATGCAGCAATGCTCAATACGGTTAAATTGCGTTGGAGCCTACAGAATGCAATAATTTTGTTTCGGAATAAATTCCATTGTAAGAAACTGAACCATATTACTGTACCAGCACGCTCCCTCTAAAATAACTAATACAGCTTTGGTGTGCAGGAAGCATGCCGGGGTGAGATCTGTCACACCGATGAACCCAGAACATACTCATGTAAACAATGACGTAAATTATTTTACAACTACACTGAAAGTTCCATTATAATAATAGGACATTTTCCATAACGCAATTGCACTCATCACTACACTGTGAGTAATTAATCAAAGATTCGGTAAGTCTTACGACTTTACCTAGATTGTTCGTCATGCCGATTCCCAATGTCACTTACCCGATGTGAGAGTATTAATGGCATAGCTAGTGGCACTTAGTGATAATCTTCATTTGAGGTAGAGAGGAGTCCGATGGCCGAAGAAGTAACTGCGATGTTGTTGAGTGAATCCCATTCGTGGTGCATATTTAATTTAATATAAATGTTTCAACATTACAAATGCAGGACAATGAAGATATTCGGAGGTTTTTTCATGCTATTTTTTTCTAATAACCAAGCATTACTTTCTAGGTTACAGCAAAGTTAAGTATGAAAATGATATTCCTAGGTATTTCTAGTGGAGAACATTACAGTTTTACGACTTTGTTTACTTGTAACATACTGGCACAAAAGTAAACGTTTTAGTTAATGTATGTTAATTAAAAAAAGTAATTGAAAAATGTATGGATTATCGGGAATTTCGCCCAATTATTATACTTTTCCTATTATTAAAGTATTTAAGTAATGTAATAAAATGTGTTACAAAACGTTACTTAAAATTTTTTTAAGAAATCATGTATTTATATTTTTTTTCCCTTTGATCAAAGTGATATGGGTTATAGCAAATGTCGACAACAAGCGAATAGCTAGCTCCCAATTGTTTTGACCACGAACTATCTTTATTTTTCTCCTACAGTTAAGCAATTTCCCACCAGGTGAACCGGGTTCGATCCCCGGCTGGGTCACTCCCGAATTTTCGCATGTGGGAATCGTGCCGGTGATCTCCTGTTTGCCCCACCTCTTCATTCCGTCGCTGCTCCATATTCACTTCAATCACCCTTATCGGCTCTCAAGACCTCATTGTTAAGAGCCGCCCAAATCTCTTCGCACTTCACTTAGTTAAGCAATTGTTACTCAATCTTCATGTTGCATGTTATAATAATATAATTAATAATGTGTAATACTTTACCATGATTAGAAATTCAACATCTTTGATCAAGTCACATAACAATAATATGTGTACAGACAGGAATTCCTTATTTCCAGTGCAAGTAACAATACAAAATTATAAATTCTATTCTCTGTGACGAAATTTAAGTATCGAAATTGAGTAGACTCACTATTTTAGGCTCGCTAGAACTAACGTCAGTATCAATAATAAATTTTGTTTCTTAATTTGCAAGCAAAAACATCTAATACTTAAAGCGTTGTTATCGTGAAAAATTTAAAACACAACAATTATGATTAAGAATTATTTCTGGTGCATTTGTTATTTACTTAATTATTTTTATTTGAGGTCTGTAATATAATTAATGGTGCAGACTATCTAACTCGTACATTTACATGATTTAAATTAACATATTTAGTATACGGGTTTAAGTACTTAGCGAATCTAAAAGTTAGGATGATGCCCGAATTCTCGTTTCTTTGGCAGACCATATAAGTTTGTTACAACTTACATAAAGGCTGTTCACAACAAAGTGAACAATTTCGAAATAAACACTTGAAAAAAATTATTCGCAATGTCTAGATAAATGCTAGAGTCCATATTTACATTCAAGTTTCTAGTTAATTTGATATCTTATTAATAAAAATAGTTGTCAGAACATGTGTTGCGAATGTAACGTTGAAATTGATGGCTACTCAAGTTAGTGTATCTTATTTTGTACACAGAAGAGCAAGAATGTGCATTTACTAATACATCCACATTCGTAACGATGGGACAGTTTCACTTGGGTGACACACAAACAAAGCGATCATGCCTACGGCAATGTTAATCTCAAATGTGGTGCAAGGATACAAAATCAGAAGAAAATAAGATCATCACCAGGGCTTTCGTAAGTGGTATTTTTACCGTGAACAGATTATACTTGAAAATAGGGGCCTACGTTGTGGTTATCTTCGGAATCGAGATCTGATGCGGCTGTAAGCCGATTTCCCCGAACTCACCAGTGCGAGTACACATGCTAGGATGAGGAGGATGAGGCAGATGATTTGGGACGAGGTACCGGCCTCCCTCCGGAAGAAGTTAGTGTAGAGGCCGGTGACGAAGGAGGCGATGCCGACGATGAAAGTGACGATACCCACGACGATGTGCGCCAGCTTCAACGTGCCCGCCTTCACGTAGCTCTTAAGCCTCGAGGAGTAGAGGGCAGCGACGCCGCCGAAGCTCGCCAAGGCCACCAGGACGATGGACACGAGGCCGACGATGGCGTGGATGGAGACGAAGTGACGCTTGCCGCGGTGGTCCTTGTTGACCACTATGGCGACGAAGCTGGCGAGTGCAAGGCCGGCTGCCAGGATCAGCAGGATCCAGTGGGCCCTCACGCGCTGTTTCCGATTGAGGGCGCCGGCCAGGATGTTGTCTTGCGACATCACCATGATGGACTGAGTCATCAGAACCAGGAACTGTGAACACGTCGGCGATGCCGTTACTCTATTGCAAGGAAACAACTTGGTATAGGATATTCACGTCAAAGTGAGCACTTTTGAAAGCCCTCTCCTTTGGAATAATAGTCGATAAATATATTTGATTTTGTCCTTAGACGTTAACTTCCGAGTGTGGTGGAATCTACACACTGTGTTTATTACTTTCATGGCAAAATTTATTTTAAAATGTACTTGAAAGATAAAAAATGGTTGAAATAAAAAAGTAGCTACGACCTCAAAAGTGCTCACTTTACCATGAACAGCCTATAGGGGTGAACAATCATGATACATAAGAAAGGATGCTCACGGATCCCCATTTTTACTTGAGGCTGTGTTATGAGGGCAAAAAATATAAATATGTCAGCGCCGTAGTTACGATGATGCAAAAAAATAATATGAATGAAGTAGAAAAATAAAAACACAAAGACAATTTTTTGCGAGGTTTCCTCCGGAAATAATCTCATATGAACCATATAATATACTTGAATTTCTATAATGTACTATTAATGCTATTTGCAAAGAGTATCCTGGACCTATAACAATAAAAAGATTTTGCATTGACAAGGTGGCGCTTATAAAGCCATCTTGGAAATATCGATTACTTTGCATAGATTTCCCATTTGATTGGTAGCTCACTCGTTATGTTCACATATACCTATAGCACCCCCAGCAGTGTATGAACACTGAATTAAGAATGACGTCAAGTTAAACGTCACATGCAAGAAGTAGACCCAACTCCAACATAACGCAAAGGTAATGTGGTTTTAAGGTTTTAACCACTATAATTCGAGGGACAATTAATTTTTATATTTATTCTTATTCCTACCAATTTCCGTCTGGCTGCAGTTTTGCTTCCGTTCGTGAGTATTTATTAAATGATAGACAAATTAACGGTTCGGAAAACTTTATAATTAAAGAACAAGAAGGATGTAGAACATCGTAACATACAGCCTTAAAAGCCGGGAGAGAAATTCCCACACCCGAAAAATATCCCCTACCCGGATAACCATCATGCCTATGCTTAACAAACCAAACGGTAATGAACATATTAAAATATAGCAACGAATATATTTTTAACTGAGTAAGCACAATCTTATTTCACACTAACTTTCTGTTCGCGGCTTCACCCGTTTGAAGTACGCCAAACAGCTATTAATTTTATTCTAAACCACATTCCTCACGCGCTAGGATAACCAGTTTCTAGGTGAGCTTACTCTGGAGCAGGTCACGTACAGCTGCTTATGTAAGAAAAAAGTCCTCCCTAAAATCTCTACCTGCCACCTTTAGCAACTTTCCCTGGACCTCACGTATAGTCATAAAAAAACAGGCCTTGCGGGAGAATTGCTATCTCTTAAATTCGAAAGGGTACTTGGGTGGAATAAGTGGTAGACATGGCATGAAAACGTATTCCCCCGAGCACATCCAGTGAAGTCTGTGGAATCGAATAGATATTTTTGCTGTGCTTTCACTTGGAGCCTGGAGCTTTAGCAATAATACGGCGGTAACATTTATGGATCACCAAACTTTAGGAGAAGCTTGTGTGGTGGCAGCCAAGGAGGGTAGATACTGTTGATGAAATCCACAGGGTAATGGAGTGCATCATACATTTCTACAAATGTGTCCACAGATTTGCACTCCATTTCTATCCCTTCGAACAACTTAAGCAAAATATGCTAATTATTTACTGTATAATTTTTAACGTTAAGAGACGGCGAGTATCAAATATGGTAGAGAATTCCTTCTGCTTGGAAATGATTAACACACATGTTTCGGCTAGCAATATATTAGAGGAAATCATTTAAATTACTTGAATATATGTGTAGAGCAAACTAGAATTTAGTTATATTGGCATCTGTTATTTTACTTACTCTATCACACCACCTTATTCATATGTGTTTAATAAATATATATTCTCTTTAAACACACATCATCATTTTTAATATATAATTACTAGGACATAATAATTACAGCTTTTTCCAGGAACATTATTTTTTTCTCAGTCATTTAGTAAGAATGCAAATGACGTACTAATTTTTTACATAATATTTCTAAATAAAAAAGTTTTACTGATGGTTAACAATAGAACGTAATTCTGTCGTGGCTCACCCCAACTGCAGCACACGCTGGGTGCCAGGAGAACAGCGAATATGACTTGAAGCTGAGGCAGAGGAAGTAAACTGTTAATGCAGCGGTCAAAACATGAGATGCAAAACTTATTGTAGCAGCAGTACGGGTGATGACCTTTCTTTTACTCCTCTGCTTCCCGTGCCTAGGAACATCGTTGATCTCTTCGAAGAACTCATTCTGGTCATCAGTTGACTGAGGATCATTGACGTTCAAGTTTTCGTTCTCCAAGTTTCTGTTTCCCGGTCTCCTTCGACGGCTATTACTGATACCTGGAAAATTATCGCAGAAAATCATACAGAATTCAATCTGTTCGATTGAATTATTGTTCCTAATGTATTTCTTGAAGTTAATGGCTAAATAATAGAACCAAATAAAATGATAGAGCACCATACTGATATATGCACAGGTTTTTACGGAAATCTCGCTAACTGACAATATAATTGATTTAGTGGCACTCATTGTAGTTAGAGAGACCGATCAACAGTCGACTTGGCATCCGAACAAACTAGAAGGAAAAAAATTTATGTGAAATAAATGAAAGAAAAACGGACGAGATTTTCAACGAATGCAAAAATATATACACTTACATTACTCATAGAACATATCACACGTTAATTCCTCTACTTCCAGTAAGCATTATCCCAATATTTCGTCAGAAATAATTTATAGTTTGGTGGACGACCCTACACATTTAATGGCNTTTCCAGTAAGCATTATCCCAATATTTCGTCAGAAATAATTTATAGTTTGGTGGACGACCCTACACATTTAATGGCGACGAGTAGCGACTCCAATGTCATATTCACACGGTTACCATTTAATAAAAGTAAATTTGAAAATTAGTTGTCTCAATTTTGTAATAAATGTGACAAATTTACTGATGTGGGAAAATGTAATTAATAGAAATCAAGAACACAACACACACATCTCAGCTGCATCTTCGTGGAAATACTCACACATTAATTTAGAAAATTACCTTTAAGGAATTATGCAAACGATAGATAGGCCTTCTATACCACATACAAATTCTAACATATTTTCTCACTGTTAACATTGTGTCTGTAATGAAACAATTATATCGTTTTAGTTAGTTTTCATGGAGGAATTATGGTACCTCCTTACATTCCGAACTATCAATCAGAATTTACCTTACAATGCAATACCATACAATACCATGGAGCTTACATTCCGAACTATCTTAGTCTTAAATTTTTTTAAGGAATGTTACGTTCATGGACCAACTGGAGAGTACGAAGATTGACCAGGAGAGGCGATATGACTTTTTTCGTGTCATTGGTCTATGGAAACATCGTAGGAATTGCACTATTTGCCTCTTATTTATTGTTGCAGGAATGATAACAATTTTTTTTCCTCAGGATGGGTAGGTCCCACATTGACTTAAGTTGAGCATCAATGCATACATCTCTGGCATCTGTAATTTTGTTTGCAGCTCAAGTATATATATCATGCATTGTATTCGCAATAAGTGCCCATAAGATGCGATTTTCATAGCATATCGAGTATGGCATTTATGTTACACCTATCCGACATAGCAATTCTTGGTAATTAAATTCATCCGTGAATATTTCGAAAAGGTGGTGTCATAATCAAAGTATCTTATAAATAAGCTGTCATCGAAGAAACTTTTATATTTCCGCAATTTAACGCCACATCTAGGCGGTAACCTCAGCTAATTCTATAACTAATATTATGTCTAACAATTTTTGTAATGGTTCAAATGTAATAGATAATTTCGGTTATATTTGTAATAAACTTGTTAATCGCTTTTAGGAATCACTAAAGACAGTAGATCACGAAATGCTGTTTTTACTAAAATGATAGTACATACAGGGGCAAGTAATTTGCCACATAGTTACTACATGTTCGTAACATGTGTATGGACAGAGAAATTTAACCACATATTGTTTGTTAACTGGAAAAATGNAATGATAGTACATACAGGGGCAAGTAATTTGCCGCATAGTTACTACATGTTCGTAACATGTGTATGGACAGAGAAATTTAACCACATATTGTTTGTTAACTGGAAAAATACATTTATTTCAACGGCATCTGAAAGAAATTGCAAAGAAGAATTCAGTGGTACAGCATTTTCAATAGACAATATCGCAGAAATGCCAAGAAAATATGTGCTAATATGATTAAATTAGGTTGGCCGGAATCATGGGGATGTGGACCTGTACTCACAGCTGCACGTAGAAAACACGCGCCATGACTCATCCTGGTGGGACCGCTTCATACAGCTGCGCAGTGCTTACCTTGATGAAGCAAGGAGCACGGAATGCAATATTGGATATTCCCTCCGCTAACACCGTAGCGGAGAGAAGATGAGCAGTGTGAGTGCAAGTCTTATATCAATAGGTATATTTTATTCAGATAGCAATGTAATTCAGGAGTTTTGTTTCCTAGTGGTTAATTGTACTGAGTAACGAGCGCGTACAGTTGCACAACACGCATACAACACACACTGCCTAAGAATAAATGCAATCGCATCCGCATACATAGTACAAAAGAGCACAGTTATAGCTGAAATGCTTCGCATTAAGTTTTTTTTAAAGTATATGCTCGATGTGGTCAACAAAATACATCTGCAAACGCACATGTAGCGAGCGACGAGCGGCCTGGAGTGTTTCTGGTGTAATACCGCTGCAAGCTGCCACAATGCGTTCCTACCATCTTGCGTCGTAGGAATCGTGTTGCACATCCTATCTTTCAGTGTTCCTTACAGAAAAATCTCTAGAGGTGTGAGGTCAGGGAATCGAGCTGGCCACCTTACAACACCACCACGCTTTAATCACCGGTTCGGAAACATTTTATTTAACACTTTCCTCGCCACCAAAGCAAAATGCGCAGGACAACCATCAAATTTAAAATCACATATCAAGACATATGTCGAGCGGTATGCCTTTCAGAAGTGCCAGTAAGGTCTATTTGAGGAAATGGCCATAAGAACAGTTGGTCAGTGTCCCTTGAATGAAGTCTGTCAATATGGCATTGTCTCCAACGATTCCACACTATATTATGACGCTCCACTCTCGCTGTTGCTCCACGTGCTGGACCCAACATGGATTCTCCGTCACCCAGTTGTGCATATTTCGTAAATTCACGCGCCCATCGTTTGTAGTTTGTGA
Organism: Clitarchus hookeri; assembly: GCA_002778355.1. Lineage (NCBI taxonomy): Eukaryota > Metazoa > Arthropoda > Insecta > Phasmatodea > Phasmatidae > Clitarchus > Clitarchus hookeri. Next base: position 337,207 of record NQII01002508.1, on the reverse strand, counting down.
AGGTCGCATCATCTATAAATTGTATGTTCTTCAGAAAATTGCTGTCATCCTTTACACATATCAGAACAAACCTACAGAACTGAACACGCTACTGGAAATCACCTTCATGTAATGCCTGATGACAAACCATGTTATGTGGATGTAATTTCCACTGGCGCAGTCTCCGTAACACACTTGTTTTACTTATTTCTATGAACCTGGAAAGTTGTCGCCTACCCGTGTGGGGGTTTGCATCGACACGTGCCAACACATCGTGTTGATGCGCTTCGCCCGTAGCAGTCTTTCGTCGCACTCGTGTTGCGGATATCTAGTCACCTCATGACAAGAGGCGTGTACAAATTATTCGTACCGTTTGCCGTGAGACGGGCTTCCAATTATGATACCTTTCGCCATAGATTTGGACGACTGGCTTGGCATTTCTGCCAGACTGACCGTAACTTTTACTTAAGACTTCACGAACTGGTGCCCTGGTAACCTTGAGTATGTCATGTGTTGAGTTACCAGGCAATTATCGGAGCTGGCAGGGATGGAGAGTTGAACAGGATAGTCGGTTTCACAACACAATACACGCATGCCAACAACCTACTCGCCCAAGAAAACACGTAGTAAATTATTTCTCATATTTCCATTGTTCTCTACCGTATCGCTGTTCACGCTACTATTACTGACATCAATGTCACTGTCACTGAGACTGCCAGTATTACTGTCCTGCAAAGTGATAATTACACTTGGGATAGCGATGTTCATCAAACTGTCATTTTTCCACTGTCTTCACATATCTGCACTGATTTACCAGTCATCCTTAGTAATGCTTCGTACTGCAGAATTTGTAAGTGCAACAATATCAGATGGCAACTGAGTTACACAATTACCAGCCCCTCTAGATTTGACCAAACTGCAAATTTATTCCACTGTATTAAGATCACAGTGATATGGCGGCAACCTTACAGGTTTGTGACCATGTGCACGGATAATGTTGTTAATGCGAAACGACACAGGATCACGATGCAACTTAACTGGTTTTGGCCAATCGCATTTTCTCTCATTTTCAGAAAATTCCATGTTTTCAGTTTTCAGCCAGTCCCTGATAGTTTGCACAGTCGATGATGATGTAGGTGGTTTGTTTTCTTGAAGAGAATGATAAAGTGCATTGTCAAGTACAATTATATATTTGGCTGGTAGGTTTGGTAAGAACTGCGTTTCACACTACTTCGTGAAATTTTCGGCATTCATTTAATTGTGGTAGTAGCAAATTTTTGTTTTTTGACTTGAAAATTAACAGCGCTCCATCAATAAAACCTCCTTCACTTCCGTTATGTGCTATAATCCACCTCTGTCCAGCCATGTTATTTTTGTATACAACAGGAAGGTCTTAATGTAGCCAATATTAGCTTACAGTTTAATTTGGACGAATCCATGTTTCATCAAGATATGCTACAGGAAGCTTTTCATCTCCAAGTCTATTATTTTCCTTCATCATTCTCAAGTAGCGTGTGCACAACGTCGTTATGTAATCGCTTTCCATTATGTAACACCTCCTGTCTTTACATTTTTTTTATCAGAACCTTCTCTTCTTCAGAATCTTCCTTAGTGTTTCCCTGCTGCCACAAAACTCAATTTTTCCCCGTAATGCACATCGCAGTTTCTGAATTGTAGGCACTGTTTTTTTTTCTCACTATGTAAAACTCTTGCATAGTTCTCCTCATTACCCCACAGTCAAATCAGTCCATCTCAATCTTCATCTTTGATGGTTGTATCTTCTTGCCAGGTGTTGACAGTTTAGTTCCTGTTTCCGTTGCGCTTGTCCCTCCTTGTCTTATTTTCTTAATGAAACTTTTCGATTTTCCTTTTGCAGCCACGGCTCGTTTCGTAGCATAATCAACAGGAATAGTGACATGCCCTTTATTCTTTTCTTCTTCACAAAAATGTGTGACTCCACTTGTTATTTCCTATTCCTTACTGTGCACAGTTTTATTGCTTTTAGGTCCGCTGACGTATTATCATTAACACTAATGTACATTGAATTATTATGAATGATATGGTGTATGGTGTATGAACGCCATAAAATAATGTCGCATTATTAATCACACTAGACTAAGTACACTTAACGTAAAATGAGAGTTAAAACGATGGCGCGCTTAGTCCACCCTGCTTGCGTCACAGCCGTATCTGTACTGATGCGAGCAGCGGGTGTTTCTAATAAGGTATCCAGTTTTCATGTGACCCGATTGTACCTGTTTCGGCCGAACTGTATCTGCGCGACCATAAATTACCGGAGATAATAGAGCGAGGTAGGGGGGGGGAGGCGTGAAGTTCACATATTTTCCAGGTCCTCAGTAAACTTTGTGGTGCAGTTCTTACAGCTGTGCGTACAGGTCAACTGCCCAATGCTACCGGCTCACCTAACTTAATCATATTTGCACTTTTTTTTATTTTCTGCGTACTTTCCGTGGCAAATGTTATACCACTGAATTCATCTTTGTCGTACTTTCAAATGCCGTCGAAAAAAATGTACCCTATGTTTCCAGTTAACAAATAATATGTGGTTCAATTTCTCTGTCCATACACGGGCTACGCATAGTCACTATGCGGAAAATTACTCCCCCCCCCCCCCCCCCCCNCCCCCCTCCCCCCGTAGGTACTATCATTTAGCGAAAACCGTATTTCGTGACCTGATCATCATATATAAATGTGCTTATATTATATACAGTATGTTTTTATATATAGGTTTAATATTACCAGGAGTTCTTGTACGCAAATATTTGTTTTCAGATAAAAACCGTTATTGTAAATATTCCAAGACTGTTATACAAACTAGGTTATATTTTATTTATGGAAAGGATTATTTTTCCTTCTTAGAAATGCGAGGATCTGTTTAGCTTGAAAGAAACANAGGTTATATTTTATTTATGGAAAGGATTATTTTTCCTTCTTAGAAATGCGAGGATCTGTTTAGCTTGAAAGAAACACGAAAAACGCTGAATAAACTGGATTTGTAACACATATTAAATATGTCACGGTATTTAATTTAATGTATGGCTTCCATTACACAAATTGTAGTTATTCCACGATTTGGGGATATAAGATGCGAGAGTAAATCTATGTAAAATATGTTCTAAAATGCTAGTACAGCAGTCAAGCATAAGTCGGCGCGTTCATACTTTCATCCTTTAAGGTTTTGTAACTATACACAATTTATATTTTGTTAGTAAATTTTATAATTTATATCTTAGTGCCGATTTTAAAAAGATAAAAAACAAATTATCGTAAAAGTAAAAGTGGATACATTTTATGTTTAATGATACATGTTTTAACTTACACAAATATCCCAAATTTACACTCATTTGCAAAAAATATTGCTCACCATGGACGAATTGCGCGAGTATAACGAAGGTTGCCCCATAGTATCGTCATGGTCCGACATGTGTTCTGTTTGCTTTTAATGCGGTTTGCTTGCGCGGATGTGCCTCTATGGGGCATACATGTTCCTCCATCATTTATAGCTGCGAGACACCGAGTAAGACCTTATGNNAGCAGGGAGGATCGTTTCATCGTGCGACAGGATGTAAGTACTTTACGGGTGTCGCTGCGCACCATCCAGAGACATGCCATGGCAGCTGGGGATACGCCTGTGTCCACCACTACCATATCCAAGTGTCTAGCAGAGCGGGATCTGTCGTCACAGAGTCCTCCACGATGTATACCATTACGACCTAAGCATCGCCGAGAACGTGTGATCTTCTGCCGGGCATGGGAGGCATGGCAGCTTGGGGATTGGCGACGGATGGTCATCAGCGTCCGCTAAATTCGAGTCTGGAGACATACTGGCCAGCGCCGTGATCCACGCTTCTTTGCAGAACGGCAGACCGCCTGAACGAGAGGTGTCATGGTGTGGGTGTGTCATTTCCTACGATTGCCGCACAGCACCTGTGGTGACTGAAGAATAGCTAATGGTGCGGCGATACACCCAAGAAATTCTTCTACCACATGCACTCCTCTTCCTGGCGCAACTTGACTTTGCCATTTTATATCATGATAATGCCCGGCTTCAAACAGTACGGGTATCTCTGGCCTGCCTTCGTGATGTCAACGTGCTTCGTTGGCCAGCAAGCTCCCCAATTGTTTTATTGTAAAACTATATAATATCCCAATTAAAACAAAACCCTATTAATATTACAATATTTCATTAATTTCAAAACCATTAATTCGGCTTATTTATTAATTTTATAGTGTAAATCCCAATTTTTCCAAAAGAAATGAAAATTTTTAAATTGAAAACTATTGACTATATCAAACATAGCTGTAGGTCTATATGATAACTACCAGCATTTAAAAACATTGTCAATAAAGTTAACCCTATCAAAATATGTTAAGTAGTTTAATTCTATTCTTGATTTTATTTTTCAAGAATTCGCGCTTTGCGAGACCATTCCATTGTCCTTAAAAAGAAGGTTGCCACATTAAACTAACAAAAGCATGGTCAGTGATTATGAAAACAGACTATGTACCTGCAATATATGTAGTCCATTTGCGGTTACTTCCAACTTTTCTGAAGCCCTGCTTAAGTTCTACTTTTAGGATACTCCTCCGCCTCATACAAGAAAAGTTTAACCATGTCTAGGAAATAACACCAAAGGGACAACGCGCCATATTTGTGCGCACTCAATGTAATAATATTTTACACAAGAACTATTTCTTACTAGGCATTACCGACACGCCTATTTTCTCTTCATATTTATTCATATTAATTATAAATGAAATATTATACTTTGTAGACAAAATATAAGCAAAAGCCCAGTTTAAACAAAAACAAGATACTATTTTGCTAACATAAGTATAAAACGCTTGTGATACATTACATATTTAGGAAACCACCATGCGCTTCATAAATCGGCGATTTTTCAAAGGTTTGATTCAAAAGTGTGAAGAAGCCGCGAATAGACTATAGTCCTTATATATTTGTTTATTAATCTTACCTCCGCGTAGTTTCGTGTGCGTGAGCTCGGAACAGCTGGTCCAGTTACAGATAGCCGTTTTCCCTGCTTATCGGAGAGGGAGTGACTGTTGACTGCAGCGCGAACGCTTTGACGCAAGCTAATACGTGCTTTTTTTTTTTCAATCCACATACGCCCGTACCAGCACATCGCTCCGGCGAACCCGGCAGCATGACTGAGCGCGCACGCTGCCAGAGTGCTTCATTAGGAAGATACGGCACTTTACATGTTGCATACAGACTGTCTCAAAAACCAGTGCGCCACGGTTATTTTGACATCTCGGATGTAGCGCGAATTTTCCCTGCAGCAATTCTTGAGCCTAACCTACGTTTATCAAACAGAAAACGAGTTTTCGTGATTGGAACTTACGTATTCTTTTATGATTATAGAATTCCGTCGTATCTCGTATGAAAGCAGCACTTGTGTATACAACAATATAGTGTTTTGTGTTCTTATAAAAATTCAGTAAACAGCTGCATCATGTTGAGTACTATATCGCAGAAGGTCTACCAGGAATACCCAGCCTGAAAAACAGAGCCTTTTGTTTTACCGCATGCAGAAGAATGCTGGTACGTCGACAGGGAAGGATTGTCCACAGACTAAACTACGAAGTGGGAGTTTTATACTCCCTCTTGGTAGTTTTAAGACTTTGGGAAAGAAATGCTCATGATACCACTTTTCTGTCTGTGTTCCTGTGTGTGTGTGTGTGTGTGTGTCTGTGTGTGGCTGTGTGTGTGTCTGTGTGTGTGTGTGTGTGCGTGTGTGTGTTTGCCCTCCCCACTCCTTTACAATTTTTGAACGAATGAACCGGATTTCACCAAACTAGGTACTCATGTAGCACATAGTAAAGACACCTGACTTTCTTATTTTTTCTACCACGCTGGGCTCATGCTTTCAAAACGGCGGCAATTTTAATATTTAGGGTTATATGTCCACTCTCAGGAAACCTTCGACCGATTAAAAACAAATGTTGTATGCTGACAGCGCATAGTATAAGTATTAAATTTTTTTATGGATATTGTTATTAGTCAGATATTTTGTAAAATAGCAAAAAAAGAAAAATTAAGCTTTTACATTATATCTCGGAAACTATTAAACCAATTATCACCAAATTTGGCACGTAAGTAGTGCTATAGTAGGTTATTCAACAATACACAACTAATATTTATTAAGTACTTACTTTCAAAATTGCAGCCATGTATATATTTTTAGGTTAATTTTGTGTATCAACATTTTACCAATTTCAACCAACTTTTATATGGTGAAAGTATCTATTACAAGCATCATATATGCCAACTCAGCCACTTCTGTACACGATTTTGTAAGATAGTGTCACACGAATAAATAAAAATATTATATTATATCTCAGTAAACAATTAACCGACTCCTACCTAATTTGGCAAACGAGTAGTACTGCGGCAGATTTTGTAAATTTGTATGTTTTAAGTATATTACACATATTTTAAAAATGATGGTCATATCAATATTTTGGCTTCGAATGCTATATCGTCGAAACCATGTAATCAATTCCATATTCACTTTGTATACTCGCAGTAGATATTACAACTATCAACTTATATATACGAAGCATATTTTGTCCGCCATTTTGTAAGGTAGCCGCACACGAATAAATAAAATGGTATGTCACATCTCGGGAAATAATTGACAGATTCATACCACGTTTGGCAAACAAATAGTGCTGTGACAGAGGTAAACTGGTATTGTTTTCGGTAAGTCAGACACTTAGTTTCAAAATGGCGCCCATATATCCATTTTATTTTAATAAGCTATATCGTAGAAACTAAGTAATAAATCGCAACTGAATTTTGTACGCTGACAGTATATATTTCTACTATCAAATGCGTCCACATGGATCATATTTTGTCCACCATTTTGTAAGATATGCCAAATGAATAAACAAAATTGTTATGTCCTATCTCGGGAAACAATTGGCCGATAACTACCAAATTTGGCAAACATATAATACTGCATCAGGTGGCGTAGACTGACATGTTTTAATTAAGTTACTCGCTTATTTTAAAAATGGTGGCTGTATCAATAATTTAGTTCAGTTTATTTTACTAACGAAATAAATTATAAATTGACTCTGTATGCTGGCACTGTCTATTACAGCCATAAAATTGGTCTATACAGTCTTTCTTTTATCCACCATTTTGTAAGATAGCCCCACACTAAAAAATTAAGATTTAATGTCATATCTCGGGAAACAAACAATATATTACTTAAACATTTGGCGAAGAAGTTTTACTGTGGTAAACCATAATAAATTATGTATTTTTAAGTGTGCCGGGCACTTTTACAATGGCATCTATAGAATAATTTTAGCTAAGTGTTCTATATTTGCGAAACTATGTAATCGTTTTTAACTTGACTTTGAAAACTGGTGGTATTAATAACAATCATCCAATGTCCTCCATTTATGAAGATCGTCACATAATATATATGGGAGTCTTATGCCATATATCGTGGACCAATCAACCGATTCCCACCAAATGTTGCACACTAGTAGTGCTACAGTATGGTATCAAAACTGCCATGTTTTAGGTTTGGCTGTCCTTTTTTTAATTATATATATAATAATAATTTAGTTTAGTAAACAATTCTACAAAAGTCAATAAAATTTTATTAACTAACAGTAGTAATTAGAATCATCAATTATGAACACAGAAACAATTTTGCTAATATTTTTGTAATTAGTGCCATGTGAGGAAATGGAACATTTTGCCATATTTCTTGAATACTTCGACTGATTTTCACCGAATTGTGCACAACATTGGTGCTGCAGTCGCCCATGTAACTTATATGGTTAAAGTGGGTCAGACAACGACGTTCAAAATTGCGGATTTATAAGTAATGAAATAAGTATATCATAATTATTAAATAAGTTAACCAAATTCAAACAAATTTTGTATGTTGTTAGTATATATTAGAAACATCTTGTATAAAGTTTTTTTTTTTGCGATTTTGTACGATAGCACCAAAAAAAAGTTTTTATGTAATTGCTCAGTGACCAATCAATCAAATTCCACCAAATTGTTTACATAAGTAGCGCTATGGTCGGCCATGTAAACTTATGCGTTTAAGAGGGTCAGACAATATTTTCAAAATGACGGCCCTGTAAATATTTATGATTCGTAAACCCTATTATTCAAAACATTAGACAGATTGCATGCGAATTCGATGCTCCGAATCCGACTTCTGTAACTAGCTAGCTTATTTTACGAGATTTTCTGCGTATCGAGTCGCGGGGAATGTCATGTGTGCATATTGTCTCACTACTCTTGCGTATGTTTCTGGTTCCACCTCTATGAAATTGCTTTCAAAAAGCCGCCAAGTCTTACCTACCGTTAGTTTTTAAGAACTTAACTAGAAATCATTTGCAACCATATAGACGAAAGTAGGGTCATTAATTATATCAGCAACTTCTTACTAGTTTCACACGTTCTAACATTTTTAATTTTAAGATTGGACATATTCTTTTAGTATCTCGCCAAAAATTTTCGTCGCTATTTCCCACCATATTTTTAGTCAACTTTTCGAAGGAAAGAAAGGCTTATGAGATCACTTTCCTGTCTATGTAGATGTGTGTGTGTATGTAGGTGTATGTGCGTGTGTCTGTGTGTGTGCGTTTGTGTGTATGTGCCCCCTCCCTTTTTTTAATTTTTTTATGCGTGAATTGAATTTAACCAAACCCGGTACACCGTTTGTAAGCTTAATAAGGACACCTAACTTTTACAGTTTTTGACCAAGCCGGACACTTACTTTCGAAATGGCAGCCATTTTAAAATTTGCAGTGGTATGTCATATTTCGGGGACCATAGAACCGATTAAAACCCAATTTCGTATTTTGACAGTGCATCGTGTAATCATTGAGTTTAGAGATATATAATGTTGTTGGTCAGCCATTTTGAAAGATAGCGCAACGTGAAAAAATAAAGCTTTTATGTTAAATCTCGATAATTAATCAACCAATTATCGCCAAATTTGGCATGTAAGTATGATACTATTGTAGTCCATGTAAACGTATGCAATTTAAATTTATAAGGCACATATTTTCAAAATTGCGGCCATACAAACATTTTAGGTTTATTTTGTATAACTATCACACCGTTCGACCAGTTTTTACCATATTTTTTATTCTAACAGTATCGATTACAAGCATCATATATGCCAATAAATAACTACATTTTCCCTATATTTTGTAAGACAGCTCCACATGAATTAATAAAGATTTTATGTCATATCTCGGGAAACAATTAATCTATTCCTACGAAATTTGGTAAACATGTAGTACTGTGGCAGGTGACGAAAACTAGTATGTTTTAAACATGTCAAGCACTTATTTTAAAAATCTCGACCATATAGCTATTTTAGCTTTTTATTTTCTTGCCATACATAAACTGTTTGTTTATCTGGAGAGACAGTTGTGCTGTCGTGGTTTACTATGTAGTGTATAAATGTTGAATAAAATCTCTATCAAGGTGATTATCACTTCAATTTATTCAACATTTTCATCTGTAAATTACTGAATATGGCACGGATCGTTAACTACGTCCTGATAAGTTGAACATTGATCCCAGGGCACCCACTGCTTCTCAAGATTGGAACCACTAGTATCGTTCATTCCAAAACTTTATTCTATCCACTAAAGCTAGTGAACAAGAGAAATTACATCTATTATTAAACCATGTATCTGCTTTAGTAGATAATTACATTAGCGAGTGTGAGACTATTAATAGTGCAATATCTATTTGGAAAACCAGTCAACGAAGTTTTTGCTCGCCATAGACTCGCAACACGAAAATCTGGCGAATCTATTACTACATATATTGAGGCACTAAAACGACTTAGTAAAGACTGTAATTTTAAAACTGTTACAGCTAAAATTAATAGGAATAATTGTATAAGAGACGCTTTCATTGCTAGCTTACAAGATTCACATATCAGGCATCGTCTTCTATAAAACCCCAATCTTTCATTGCATGATGCTTTTGGACAAGCTCGATCTCTAGAAATGGATCAGTATCAGTCTACATACCACAACTCTCCTGTAGTAGTCGACTCCGTTTCAATGCAAGATATGTCTTGCCCCCATGAAAATACTAAAGAAAAATCACACAATATTAAATCAACCGAAAGTGTTGTAGCTGCAGCTGGTGACAAATGTTATTTCTGTGGTTTTAGCAAACATCCCAGGTATATTTACCCCGCCAGACAAGCTCTTTGTAGAGGCTGTGGCAAGAAGGGTCACTATGAGAAGGTCTGCCGACAACGACTTAAAAAATATCACTTCTTCTATCCAAACATTACCCCATTCCTGTATCGCAAGTGTGTCTTCTGGTCTATCTAAGACTGTAGTTCCTATTATTCTTAATGGCACATCTGTTTCCGCTCTCATTGACACTGGCAGTGCCTCAAGTTTCATAAACGAGAAAATTGTTTAGCAACTTCGACTCCCAATAGTTAAAGACAAAGGAATGGCGGTATCCATGGCTTCTAACCACCATCGATCTTATTCGTGAGGTGATTGCTCAGTAACACTCACAGTTCAAGGGTATGTATATAATCCTACTGTCTTGAACATTCTGCCAAATCTCTGCGCTGATGTCATCGAGAATGATATTTCAAAGCAACAAATTGTAAAAATTAAATTCGGAGGTTCTCAAGACCTGCTTAATATATGTGCTTTAGCTGCTGCATGTATGGAACCTTTATTGTTATTTCAAATCTCCTGCAGAATATTAGGCCAATACCGATTAAATCTCGACGGCACACGGAATCAGATATAAAATTCATAGAAATTGAAAAATAAAATATACTAAACGAAGAAATAATCGATGATAGTTATTCACCATGGAGAGCCCAAGCCTTGGTCGTGGAATTCGAAAATCACATAAACGAATGGTCTTTGATTACTCCCAGACCAGAAATCGCTATACATATTTTGATGCATATCCATTGGCTAGAATAGATGATGTAGCGAACAAAGCAACCAATTTTGAGGTTTTTAGTTCACTCGACCCTCGAAGTACTTACTATCAGATTAGAATATGTGAGAAATATAAGCTGTTTACTGTATTAGAAGTTTGTAGTAAGCTGTATAAATTTTAATGGATTCCTTTCGGCGTAACTAATGCTGTGGCTGCATTCCAAAGAATTATTGACAAGATTATGTCAGATGAAAACCTAGCTGGCGTTGCGGGATACCCAGACGATATTTCAGTTGGTGGAACTAATCAGGAAGAACATAATGCAAATCTAAAAAAAAATTTGGAAGTAGTTGAAAAATATCAGCTAATAATAAACGAAGAAAAATCTTGTTTCTCAGTTCGCCGGATATATTTTCTTGGATATATAATCAGTAATAAATCAATTCTAGCGCCTTCGGCCACTTTGAGAACTTGATGTGCCAAAAGAGATATATATATATGTATAAGAAGAGCACTAGGTATGTTTTCTCACTATTTACACCTCATTCCCAAATTTTCGAAAAAGAAAAAAAAATCTTAGCGCAGAGCAAACTTTCTCTTGAGCTTCAAGCTGAGGAGGTGTTCAACCAGTTGAAAGAAGGCATCGCGAATGCTGTCATTTCTTCAATATACCCCGAAGGGGTGTCCACAGTAGAAACAGACGCCTCAAAAAGAGCTATATCTGCAACACTCTCTCAAAATGGTCGATCAGAAACTTTCTTCTCTCGAACTCTTTCCCTCAGTCAGAACACCATAATTCTGCAGTTTAAATGGAATGTTGTGCAATCTTCGAGGATGTCTGTAAATGTAGTCACTATCTTTTGGGCCAATATTTTCGGCTGATAACTAATCAAAAATATGTGTATTTTTTGGGTGACACAAAACTTTCTGGAAAATTGAAGAACGAAAAGATCTTCAGGTGGAGGTTTTTATTATTGTGTTACAATTATGAAATATTCTATAGACCTAGGGGAAAACTGAAGCTGCTGATGCTCTTTCTCGCCAGTGTTCCGCTTTGATCGATTCTTCGTTGAAGAAACTGAATGATCCTACACTGGAGAGCCAAAAAAACTGGTATAGGCGTGCGTATGCAAATAACAGATATATGGAACCAATCAAAGTAACGCGATGCGGCCGGCGGCGCCTATATAAGACAAAAAGCGTCTGGCAAAATTGCTAGATCGGTTACTGCTGCTACAATGGCAGATTATCAAGAATTAAGTGCGTTTGAGCGTGGTGTTATAGTCGGCGCACGAGAGATGGTACATAGCTTCTCCGAGGTAGCGATACAATTTGGATTTTGGCGTACGACCATTTCACGAGTGTACCAAGAATATCGGGAATCCGGTAAAACATCAAATCTTTGACACCACTGCGGCTAGAAAAATGATCATGAACGAACGGGACAAACGACGACTGACGAGAATCATTAAACGTGACAGACGTGCAACCCTTACTCAAATTTGCGCAGATTTCAATTTGGGGGCATCAACAAGTGCCAGCGTACGAACTGTTCAACGGACCATCATTGATATAGGCTTTCGTAGCCAAAGGCTCACTCGTGTACCGTTGTTGACTGCACGACACAATGCTTTACGCCTCGCCTGGGCCCGCCAACACCGCCATTGGACTGTTGATGACTAGAAACACGTTGCCTGGTCTGACGAGTCTCGTTTACAATTGTATCGGGTGGATGGACGTGTTCGGGTATGGAGACATCCTCATGAATCCAGGACCCTACATGTCAACAGGGGACTGTTCAAGCTGGTGGAGGCTCTGTCATGGTATGGGGCGTGTGCAGTTGGCGTGAAATGGGACCCCTGATACGTCTAGATACGACTCTGACAGGTTACAGATACGTAAGCATCCTGTCCGATTACCTGCACCCATTCATGTCCATTGTGCATTCCGACGGACGTGGACAATTCCAGCAGGACAATGCGACACCCCACACGTCGAGAGTTGCTACCGAGTGGCTCCAGGAACACTCTTCTGACTTTAGACACTTCCATTGGCCACCTAAATCACCAGACACGAACATTATTGAGCATATCTGGGATGCCTTGCAACATGCTGTTCAGAAGAGATCTCCACCCCCTCGCACTCCTATGGATTTGTGGACTGCCTTGCAGGACTCATGGTGTGAATTGCCTCCGGCATACCTTCAGACATTAGTCGAATCCATGCCACGTCGTCTTGCGGCACTTCTGCGTGCTCGCGGGGGCCCTACACAATATTAGGCAGATGTACCAGTTTCTTGGCTCTTCAGTGTATGAGGTGCTTTGCTATCCTGGAGAAACTCGAATGTATCATTGGGTGCGAAGCAAAAATATTCCGTATATCCTAGAAGAGGTTAGAAGAGTTATTTCTTGTAGATTCTACAGTGAGATGAAACGAGGCTTCTTCAAGCATCAAGGTCATATTATTAAAGCGACAAATCCATTTAAGCGCTTGCATATAGATTTAAAAGAACCATTAATTGGAACCCGTAAGTAAATGTACCTTCTAATTGCTGTAGATGAATTTTCTAGGTTTCCTTTTACATTTCCTAGCTGTGATCTATCTTCCACTACAATTATAACAAAGTTTTGAGAGCTCTTTTCTATTTTCGGAACATCAACATATGTTCACTCAGACAGAAGTACGTCGTTTATGTCAAGAGAGCTGAAGCATTATCTGGACTCTCTTGGTCTTGCTACGAGTTGAAGAGCTCCATACAATCCCCATGGAAATGGACAAGCAGAGAGATATGTTGGTATTGTAAGGAAAACAATCGAACGAGCTATAAGAAGTATGGGAATCGAACCACGACATTGGCAATTGGTACTGGTTGATGCACTACACTCAATACGTTCTCTTATCTGCACTGCTACTATTGATACTCCTCACGAACGCATGCCGAAGCTTGCCAGAAGGTTGAAAAATGGCTCTTTAACCCAAAATGGCTGTTAATGCCTGGACCTGTGTTGATGAGGCTCCATGTTAGTCACTAAATGTACGAACTTCTAGTGGACGAAGTCACCTTGTTGGAAGGCAACCCTTAATATGATTACATCAGACTTCCAAATGGTCGTGAGGTATTTTTCTCTACTAGATACTTAGCTCCTGTGGGAGACGACAGATCTGAAGAGTCTGATGAATATCCTTTAGCTGATGAATCTCCTTTAGCTGAAACTTCAGATCCTTTGAATGTAATGAACAGTTCAGCGAGAACTATGCCTGGAAACTTAACAGATAATCAGAATTCCACGACGCTGATCTCCCAAACCATACTCTTTCTCTTCACCACAGTAACAGAGTTCACACCGTAGAACTGCTAATCTTGAAGAATATATCATGTAGGTGGGGGTTAATGTCATACATAAACTGTGTATATCTCTATGGAGAGACAATATTGTTGTCGTTGTTTATTCTATAGAGTATAAATGTTGAATAAAACATTTATCAAGGTAATTATCACTTCAGTTATATCGTCGAAACGGTGTAAATAATTCCAAAATAATTTAGTATGCTGGCAGTATATATTACAATAATCAAATGTGTCCACGCAAAGCATATTTTGCCCACCATTTTGGAAGATAGCATCACATGACCAATTAGAATTTTTATGTCATATCTCTGAAAAATCCAACAGATTTCCGCCAGATTTGGCAAACAAGTAGCACTACAGCACCGCATCTAAAGTGATACATTTTGAATGGGTAGACACTTATTTTCAAAATAGTGGCCATATAAATTTTTTAACTCAGTATATTATCTCTACGCAACTACGAAAAAAATGTGTGCATAATTTTCTATGCTGCAGTATATATTATATCCATCAACTTGCTTAAATACAGCAATATTTCTCAGCCATTTTGTAAAATAGCCGCACATTAAAACGTTCAGTTTTTGTGTCATATCATCTGAAACAATCAATAGATTTCTTCCAAATTTGGGGAAGGAGTTCTTCTGTAGCAGGCCATATTAATTTATTTTTTGAGTGTTTACTGTACTTATTCCAAAATGGCGGAAATAAAAACATTTTAACTTAGTATGCTATTTCTACGAAACTGTGTAACCGATTTGAACTTAACTTCGTATACAGGCCGTATGTATTATACTCATCGAATAGATAAGAAAAGATAAGAAAAAATTTGAGACTTTAAACCATACCTCGAGGACTAAATCAACCTATTCCCACCAAATTTTTCACCTAAGTAGTGCTACAGTTGGGTACGTAAACTAACGTGTTTTAATATAAATGATTTAAGTTAACATGTTATATCTGTGAAACATTTCAACAAATTAAAATTGATTGGACGCTAACAGTATTCATTAGAAGAATCAATTATGAATTCAGAGATACTCTATTGCTGATATTTTCGCAAAATAGTGCCTGGTGAGAAAATTGAGCATTTTGTCATATTTCCGAAACAATTCAACGAAATGCAACCAAATTTTGGGCACAATTAGTGCTACAGAAGGTTACATAAATTTGCATGGTTTAAGTGGGGTCAGACAGTGATAATGAAGATGGTGGCCATATTAATATTGTGATAGGTTTGGCATATCTATTTTAGAATTTACACATATTCGACGAAATTTTTATGCAGACAGTTTCTATTAGAAGCATCTTATTCAGAACCTCTTTTTATCCCATTTTGTAAGATAGTAGCGATTTAGAAAATAAGGTATTTATGCCATGTCTCGGGGACCAATCAACTGATTTCCACCGAATTCTCCATACAAGTTATAAACTTACATGTTTTAAGTGGCTCAGGCACTTATTTTCAAAATTATGGGTATGTAAATATTCCAGGTTAGTGAACCTATCATTCAAAACATTAGACTGATTACATCCGAAGTTTATTCTCCGAATCCGACCCCCGCGACGCAGTTGATTACACTCTTGCTTATTTTTATGAGGTTTTCTGTGTTCGAGTCTCGGGTAAGGCACGTGTGTATTTTTAATTGTATCGGTACTGTTGCATGTGTTTCTGGTTTCATCTCTAATGAAATTGCTGTCAACGAGACCTCAAAGCCTACCTACCATCTAATCTTTTCAGAACCTCATTAAAAATTATTTTCACACATGTAGAGGAAAGTTGCCTTATTAGTTACGTCAGTTATTTATTGTTTTATAATAGCGAAAAAAAGATTCATTGTTCAAATTTAAGTTCCGGAATTGAAAAGAAACTCTTTTGGAAATGTGGACCAAAAACTTAATTATATACAATAATACACGTTTCACACTGCTGCGCTAGGGAAACAAATATCTGAGTATTTGGTGAAGCATGGCTGTAGAAGAATGTACATGTATATGGACGTGAAATTGCATTTTCGCATGGCGATTCCTCGTTTCGCACATCCTGGTGTGTTTAACCACGATTCAACTTATTAAGTAAATACTTTAAGAACACCTGTATAGTTTTGCCTTTCTGTTCACTGCGTGTTCGTCCACCAAATGTAAAATTAACATTGCCGACGTGAAATGATCAAGTGAGACACTGTGAAAATGTTTACATATTGTGTTACGTTTAGGCCAAGTTTTCCTGATTTGCTCTGAGTATTATAGTATTGTTTATATTAATTTATATATAGTTTCAGAAGAATATATAATTTTTTCAGCGGTTAATATTAAAAGTTCTGAATTAACTGTGAGCCCTTTTTAACACTAACTTATAGAGCAGTTCTAAAAATATATCACTACGTTCTTTGACGATGAACATAAGAGCACACAGAATCGAATGTAGAAAGTATTGCACCATTTAGCAAATAGAAAATATAGCTACTTACAGAAAATCAGAAATCCATAAAAATGGATATTACTTAAAATTAATAAAATAGGACGCACATTAGAACGCACATTAAAAAATAATGACACAAAAGAAAGAGCACATGTAAAAAAATTGTTAAACGTTTATAAAAAAATTTTAAAACTAATTGTCAACAATTTAAATAGGCCTAACACTACAAAAAATCTTTGCAAACTTTGCAAGAAATTGCTTGAAAAGTGTACGGGAAATAGTACTGTAACCTACTGACGTCTATTGTGTATATTTACAGCAATGTGTGTAGTAGTTCCCAAATCATTTTCTTGCAAAATCACAAGCTACTATTTGAACTTCTACAAAGTAATTTGTCTGCTTGATGACACACAGTAGTTTTTATGCTATAAAAATTATAGGTCAGCCAGAATTGCATTAGACATACTTTGTGAGGCTCAGTCAAGAATGTCCCAACACAACTACGATCTTGAAAATGCCCATTGGGATGACGGAATTTGATCTCTGAACCTCTGCATTAGAGGGAAGAACACTAACCTATACACCACAAATGCATTCATATATATATTTAATAGTTTTACATACTATTACAAGATGCCAGAGGAGCGTATCCGAGTTCGTGAGGGAGGAAGATCTTAAATTATCACACAGCTATTATTTTTAAAACTAAATTATCTATCTCCACTATTACGAAATATACTTTTTATTTCTCAATGAGCGCAATATTGCATGTCTATCTCAAATATAACTAAAGACCTTCTCAATGTGTGTATTTGGTTATAGTCAATTAACACACATTCATCATTAACAAATGTTTGGTCTGTCTGTTGCCATAATGTGAAATGTCTTACACCCATGCATTAAGTCAAATAGTATCGCCTGCCTGCCCCACTCTTTACTGCACCGATGCTCGTACTCGCAGATTTTACTCCCACTGGTCACTTCTTTCACCCCTCGTTGCTCTTCTGGCTCGTTCTCTATATTTTAAGGTCGCACAATAGCACAAACTCCCGACTCTCATAAACTGCCGGCTCGGAGGCCTGTCGCGCTTAAATAATCTCAGTGGCACTGGTCTGGAAGGTTGGCCACACGCCGAGTCACACTCAGGAAAAGTATGGCGCTAAACCAGAACATTCCTTCAGATAAATGCAGAGATTCAATCTAACCAAGGTCAGGAGCACGTGCGTTGCAAAAGGCTCATCGTTGCGGCATGCTGCATGTGGGCATTTGTAATCTCCACACGCTGCTCCTAGACGATGAATCAGAAACTTCATTCAAATAAGTGCGGAAATTTAATCCTCTGAGGGCCACTAGCCCGTTGATATGATAGGCTTATCGCGATGACACGCGGTCACTGGTCTTTGCAAATTCCACCGCTATTTCACATTACTAGTCTCTCCTCCACACACACTCCTTCGCTCGCTCGCACGGGTCAATGACACCTTTGCAAAGCAGCGACTGCGTATCACTGCCCCCTCCTCAAGACTCTTCGTCCCGGACAGACTCTGTAACTTCCGGACCTTCGTAGAGCGCCAGTTGGTCGATGTGGACAACCTTCGGCTTCCCCCGAAAGCCTTGACGACAAATCCAAAAGACCACATCATTTATCTTATTCAGTATTATTTAGGGGACCTCCCAACATTCCTGTAGCTTCGGGCAGTACCCTTTCGCATCTGTGGGTTGTACAGCCATACCAGTCGCCCTTCTTAAAATAGCTCACCCGACATTCTCCTGTCATTTCGCATATTCGTCCTGTCGTTATTTATTCTGAGGCACTGTCGAGCAAAATCATGAATGCCAACGAGTCTGTTATATAATTTCCTGGCAAAATCAGCGGCTGTAGTTTCCTCTTCTGTCGGTCGGCCAAACAGCAGGTCACTAGCGAGGCGTAGCTCTCTTACAATCAGCATACTTGATGTTGTTACCCTTGTGGACTCATGAACTGCCGAGCGGTAAGAAAGGAGAAACATTGACACCTTTAAATCCCAGTCCTTTTGGTTGTCTGTCACAAACATCGGCAGGAACCGCTGAAGAGTGCGGTTAAGTCTCTCAACCATTCCACCCGACTGAGTGTGTAAGGCTGTATTCCTAGTCTTTTTCAATCCCAAAATCTTTGTTACCTCCAGGAACACAGCAGCTTCAAAGTTTCTTCCCTGATTGTAATGAAGTTCAAGTAGCACCCTATACCTCTAGAAGACTTACTTTATGAGTACATCAGCCACAGTGTGTGCTTCTTGGTTTAGCAGGGGATTGACCTTAGGCCACATAGTAAAGTAATCTTTGCATCCTAGCAATGGATACAAAGTGGGATCATTTAGCTGGTCTTTCCTAATACCTTCATCACTACTGGTAGGTGACCCATCACAAGATACTGGACCTTGGGTTTTTGTTCTCCATACCTTCATAAATTCACTACACTTTCCTTTTTGGCATTAACAATGAAGACAGAATGGTTCAATTGGTCCCCTAGAAAGTGCATCTGCATTGCTGTGAAGGCATCCAGATCGGTGATGTAATTCAAAATTATGTTCTTGATAATGCTGTATCCACGAGGATATTGGATCTTCGGGGTTCTTGAAATTTAGTAGCCAGTATAAAGAAATAAGGTCCTCAGAATAAAATATTTGCCATAAAGTTGGGGGTGGAAGTGTGAAATTGTCTTCACCAAGGCCAGAAGCTCCCTGTGTGAACACAGTAATTTCTCTCGGGTTTATGCAATATCTTACTGAAATATTCCAGTGGTCTCACATTCCTGCATTTACGCACAATAACCTAAATCATCTAAGCATATGGTTTGTGACGTGCATAGTTTACGCATAATGAAAATTGATCGCAAACGTAGACCCTTAATTAAGTGTTCGAAATGTCGATCACTCTGTATTAGACACGACTCTACTCTCCGTCTTACATTCCAAGATGCTCGGCAGACCTCAGCACAGATGAGAGATTCAAATGCTGCTCTGATTCTATAATTCATGTCATGTAAAACGAATGACTGTGAGATTGAACGAACTTTCGATTGTCAGTTAACGTGCATACAAAACCTGCAGTTCCTGCAAGTGGTAGATGGCTTATCTGCTGGCCGCTTTGTGGTGCCTAATGCTCCACTTTTGTTCAGAAACAGTCCAATAACAACAGTTAAGTTTATTCATTTATCATTGGCTGTGCTTAAACTATTCACGTCAGATACACAATGTACGCTATTACCGTATTGCTGGTTGGAGTGTGAAACTCGCTTTGATACTAGCAGTGGCCTGCATGGACTCGAGCAGTATGTATTAGACTGTTTGCAAGCCAAAGAGGATAATAGTGCAGCACTACGCAGCAATCAGATAAGCCATCTACCAATCACAGGAATTGCAGGCTTTGCACACAAGTTAACTAACAATCTAAAAGGTCGTTCATTCAGACAGTAATTCGCTTTACATTGAAACCATTAATCGTGTGTGTTTTTTCAGTGTCAGACTTTGTCTGTCTGTGGTGTTGCTTTCTGAATGGAATGCCTTCTTCAAACGAAGAAGCATTTGACTTGCTGATGATAATAGAGAAATGTCGTCGGAACTGCAGATCTGCTGCCAGTTTGTACGCAGAGAGATACCCACAGCGCATCCATCATTCGTTCAATGTCTTCCAGCATTTTGCATGTCATGTGCGCACAACCAGGCTAGTGCAACCGACACGCAACAAACATCGTCGCATCAGACGACCTGTGAGAGACGAGACGGCTGTTGATGTACTTGCTGCCATGGTAGTTATTCCTCATGATTCTACACGTAGGATTGTCCGCGACTCAGGTTTGTCTCAAAGTACAGTGTGGAGAATCCTCGCTGATAATCGTTTACTTCGGTACCATGTAAAACTGCACCAAGAACTCGGGAATAATGAATAAACCTTGGCGCATTGATTTTTGCAACTGGTACCTGAGCAAGGGTCATGCTTTTCATCGCAGCATTTTGTGGACTGATGATGCCTCATTCAAGAGTAATGGTGACGTTAAAATGCATAATGCCCATCATTACTGGACTGCCCACATTGACTCCGCCAAGTGTATAACCAGTATGTGGCCTTCTCAGACATTGTGTCATAGGACCATATTTTTTTTGAAGGTCAATTAAATGGTGCAGCATATGCAGACATACTAGGGAACATTTTGTATCAGCTGATCGAAGATGTACCTCTTGCTCTGAGGTTTACACTGTGGCTTCAACAGGATGGCTGTCCTGCTCAGTTTTTACGCAGATCTCGATTAATTGCTGACATGTTATTCCCCAGACGGTGGATTGGACGAATGGGCCCTGTAACTTGGCCACCACGTTCTCCAGACTTGTCCCCAAAGACTTCTTTTTGTGGGGGAGAATTAAAGACATCGTCTATGGCGTGCGTCCAACAACGAGGGAAGACATGAAATACAGAATCAGAGCAGCATGTGGACCTCTCAGCTGTGCTGAGGTCCACCGAGCAACTGCGAACATAAGGAATGCAGAGTTGTCTCTGATACAGGATGGTCGACATTTCGAATACTTATGAAGAGTGATGTGTGCGAATGAGTGTTCCTAGTTCCCATTTCACAGTAGTTCCCTCACACTTTACCGTTATTTACTGTACACCCGACGTCCTTTTGATTGTACATAAACTAGGTTTGCACGCCCGAAAAACAACATGTTTCGTTGATTTCCATTTTATTGAACTAAGAATAAAAATAGTTTTGGTTCAGTTTCATTGTGCGTAAAGTACATACCTCACAAACCATATGGTTACATTATTTATTTTATTGTGTGTAAACTATGCACGTCAGAATACAACTGTCTTTGTAATTTTTTTTTTTTTTTACTTCTAGACGATCTATCAGACTATACAATATATGACCTCTGTTCCCATTTGCAATTGCAAAGCTCACCCCCTCCCCATACCACCACTTCCAGTTTGTTTGGGGTAATTTAATTTCTACCAATCGATTATTCATATAAGATATAGTTATCACAAATTTTTTTCGCGAACACTCGGTTTCATATTGTTTCCGAGAAAAGGGGGTGATAGAGGTACTGTGAATCATATATATATATACACACACACACACGCACGTGGGCGTGTGGTTGCTGTGAATGCTGCCGAAGGCATTTGAATTTGACGCATGGCACATATCGTAAGTTGAGAAAGTCGCTGTCACAATCCCCCTCCCCCGCCATATTATCCTCCCCGCGAGCGCCTACAAGGTGACATGTATCGCAGGACATGTGGACAGCCAGGACAGATCAACCCAGAGAACAGATACTCAGTTACATGTGTCGCTACAGTGCGGGACCTCCTCCCCAACACCCCTAGCAAGCCCTGTGAAATTTGTGCAATCTGAGAAATGACGAGATAGTAGGGTGATTTCTGCCCGACGTCAAAAAGACGTGCTGAAGGAACACGCACCAAGAATAAGCTGACAGCGTATGGCAGGGGCAACTGGCCCACACCACCCCTTCCCCCAACCTTCAAGGACCATTGCACGTGTATGAAGTATGCTTTGTACTGCGCCCTCCTCCCACCACCCTCCCCAAACAAGGGAGACACGTGTAGGAACTTAGGGAGGGAGTCAAGAGAGGATATAAGCCATTTTTGAGACAAGGGAGGGGTCAGTTTTTATCATCGTGCCGAGAGAGTCAGTTGCATCAGGAATCACGAGAGGACGTCGGAACGAGAGGAGAGCATCGAGGAGCGAATCCAGAGTAGCAGTCGAGGGGAGATGGCACCAAACGCGGGCATTTCCAAGGCCGCCCACATCGCCGGACCTCATCCAGCCGACACATGCCAAGCAATACAAGCAGAGCTAAGTACCAAGTCGTTTCCCAAAGAAGTCCACCCTCCCCCACGACGTCGCCAACAGTTAATCCGAGTAGTTAGTTAAATAGAGTAGCACACCTCGGCAGTGTTTCTGTATATTTAAACTCGAGACAATATTACCAACCAGTAAAGGGAAACACTGAAAGACTACCTTATTGATATACCCTCAACCTTCAAGGCACCTTATAGTCTGTGCCATCTAATATTAACTGGGTTCCCTAGGACCCACAGGTGGGGAATAGCGTCAAATTTTTCCGAGTGTTTTTAGTTTCTTTATCCCTGCATCCCTACATTATGTTGCTTATTTTTGTCGCCATCTGTTTTTTCAAAAGAAGCCACCTGAAACAATTTTAATTTAGTCATATTTTGCTCATATTTTGCATCAAACTTTTTTAATTTAGCTGTCTAGAGAAATGTTAAACGAATGCATAATATGTATTATGATATAACTCTATAAAAATAGTTCTTAAAAGATTTAAGAGAAAAGTACATATTTGTACTATCGCAGCTTAAATCACATAAATTTACAAAACCTGACCTTTACTTTTACAAAAATAATGTTGCAAATCTGTAACTTGGGGGAACACATTCTTTTCAAAACAGTTAAAATGGACTTTGTCCTGACGCCAAATGTAGCCCTCGAGGTAAGTTGTGACTCATTGACCTTCTGAGATGGTATCAGTACTTTACTGAATATCATTATTTCTGCCAGATATTTTATATAGCAGTACAAATTTTTTTTGAATTTACGAAAAAATGTCTTTATAAAAAATATTTTAGCTCCACTTACAAAAACATTTTACTGTGATGTTTAATATATAACAAAGTCACTCTCGCGACTTTTCATTTCAATGTGTTCCAATACTTTTATGCTTATTTTTCTGTGCGGTTATGGTATTCTAGATAAAATAATTCAGCTCAAATCCATTATTTGGTTTTATTGTAATACTTTATCTAAAATTAAAGCTCCGAATTCACTGTTCATTATTATTTAACAACGAATTATTAAATACTCCAAATATCTTCGAAATTGAAGTATATAAACTAATTAATGTTAGTCATAATCAAATTTTCCGCTCTCTTGTTGTTAGCAATAGCAATAACAATCTTCGAAATGTTATGCTATTTAATTGTGCGACCTTCCTCAAGCCGGGTAGGCTATTCTAGAAATGTCTGGAATTTCCAGAAGTGATGAGTGACGTGCTTATGATGTAACATCATAAGAATTCTTTCGTTATTCCCACAAACGCTGTGCTTGCAAATGAACAAACCCTGTATATTTACAAAGTACAACTTTCTGAATCAACAAAATTTTGCAATTAAACAATTATTTGTCAGTTCCAGGTAAAAACATTTTTTAATAGTGATCGCACTATAGCAAATGGTTAAATAGTGACTCATTAATTTGTAGTGATGCGTGTAGTAATAAATAAAAGTTATTAATGTGTTCGTATCTTGAAATATAATAATAAATATTATTCTGATCGAATACCAGTACAATTCTAAACAGTCCACCTTTCTCATCTGGTACGCACGTTAATTCTATGCGGTCCAGAAAAATTCACGGATTAATTTGGTGACATGCTGAAATTCAAACCCGTGTACGTATTTGAGGCTTCTGCATTTGGACCGCACTTTATTCGACTCTTCCTGTATAACTCTTGACTCAATCACATAGCGTCGAGGAAAGAAGGAACGAATCACATACACCGTAATCACGACGAAAGCAGCCCACACGAAAATGACAGTCACCGAATTATACATAAGACTGTAAAGTCTCGTGTAGTCGCGAATAGTTCAGTTTCTACACATACCTTTTTCCTGGCTCTGCATAACTGTTTATTTCTTCGAGAGATCAAATGTGTCTGTGAAATATGACGCTATTAAACCCGACTGCGACAACGTAATCACGAACGCGTATCAATGAGGACGGCACTGGCAGTAATGCAAGATAAGTAGCGCTGTTGTTATCTAGCTGCGCTCTGTCTAAAGAGACACAGATAAGGAATGTATTCCAAATAGTGACGTGATGAGTTTGTAAGATTTCTGTGTGCACTATATTGTAAAGACTAAATTGTCGTTTACACAATGTATTTATAGTAATGTGGTAATTGCAAGATAGCATCCCAGCGTACTATCGCTGTGATACGTTGATATAACTTGTTTGTTGATAATTGAGGTTAGTCTCTCCTTTCAACCTATTCAACGCTTTTATGCAGGATGAAACAAAAAATTCTGAGAAAATCTTGTAGCCTCTTTTCCTTTATGACAACCACAAAATATATATTGCTTGGGAGATGAAGTTTATAAACTTGAATGTAATTTTTTTAGCAGGTGAACGTTTTCAAAGTTACAGAAATAAACTCTCTCATGTAAAATTAACGAATTTTGATTTTAAAAAATTGTTGCAGGAATACGACATACCATGTTGGAGTTTCGGAAAATAAGCTTTCTTAATATAACATTTGGTCTACTAAAGATATTTACACTCATCGCCATAAAAATTACCGTGTCTAATTGGAGACGTCGAAATCGAATGCAGTTTGCCACAGGCAACAGGAGGAAAGATAAAATGTAACTGATTTAAACATTAATACGAATGGGCCGTTTTACGGGAAATTTGTAGAACTGAACAGCACGTTTGTTAGGCTATTTCCCTGCCCTTAGCAATAATTCATGTTGCTTTACGGTCTTGCAAGGATGCACAGAAAATAATAATGCCATTATGTGGAAGACCGTCCCATTGTTGTTGCAACAACAGAGGCTAAAGTTATTTTGATGGCTTAAACTGCCATCCCCATTGGTTCTATTTATATTCTGTAGGCGAAATTTCTGGAGACCAAGCTGTCAAATGAAGTGTTTTTACTGTACAAAGGAAGTGATGGGAATTGCATAATGTATGTTAGCAGGAAATATGCTATCATGCACCAAAAATATCTTGAACATAGCACTGTGTTGTCAATATTCCCCTGCCGTGGGACACCAATTATCAAAGGAGATTGCTTCCAACACCACGATGCTGCGACTTCTTGTGGTGGGGCCTCAAAAAAGCCGTTAGGATTTATGTACTATCCAGTACTCCTCAATACTTGATGTGGTGGCAGGCACATTACAATGACCACTGGGCAGATGAGTGTAAGGGGTTGGCGCGGCACAGTGTCCAATGGACTATGGCAAGAACACTAATGGACTGTGGCGACAACATGGGGTTTGTGCGTGCTTGCGCACAAGCACCGTTAAGCCGGCGAGAAATTCCCTGGCCCTAGGCACATCACTACCAGAAGAGCAGCTGGCAGTTCCTGCCAGCCACTCGACCAGAACAGTCGTGCTTGTGTACTGTTTAGAAGTGCTAAATAAAATCTGTACACACACGATAAGTATTGTGTTTTCATTGCCTCCCTAGCTTGCCCTAGCGCTAGAGTAGCTCGGTAGCTACAGAGGTGACCCCGATGTGTTCAGGGCAAGCACGAGTACCCGGTTCTTGACATGTGTCACACGATAACACCATGTCGCATAGCTGGAGGTAGCAAACCGCTGTGCCAAACAGCCTGCCTGAACGGAGTACGGTGCAGAGACGTACAACGCGTGCCCGCGAGCAGTCTCTCTTCAAACCGCATCGCGTCACGCGCTCCTACGCCAATCGCGTATGTGAGCGAAGAGAGCTGCAGGCATGCAGCAGGGACTCCCAGTGCCGCACTCCCATGGTATGTTGCGCTTGCTAATAGAGGGAGCTAACAACGAAGCTCCGTGGGCCGATGCGCTCTCAAGTTTCCTGCAGCAGCAGGATCATCCGCATCGCCCATGCTCTTGCGATCCGTCACATACCGAATCTGTCTTCCATGCTATGTGGAACCACCATGAATCGTTGCGTCAGTGAGTAGAAGGAGTAAAGTGTGTGATTCTGGGACATTTCGGTTCATTCATATCAGACTCCTGTGAACCATCGCACCTGCCCCACAGTAGTTTTACTGTTGGTCTTAGAATACAGTAGCAGTCATGCCCGACCCTTCATCGTCAACTGTCTTCGTCGATCGCGTCGCTGTCCGCCTTTCTGGGTCCCAGACCCAGAGATGTGGTTCGCACAATTGGAAAATCAGTTCTCACTTGCAGGAACAACATATGACAAGACGAAGTATAATTTTGTGGCAGGCAACCTAGACTGTAAATATGCTACTGAAGTGCGTGACATTCTGATTTGTCCTCCAGCCCAGGACAAATACACTAAACTCAAAACAGAATGTATAAAATGACTAAGTACCTCCCGGGAAAAGAAAACAAGATAGCCGCTAGAACATGAAGAGATCGGCGACCGAAGTCCGTCGCAGTTCCTATGGCACCTCCTAAACCTAGCAGTGACAGTTGTCTGTGATGAGCTTCTCAAGTCGTTGTGGCTGAGTAGCCTTCCACCATCGATGCAAGTGATCCTGGGAACCCATATAAGTTACATCCTTGATTCTCTCCCTGACCTCGCAGATGCCATTGCGGACACAAATCCGAGGACGCAAGTGGCAGGAGCCACCTCACTTGAGGCCATGTTTGAGTAAATGTCGATGCCTATGACTTACAAAATTGTTGTGATGGCTACAACATAACAACAGGAGATCACAGCAGTCGCAGCTTACCACGGTTGACATGAAAGTCACCGGGGCCATTTTCCATTAGCATCATGCCACCACCAGCATTCCCGCAGCAAGAGTTTACCTGGGGCCTGCTGGTACTATCGACCCTTCGGTGATAAGGCGTGTAAATGTACCATGATCTGTACTTATTCCTTGGGAAACGACCAGAGAACTCTTTCATGGTGGCCAGCGACCCTGCTCAAACTTATGGTAGCTGCCTTTTCGCCATAGACACAGGGACAAAAGTACATTTTCTAGTTGACACAGGTGCGGACATTTGTGTTTTTCCATGTGCTCGGTTACCAGGTGGGCATCCGAAGTCTAACTACTCTCTGTTTGCAGCAAATGGCTCAACAATCGGAATGTATGGATTTGGGACATTAGCGCCTCACTTCGGACTCAAGCGAGAATTGGTGTGGTGTTTTGTGGTATCCAATGTAACTAAGCCGTTTATTGGAGCAGATTTCCTCCACCATTACAGTTTTCCTGGTGGATACCAGAAACTGGTGCCTTGTAGACAGCAACACATATTTGGCTGTAGACTGTCACAAGGCCACGATGTCTGGCTCTGGATAAGTTTAGGAGAACTCGTCCTTCTGACAGCTCGTGGTCTTCGCCCTTGTACATGATACCCAAACAGGTGAGGAATGGAGGCCTTGTGGGAATACAGCATGCTGAATGCTGGTACAATTCCAGACAGATATACAATTCCACACATCCAGGACTTCTACCACATTCTCCATGCCAAGTATATTTTCCGTTGGCATTGTCAAGGCCTACAACCAAATTCCTTTTGCCGAGGCAGATATCGGTAAGATAGCAATCACTATGCCATTAGGACTCTATGAATTTCCATTCGTGTATTTTGGGCTTCGCAATGCTGCACAGACATTTCAGAGATTCATACATAAAGTTCTCAGAGGCCTAGACTGTTGTGTATCCTAACTTGACGACATCCTAGTGGCTTCGCATTACGAAGCATAACATGAGTTGCATCTCGAGGAGCTCTTTAAATGCCTCAGTATGTACAGTCTCCTTATCAACCCTTCTAAGTGTGTGTTTGGGGCACGACAAGTGACATTCTTAGGTTACAGCATCTCTGTTGATGGCACCAAGTTTCTTCCAGAGAAAGTGGATGATATCCTGCACTACAGCAGACAAACAACTGTTAAACAGCTGCGTAAATTTACTAGTATGCTCAATTTATATCGTCGCTTCATCCCAAATGCTGCTGTGCCACAGGCTTCCTTGCACAAGTTTCTCAAAGGTTACTTGAAGGGCTGTGCTATACTGACAAGGACACCCGCCAGCGAAAAAGCATTTGAAAAATGCAAGACCAGTTTTGCTAAAGCTGCCCTCCTGCATCATCCCATCCGGACTGCCCCCTTGGCGAATATGGCACACGCATTGGACTTTGAAATGGGGGCAGTGCTCCAGCAGCATGTGTCTTAGTCATGACCCCTTGTAGAGGGTTGGTGCTGTCACTGTTATACTCGATTACCAGGCTCTTGCTGCTTCACAGCAGTCCCTGTGGAAGGACCATTGCCTGCCGCTAAGAAAGAAAGACTGCACGAGTCACCATTCTATGTCTACTGCGATGTCTCTACTCCAACTGCACGACCTTACATCACTGCACTTTTCGCCAGACAGCATTCAATGTGGTCCATCAGCTAGCGCACCCAGGCATCAAAGTTACTGCTTGGTTAGTCACTCAATTCTTTGTATAGGCTGTCAGTTAAGTCTGACTGCCAGCGATGGGCACGTTCTTGCCTTCCATGTCAGCATGCAAAAATGTCTCGTGTATCTCATTACCAGTGAGCTCATTCCTGCCACCTTCTGCTCGTTTCGAACGTGTCCATGTCGACCTAGTTGGTTCCATGTAAATTTCGCAGGGCTTCCACTATTGCATGACGATCGTTGACCACTTCACCAGGTCGCCAGAAGCAGTGCCTGTGTAGAACATCGAAGCCTCAACAGTGGCCCGAGCATTCTACACCACTTGGATAGCTCGCTTTGGCATGCCACAACAGATCACAACTGATCAGGGTAGGCAGTTCAAGTTTACACTTTTCAGGGACCTCGGCAACCTGACAGGCATAACTCGGTTGAGGACCACAGCATTCCATCCTGCTGCTAATGGCATGGTCGAGAGCATGCATCGGCAGCTCAAGGTGGCCATACGTTGTCACATAACAGAGCAATGGGTGGAAATTTTACTCACCATAATCTTAGGAATCAGAACAGCCTAGAGAGAGAACATGAGCGCATCTTCTGCTGACATGGTGTATGGGCAACCGCTGCGTCTGCCTGGAAAATTCCTGGTGGCTCACCCCAGTTCTCAACATATGGATATCACAGGTCTTATCAAAGAGTTACGGCATCACTTCAGTGACCTCCAGTCTGCTGGTGGCTCTCAGCATGGTGAACGAAAGCCATTTGTCTTCAAGGGCCTAGTAACAACAACAAAAGACTTTATCCATCGCGAGGTGCCAAAAGGATGTCTCTTCAGCCTCCTTATGAAGGTCCCCTCCCAGTGCTGCATAATGGGTGCCAAGTCACATTCTCTATCGATCGCCTCAAGCCAACATACAGCACAAATGAAGATACGCCCGACGATCTTGACATGCCCATCTCAGCCACAGAACTGGGGACACCTACACCTCCCCGGGTCGCTGATAACAAACCTCTGCCTCTTCCACCAGCTACAAGGTCCGGTCGACGCGTCCACTTTCCCGCCCGCCTTCAGGGTGGTTTGTAGTTTTTCGTGATGTGGGTCCATCAATGACAGGGGGTGATGTAGTGGTATACCACCACGACCACTGGGCAGGTGAGTGGTGTAAGTGGTTGGCGCGGCAGAGTGCTGATGGACTGTGGCGAGAACACTAATGGACTATGGCAACAACATGTGTGTGTGTGTGTGCGCACGTGCACAAGCACCGTTAAGCCAGCGAAGGATTGCCTGGCCTGAGGCGCATCACGACCAAGAGAGCAGCTGGCAGTTTCTGCCTACAACTCGAGCAGAACAGTCGTGCTTGTGTACTGTTAGAAGTGCTAAATAAAATCTGTACACATGCGATGCGTACTGTATTTTCATTGTTTTCCTAGATTTCCCTCCCAATTACGATAAAATTGCATACGAATTCGCCATTGTCGAGGTGCCAATGAATGACAGCTTAAGGGAATGCGAAAATGCAAATCTTCTTCTGCAAGTCGCCTCGTAATAGTGAGAGTATGATTAGGGGTTAGTTTTGAAACAGCTGTTTATCTCTGGATGGTGAAAGGAGAGGCAGTTGGTTGAGTTCACGCCTGTCGGATGATCAAAAGTAGCTTACTTCTAGTGGCCATTCTGGATTACCCAGAGCCTTCCCGGGACACATGTGTGCCTTCATGTTCTCACTGCTCCCAACATCGTCACACAGTTCGTCGTTTTCCAGGTAGCGTGTGCTTCGATGGAAAGACTATCGTGTTTCCCATGTACCAACGACTCTCTCTCGCCCTGTCTCAAACTCTGTAAATATTTCATACTTGTGCTGTATAATCCATCAAGTCATGCTAGCTACCTAATGGCGTACACTTCCCACCCATGCTGATTATACAGCTTACAGTTTCGTCTGGAAACTATTCAGATTATAATAAATATAAGAGTATTGGCCTCCCCCTCCTAACCCCGTAGCAGTTCTAAGAGGCTAATCGTAACCAAACTTCAATAAACTGCAACATTACCCTTGAGGGAGCTGTATGCCATCTTTTTGCCTCTTTTTGGATAATTCGTTTTGAGTGATGTTTTTTTATGCCAATTGGTGTATGGAGGATCTCAATATTAAAACTTACGCGCAATGTTGTTATATAGTGTGAAAAAAATATCCTTATGTCCATGTGATATGTTGTACTAACTTCGTGTTCCACTATTAATGAGAAGATGAGTTCATAACGTCACACACTGCATCCACTGTCTATAAACAATCCACTGCTTAGGTTTTTTTTTAAATCAGTTAAATCAGCTCGTGACCTATGGTAGGCCTATACGATTATTCGTTCTAACGGTTTTAATGGGCATCGATTAAAAACAAGTCTTAAGTCTGTGGGAAAATAGCAAATTCTTATCGAGGTGGTATGTCACCTCAGACTTCAGGGACAGAATGTGAGTGTTATGCATGTCCAACTCCTCATAGCAGGCCGGCGGTCATCGTAAGCTTCACTTATTGTACTACCATGGACAAATTGTGAACTGAATCTAATAGTAATCTGTAAAAGTTTCCTGATGTATAGGTAGTAAATAAAACATTTATCTTGGTTTTGCTATTTGTCACAATGTGTGGTGTCCTAACACATCATTTACAAAATTACATTACCCATTTTTAATTTTAGAAGTTAGAATATTTGTGCAAATATTGCGGTTTTTTTTTCTATTTTCTCGATTTTTAATGGTTATTGTGTTCCGGATCACACCTAGGTTATTGTCAACTTCACACACATCCAGCATAACCGCCGCCACATTCCATGTTCCCAAATCGGCCAAACAGCACTATCAGCGATTATCAGTCTTTGTGGTACTGTACAGTATCAGATACGTTACTTGCATATAACAACGTCTGTCATATCAATAAAACACCTTATTCTTAAACCGAAATATGTGATGTCCACTGGCGACGCCATATAATCATGTCGTGATGCTTGCCTCTAGAATTAGAAAAGTCGTCCAAATGCGTCTTATGCTACATTGGCATAATTATCACGGTATTTTTATGTTGCATAGCTGCAAACGTGGGTATATCTCGTAAATGTTATATGAAGAAACATCCGAAGTGGTCCGAATGATAACACTACATGTGCAATTTTTCGGGAAAAAAATTAATGGCTAACGATGTTTCTTGTATGCCATTCTTCAATTGATTAAAAATTCACAGTACTATCGTTAAGACAGTATATTCGCCTTTCAAAATATATGTGGTAATTTACAATACAATGTGGTGGACAAGAAATGACGCTCGTAATGCCACTGCATATTGCAAAAAAAAAATGGCCAAACAGTTACATGGTGCCATATATAAAGGTTATTGATAGATAGAAGAAGCTATGAGTAGTAAGAAAATGGGTATTCAAACACAGCTTCGTGACAGGGATCAGGGATCGCCCAAAGTTTACCAAGCAAAAGGCAAAGTTTATCACTTATATAACGTGTTTTCCCCCGTTTTTCCTTAGAAATATCCCTTTTTCCCCAAAAAAAAGTTAAAATGTCCATTTTTTCGCTAAAAATTTCCCAAATGTTCAAATTTTTTTTCAAAATTTTATTTATTTTTTAATTTTTTTCAATGACTCCACAATATGGCTCAGTGACTCCTTTTCAAGCAATGAGGGATTGAGGAATTTTACGAAAATGTATTTAAAGTATTATTATTATTACATCATGCTCTTGCATACCAAGCCGGAAGGGTTATCGCTGAGTCTTCCCAAAATCAATTAACATTTAAGTCCTTCCTACTAGATGATATAAATTATGCTCTTCTATGAAAATCCGGGAGGGTTATCACAGAGTCATCCCAAAATCAATTAACATTTAAGTCCTTCCTACTAGATGATATACACCATGCTCTTACATGTTAGGCAGGGAGGGTTATCGCAGAGTCTTCCCAAAATCAATTGACATTTAAGTCCTACCTACTAGATGATATACACCATGCGCATAGATGTCAAGCAGGGAGGGTTATCGCAGAGTCTTCCCAAAATCGATTAACATTTAAGTCCTTCCTACTATATGATAAACTTCATGCTCATACATGCCAAGCAGGGAGGGTTATCTCAGAGTCTTCACAAATTAAATTACCATTTTAGTCCATCCTACTATATGATATACACCATGCACAAACATGGCAAACCGGGAGGGTTATCTCAGCGTCCTCCCAAAATCAATTAACATTTAAGTACTTCCTGCTAGATGATAAACATTAGGCTCTTGCGTGCTATGCCGGAGGATTATCTTAGAGTCTTCCCAAATGAGAATATATTTTAAGTCCTTCCTTCAAGTAGCTTCTGAAGTACAAAATCAAGAACTGTATTTGAACTACTTAGGATAATATATATTTATATATGGGATAGGTTTTATTGACTATATATTTGAATTAACATAATCTCCTCATACAGCAATAGATGATACAATGTAAATTGTTCTATTATAATACTGTTGACTATTTTTAGAATAATAACGTACAGAAACCACAAAATCAGTGCATATAAAAACACTTTACCTTTTTTTAATTTATGAAATTTAATTACGTAGAACACTATTCAAATATTAAAAAATCCCCGTATTAATTTTAACCGAATTTCGTCTTCTTGGATTCTCCTGTTAAGAAAATTTAAATTAAACGTCATCTTAGTAACAAACTTTTAACCATTGTCCATCGTATTTTATATAAAACAATTTAACCTTTTCTGACTTACAAAAGGTTGTCTTCTCCGAAAAGTCGCATTTTCTGCGCCACTGAGCAGCTCGACGTTAAAATTTCAGATGGAAAACCGCAGAGAAAAAACACTGTAGACATCGTTGGAAGAACAAACGTTGGCGACGGCAGGCAGCGTTATGATTTTGGTAATATTTTCTTGGTATTGTTCGGGTCCATCCATACTCCGGAAGGCCCTCTCGATCGATTTCGTTATCTATCCATCCTTGGGAGAATATGTTGACACTACCTTCTCTGGGGCATATGGAATCTTCCAACAGGGCATTGAAACATGTCACACGGACACAATTGTCCGGGAACCAAGACTACCGAGACTTGAACCCAATCGAGAAGCGTTGGGATTACCTCGATTATCATATTCGGGAGGTCATAATAATATGACCCGGGTGTGGATTTACCTGTGTTGGTATGTAAATGTAATACTGACAGGGTGTTGGAGAGAATGACTACTTTATTTGCTACTAAAAATTATTTACTCACAGAAAATTGATTTTCTATTGAACAACACACCAAATAATAGTCTTGCTGGTGTAAAGGGACAACACACTTAGAAAACCAAAGTAGTGAAAAGTTTCAAGAGACTGTGTTTACACTTCTTCATTTTACATACAGCATATTTGCCTAAAAATTACATCAATAAAATTTATCTATGTAGACAATCCTGTTCTTGCAACCGAGCATGTTGGCACGATTACTATGAAAAAATAACTCTTGGCAAAGATCTACATAATAAAATAAAATAAAATGCAATTCCATTAAATAATTTAAAAATACTGATAAACGTAACGCAATGGTTGTCCCAAGTAGACATTTTCCCACATTTTGTATGTAGTTCTTAACAAACCCAGTTTACCAAACGTTTTACATCAGAAGCTTAAAATATTGCTTTTAGACATTACTCGCATTATCAAAAAAAAATCGCTTTCGCCACCAACTGCTTACAGATGCATTTACTAACATACCGCTTAAAAATATGTAAAAGCAAATTTTTTACACTACAGAACAATCTTCACTACCAGGAGGAACAACATGTTCTCTAAATGTTATCTATAAGAAAATATTTTATTTTCGTACATTTTATTTATTATAAATATACTAAATATTTTATTTAATAAATCTAATTTCATAAACTGTTTATGTTGGTG
Organism: Clitarchus hookeri; assembly: GCA_002778355.1. Lineage (NCBI taxonomy): Eukaryota > Metazoa > Arthropoda > Insecta > Phasmatodea > Phasmatidae > Clitarchus > Clitarchus hookeri. The sequence continues at coordinate 302,404 of NQII01002508.1, read as the reverse complement.
ATGCAAAAAAATGTTTCCCTTTACTTCGTGCGTGCTAAAGCAACCCACTATGTATTGGAGTAGACGAAGGATCCCATGTAGGATCTTGGCGTATCTTTTCAGGGCGTCACCAATTCGTCTGAACTATGCGGAGTACTTTGCACAACTAACAAGTTATTTTTGTTCCCACACGCAATGTTAAAATTTTAAATTTTCCACTATATGTACTTATTTGAATACAGAATATATAATATTTTGGTTGATGACAAATAATACATGATGACACAAATGTTCACAAATTAACCCAAATTAAATAATTTTTGGTGTAAAAATTCACTTAAAAAATCTTATTTTAGTTTGGTATTGACACATGCAATACTCACCAATAAGATTACATTTAAAGTTATCAAAAATAATTCAAATTGTTATAAAACAGAGCCCACTGTGCAAATTAAAATTTACAAACAAAACATATGATATTAAAGTCGGTGGTAATCACCCCACCTCCGCAGTTAATGAGGGTTTCAATCAGCGCGTACCTCTTTTCACAGGATTTAAAATCAGCTAATAATTTAAATTTTATAATTTTGTTCATATTTCCAACATTTTATATACTTACTCTAAGAAATAAGTGAACCTCGCACCGCTAGTAGCACACTGACCAGTGAAAAGATTTAAAAGCAGGCAACTATATCTTGTAAAATGCTTTATTCACAAGGAATTTTGTAAATCCAGTGTGGCACTGAACGAGTTAGCTGTATTCGAACGAGTAGCGACATTCGGTGGCCGAAGTATCGGTCGTAACTGCACTCTGCAGCCGGCTGGTGATATCTTCTAATGTTTAAGTGTTGAACCTACAGCAAAAGAAACACAGTTAGATCGAAAAACGACCACATAGTTCACCAAATTTTCTCTGCTCATGTGAATAGTTATGCGCCAGAAGCTTGAGAAATTCCTAAATGTACAGTCACTGCCATAACATTTTTTGAAACGTACGAAAATAGTTTGGTAAACTGGAAATATGGCAAAGAAGCACATCAATAGATTGATTTTTAGTTGCGTGCATTGGAGCATGCACGTATGTTGTACAAATGAGCTAATGTTGCTTTTTTTATGCGTATATGAAGTCATCAGGACTGTGCATTTAACACGAAACGCACGGTAGTTGCAAGGGGTGATAGATGCCCAGAAGATGTGCGAGACAGCCGTAAGAAAAACTGACCAGGTTAGAGAGATGTTGGTTACTAAGGCTGTTCTAGATGCAGGGTGTTTGGCGCGGCGGATTGCCCACCTTTTGTACCGTTCGGACATCACAGCCACATTTTGTTGAGAATAGTGGGCGCGTTAAAGAAATCATGCTCGAAGTCTCGAAGAACTGTGTCTGGGCCACGACAGGTCACTAGGATAGAGAACCAAGCGAGCGGCACCTTTGATAGCACTGAATCCCTGTCAGAAGCATATTCAGACGCCTAGCACAAGTAACTCTATAGTCCAGATGACGATTACATGTTATGCCTCTAACAACGGAAAATTGTCGCTTTCATTTTCAAATGACATTGAGATTTGAGAGTTATAAAAATTCTGTCGGTCTTTAACAGCGAGATTTTAAGCGTCCAGGGCGGTGAAATAAGGCAGAGATGGTGCAGCGACGTAATTCAAGGGTAGAGTAGACACGAGCACCCCGAGAAAACCCACCGTCCAACTGCACCGCCCGCTGCGTTTACCACGTGCGAAAATCCGTGTGTGATTCCGCTGGATGTCGAACCCGATTCACCTTTATGGGAGGTGATAAGTCTGACCACTACGTCACTTTGGCCCCTGGCATCAAGATAAAGCAACATGGAATGCTACGGAATGGCAAAGTATAATCTTTAAACGACGTATCACACTTTTGTGTATGAACAGATGGTAATCGTGCAAGAGTTTGGAGGACTGCAAGCGAGCGCTATAATCCTTGCCAGGCATTTCCCACTGCAGGCGTTATTATATGAAGAGCCGTCGCATATGTACGCATTGATAACTGAGTACTCTGCTTTGTATGATAGATATCCTGCAGTCTCATGTGCCACTTTCCTGGGCGGCTGCCCATAAGCCATTTTCCAGCGAGATATTGCCCGCGTGCTCACAGATCTGATTTCACAAACAAGTTTATGTGAGATCAAATGAAGTGTCAGCTTTCTCCGCGTGCAGTTATTCGTGATTTGGAGCGTAATTTGGAATAGCTGTGAACAAATTTGTGCAGGATGAAATACGACGTTTGTTCTATGCCCTGCTTGGTCGTATGAAGCATGTATACAGAGCGGTCAGACGCGATACTGAAGTAGCATTTCTTTTGTGACGCAAGAGGGCGCAACATTGCCCTGAAACAATCTTACTGTAGCAACTTAAATTGTCTGTAAAATTACACTCACGAAATATTGTTCGAATCCTAAGGTTTCTTCTTGGCGAAGAAATGTTTATGGCAATAAGTGTATTTTGACACATTAAATACTTAAACCCTACGAAGGTGGTTTTTATGTTTTGTGTAAGTAATTATCAAGTGATATTGTCATAGAATTCCTTCTGACAATTGTTTAAAGCTGTAAATATAACAGTTATATTAGGTATTATTATTTTATTAAACACAGTTTATGTTAAATTTATTGACTTTTGAAAGGGAATAGCTTGTTGGTTAAAGTGAGCTTTTGGAGTGGAAAGTTTTTAATTATTCACATTTCTTTTGGAAATTCAATGCAACTCAGTGAATTAAAATTAACGATGTTTAATACAGTTAAAATTATAGCTAAACGATATTTCCAAAATTTTAATTCAGAATTACATTTTTTGTTATTACGTCATAAAAATAATAAAAATCAACACCTTCGCAATATAAATATTAATTTCAGAAATCTAAAGAGTATAGCTGTCTAGTAAAATAATGAATAGTAATATGAAAGAATTTGAAAAGTCACACTTATTTTTTATTTTCCGTTGTATTTGGGCTTGAGTGTGTGTGTGTGTGTGTGCGCGAGCGGGCGGTCATGTTAAATTTAGAATCTTCGAACAGGTGAACTTGCAACAGTTAATGACAAAACCACGACGCTACTCGTAGACTCATCATCCAAATTTTTATTTTTATTTGCTAATTGTTATCAGGTTATCATAATATTAAAAAGCAAAAAGCAAAGTTCCGTTAGCTACCTCTAAAATCGTGTATAATATGCCTATTAAAAAAATATATAAACATCGTCAAAAATGTTTGTTTTTGAACAATATAATGCGATCATGATGAAAATGAGGTACAGTTTCAAAATTTCCACATTTTGAAATTCTTAGCAAAACCCAAAATAATAATTTAAAAAAAACACTAAGAAAATCAATTAAATAATATTATTTTTCTGTTTTAAGAAAACATTGAGAATCAATTTACGAATGACGTGACAAGCTGATCTTCGTAACTGTTATAAACACTTTGTTTCTTCAGAAACTAATTTAACTCCCTTATCTCTAGATGTCTCTTAAAGATTAAATACATATTCAATATCTAAATATGGCATATTCATAATTTTCGTGATCGGCCGTACGAAATAGGCGTCCAAACAAGTCATGTCCATGCTTTCATGATTATTGTTTTAATTGTCTGCTGTTTTTCTTTGGTATTTGAAGCAATGGTGGTATTTCTGTATCAGTTTAAAACAACTGAAGTGGGACGTTCCTACAGCTTCCTTCGAAAAACAGAGTTCTATGGATTAGGAACATCTTGATTTTGTATTGTTACTTACTAAATGTTTTTCATTGTGGTGTGTTCCCTCTATCGACTACGTTTATGAAAAGGTTTTTTCAGTAGCCGTTTAAGAAAATAATTCAAAATGTTACGTAGAAACAATAAATTTCTCCCCAGTTTTCTAACTTGAGGAAACGGCAACTTAGAGCTTTAATATTGAGTTAACGTTCTGAATCAGTGATCTCTGATTTTTTACATGGAATAAGTACAATTCAATAATAATATACTAGTGTAGCATAAATTAGCATAACTCACTGCACGCTTGTGAATAAGCTCGCTAAAATAACCCACAAAATGCTATTTTTTCATAAACTTATTTCTATAGTTTCTATTGATACATTTTTTGTGTCGAATAGGCAAAATAGGTATGTGTTATAAGTTGGCACACAGATGAAACTGCTCCCTCTAACGTAGAAAAGCCAGCTCCTAAATATTTTAACTCGTTATTACCACAATGACTTTATCTTATAACATTTCAAATTTTACATATAAATTATTCTGTGCAAATAACTATTGCATATAACTTATTCACACGAAATGTATGTAAAAAAATATTAATTAAAAATTTATTACTTTGATTATGAAAAATGTCAATCTCTTTGTGCGAGGAACACCCAAACGCCGCTTTTGGGCAGAATCTTTATATAGCCTATTCACGGTTTCTTCACACTTTTTAAATCTAAACATTGAAAATTCATACCATATATGACGTATTACGTTATTTACTAAATATGTCACGTATCAAATTTGTTTTATACTTCTGTTAATATAAAATTACCATATTTTTGGTTAAATTGGAATTTTGCTATTATTTGTTCTGTAAATCATAACATTTCGTTCATAATTAATATCAATAATATATAGTGATAAAAAAGATGTGTTTGTAATGCCTAGTAAGAAATAGTTCAAATGCAAAATATTATAACACTGAGTGCGCACGAACGCGGTGCGCTGTCCCTTTGGTGTAATTTTCTTGACCCGGTTCAGCTTTGTAAGCATGGGGCGGAGGAATATCCAGGAAGTAGCACTTTAGCATGGCTTTAGAAAAGTGTGAAGTAACCGCGAATAGACTATATCAGCAATCGCTAAAGAAAAGAAATAAAAAGGTAATTGCGTATAATGAAGAAAGGGAAACATCACTCACAGTATCCTTCTTATCAGTGGACGTCCTATTAACGTAGTTATGCGTTTTCTTGACCCTGCGACTACTATTGCAAGGCAGAATGGGGGGAAACGCTGCTGCCATCATCTGGCTTTGGAAGGCGGGATAGATCTCGATTAATATAAAGCCTAATCTTAGATTTATCCATAGAACTCGTCACTTATTTCGATAATTTGTGATAATTTAGAGCAATGAACTTTCCGTTGATTTCATGACTAACAAAGCTTGATCAAAACTAAATCAATAAATTATTATATTAGCTATGTACTGCAAAATAATAATACCTTATTTCCGTTGTTGTTGTCCTAAACCAGTCGCTTTATGGAAGGTCGTTCACAGATAATTTGACCCGACTTGCTTCTCAAAAATTCTGATCATATTTTGATGGTTCTGGAAGTTGCACAGCGTATTCGGCTTTGTGCCTTCATTGTGGCAAGTATTTCTAAAATCATCTTTCTAAGATATAGAAGTTCCTTTTTCTCTTCGTTTATTTTGGTGATGAACGCACAAGCCAAGTTTATTTCGAATTTTTTACTTTTATTTCCTTGCAAAAGAAACGTTTCGCACTCATTAGCATAATTTATTTTATTTCCCGAATGAATTTTAGCCTGGTGGCTATCATTTGGCTGAGTCTTTTTATTTTTTAACGTTATGGGTATGACGTTCAAGTGGAAAATAGTGGGGTTCTTTAGTTTGCGCAATTGTGACTTCGTCGTTAAATTATTCTCGTAATTTAGGTGCTTGTTTGCTGTTAATATCAAACTTGATAAAGCTTTTCGATTAATTACGTCGTTTCCTCTCGAGATTGTGACACTTCTCTTAAATGCTTCGTGGCGCCTATTCGGAGAACGGGTTTCTTTGCCAGGAATCGAAGTTTGAAGAAGTTTCTTTTTTTCTTGAGTACATTTCTGTAAGTTGACAGCAAAGTTCTTCAAAGGCCTTTTCAGCACGTTAGCAGATTCTTCCTGTGAGACAGTAAATAATGGTTCTGTTAACGACCAGCTTTGAAAAACTAAGATAATCGGTTAGTTTTCAGAACATACATTGCAGTTTCATTTAAGCAATACTTTTCGAGCCTCTCAAAAGAAAGAACATGTAAAATATATATGAGTATACATTGTATTGTCACACTCTTCCATTAATTTAACTAAATACGACAGCTAAGTTAGTTCACTCAAATTCAAAAATACTCTATGGCAAAACTCCGCAGAAAATTAAGTGACATTTGTCAAACTACAGGATTTTCGCAAGTGGGAATCGAGCTGGACGATGCCGCTGGTCGACGGGTTTTCTCGTGGATCTCCCGTTTTCCCCGCCCTTGCAGTCAAGCGCTGCTCCATTTTCACTTAATTTCACATTCATCGGCTCTCAAGACCTCGTTGTTAAGAGCCGCCCAAATCTTTCAACTTAACTCTCAACAAACCTACAGGAAGGAGAAATCTCTGCTATCCGAAAATCTGTTAAATTTATACTCGTATTTCGAAATAACTTTGTATCTAAAATATTTAGTAATATCATTAAAAGTTAAACCAAATTTAATACTTTTTCGAATTTATTTACAGTTCCCAGCTTGTGTTTGATTTGTAGCTTTGCAATGCTTTTGGAACCTCTATTTAAACCATCTAGTCGAATGTGCTTTAAGAAATCTTCGTTGTCAAGACCGTCCAAACCATGCACTTGGCAACTTGATGGATGAAGTGCAGGTCAAATTATTTAGGAAAAAATTATAAAATAAGCTTTATAAATTCAGTTTTGTTTGGCGTTGAGTATATACAGAGAGAAATGATTACCAGGGCACCTAGTTCTTCATATACCGTACTTGAACTGATGTCCATGATCAACATCGATAGTACACGTGAAATTTCAGTTCAGAATTCTAAAGCAAGTGTGTCAGCTTATTCTTATAACTTGCTAAGTCATAAAGTTTATCGCCAATTTCTTTTCCTTCTAATATTATTCCTACACTCTAAATATGAAACAGTGAGAATAGCCAAATCAGTGAAAATAGTGAGAATTTAGCAACTGATAATCTGTGCCTGATAACTATTTAAAATGTTGGCTGAATTTCACTCATTCAGTTATGATTCCCACTGAATGTCGAGAATTCCACTGCTATAAGGCACTTGTTCCCAGTTAATTTCCTTGATTTGCCAGTAGGCAGTAGCTTATCAACTAACTTTCAGTGAATGTAATTTCACTGATTGATATCACTGATTCAAGCTTAGAATGTAAACGTACTGGACCATAAAGGTAAATAAATAGCATCTATTGGTTCCAGAAACACACTGTAAGAAAAATTTCTAGTAAACTTCCTAAACTGTAATGGAAGCTTTTAACCTACACGTTGTATGGGAAAAGTATCACATATCAGCCAGCAAATATAAGGAAGTTTATTGTCGCTACAATACAGAGTTGCAAACTTCCATACGCACTTGGCTCTTTCCTGAACAAATGTAGGAACGGTTTCACGAGTGTATGAGTGAGTGAAGAGATTGCGGCGGCTCTTAAATTCGAGGTCTTGAGAGCTGATGAGGTTTAAGTGACGTAAGTATGGAGCAGTACGGGAATGAAAGGGCGGGAGAAACGGGAGATCCTTGAGAAAACCCGCCGACCAGCGTCATCGTTCGGCACGATTCCCACATGCGAAAATCCGGGAGCAACCCGCCGGGCATCGAATCCGGTTCGCCTTGGTGGGAGGCGAGTAGTCTAACCACTACACAACCGCGGCCCCGCGGATGTATGGGAAAAAACATTACCACTAGCGGTTTTTCACTATACGTATTCACTGACGTGGTAAATTTAAGAATATTTTCTTAGTGATATGATGTTCGGAGTCTTAGGGAATTCGAAATTGATTTGGAATATAATATTCATTTGCTAAGAATTCTGGCATAAATAACATTCCCAGATATACACATGATGTCTTCTACCCGTTTCTTACATAATTACTGACTCCCCTTTTCTTTATTTGAAACTTATTAGTTAACATGCATATACACAAAATTGATGTGCCTTGATGTGCCTTGATGTGCCTTGATGTGTATTGGTTTGCTAGAAAAACTGGTACATCGAGATCCTGCGAACTAAATAGTAGCGCAGCCCTACGTGTCACATTTTGCATGTAACAAGTGACATATGAGAATATTCAGACACCTGTGGATCCTCGCAGAGCTGTCTGAACGTATGGATTACATATTTTCACTATTTAAGCGACCTTCAATGATGTGGTATAGTCGGAGCTCGCGAGATGGTATCATTTCTGCGATAATGTTCAAGTTTNGATTTGCTAGAAAAACTAGTACATCGAGATCCTGCGAACTAAATAGTAGCGCATCCCTATGTGTCACATTTTGCATGTAACAAGTGACATATGAGAATATTCAGACACCTGTGGATCCTCGCAGAGCTGTCTGAACGTATGGATTACATATTTTCACGATTTAAGCGACCTTCAATGATGTGGTATAGTCGGAGCTCGCGAGATGGTATCATTTCTGCGATAATGTTCAAGTTTGGAGCTCCACGTTCTACAAATTCAAGGACGATACTCGATAACAAGAATTCCTGTTTTAAAAAAAGTGGAAAATGTACGGCAGCAGTAGGATCGTCGAAAGTCGTATGAACGTCACCGGCGTCGGCCGTCAAGTCTCGTTTAGAGCGACAGGCATGCAACACTGCAACACTAACAAGCTAAGGCTTCGAAGAACATCATTATGAGCACTCTGTACCGAATCCTTAAGACACACCGTTAACAGTTTCTGTACATTCACGGAAATTTTGACGCGAAGTGTACGGTTCTTAATATGGGAAAGTTCTTCATAATAACGAGAATCGTAACTGAGCTTTGTGCGTATAAAATAGGGAACTTTTCTGTAATACGTGTGGCTTCAAGTTTCAGGGATGGACAATGCCTAGACTACAAAAGGATTTCTTTGCCGTTGTGGTGATCAGAAAATTAACGTTACTGTGGCAGTTAGAATATTTACGATTCTAACATCTCTACCGGCAATCATTGCATACAGATAGCACAAACCGCCTTTTAACAGAAAGAAACACTTCAAATATGCCAATGTAATTATAAAACATAGACTAAAGATGTGATAGACCGAGTATTCGTCTTCTGAGCATGTACCTCGCATTGACATACCACAAAGCAACACAACTGTCAAAGACATATGGTCAACAATGATAAACGTGTTTGCTTACATCTTAATTTTTAAATTACAAGCACTATTGTGTTAATAAAATACTTTTACAAATTTGGATTAACTTAAACTACACTTAAAATTGGTTAGAGGAAGTATAAAAACATATCTAGGCACTTGTTTACTAAGCAGTATTTTAAACCCAAGTCAAATCCACGCCATTTTTGCTAGTCGTGTAAGCAGAAAAGCAGCTCAATGTTGGGACACGGAGACTGGTTGTGCGCAGCNTGTAGGCACTTGTTTACTAAGCAGTATTTTACATCCACGCCATTTTTGCTAGTCGTGTAAGCAGAAAAGCAGCTCAATGTTGGGACACGGAGACTGGTTGTGCGCAGCCAGCGAGATCGTCCTACCTCATCTTTAGTCTTATGTTATAAACCGAGTCAATCACGTTGTCGCTTTCGTAAGTATAACATGTTTACACCTTGTAGTACTACAATAAAATGATACCTGAGTAATAATAATCACGACTTATACTGCGTTTTATTTGTATTCAAATTCCCGCTCCCGAGCAAAATAAGTAAATATTTGACTTTTTTTTACAGTGAGACGCTCAAATAACGAAAATAGAACATTTTTTCGTACTCCCGCTTTTGAAAACGGGAACACAGAAAGACTGACTAATACATTTAAGGAGAGGTTTCCTAAATACACCGAAAGTTTTCGGAATTTTACGGGTATTTCGTTATTGAAAAAACTAGTGCCCGTAATTTTGCTAAGATTTCTAGATAATTTTCACCAGTGCGTTTTCGCAATTTCACGAAAATTGTCAAACATTGAAGGGGCTTTTGAAGACTACGCCGAACCCCAGAACTATCGCTAACCACAGGACATTATGTCGGACGTCACACCCACTCATCCAGCTGGGCACTGCGTCACGTCCAGAGCCCTAAATGATATGGCCCCCTTTTTCACCTTATATGAATGNTGTCCTGCGTTTACCCTGACGGATTCAGCTTACTCCAGCTGGGCACTGCGTCACGTCCAGAGCCGTAAATGATATGGCCCCCTCTTTCACCTTATATGAATGTCATTTAGCGTATCTGACAAGCCCTCCAACTCGCTACTGTCGGCAGAAATACACCACCNTCCAGCTGGGCACTGCGTCACGTCCAGAGCCCTAAATGATATGGCCCCCTTTTTCACCTTATATGAATGTCATTTAGCGTATCTGACAAGCCCTCCAACTCGCTACTGTCGGCAGAAATACACCACNTTTTCACCTTATATGAATGTCATTTAGCGTATCTGACAAGCCCTCCAACTCGCTACTGTCGGCAGAAATACACCACCTTGGGATAATTTGAAACATCATGCTGTTCTTGAGGGGGCATAGTGCTCATCGTCTAAAGAGTAATTCAGAAAGATATATGTGGCCTTTTCCATTGCGTTCTGCAGTTATACGATCCAGAGGTAGGCTTACATGTTATGATAAAGCTATCCCATTTTCTTTTTCTGAGTCTCCAGCGTATTTCATTTCCTAACATACAAAACATTATTATATGCCAAATAAAGTTGAGGATTCAAGTATAAATTGTAGTTAGAGTAAAAAATATTCATATTGTTTATCTCTGGTTAGTGTAATGGTGGAGTTTTCAAGTAACATGAATTCGTTTGTAAATGATTTCTACTATTTGACCCAGGACGCCTGACGGATAGGTAAAAAATCACAAATTCACTTCCTTCCTATATAGTCCATTCACGGTTACTTCCAACTTTTCTGACGCCCTGCTAAAGTTCTACTTTCAGGATATTCCTCCGCCCCATGCAGATAAAAGTTTAACCGAGACTAGAAAATTACACCACATGGACAGCGCACCGTATTCGTACGTGATCAAAGTAATAATATTTGACATGAGAACTATTTCTTACTAGAAATTACCAGCACACCTGTTTTATCCCTGTTTTATTCATATAAATTAAAATTTAATATTATAATTTAGAGATATAATATATTAGTAAAAGTTCATTTTAAAATAATGTACTTTTATGGCCACACATGTATAAAACGCTTGTAATATGTGGCATATTTAGAAAGGAACCAAACACGTCATACAAAGGATGATTTTTCAAAGGTTTGATTCAAAAAGTGCAAAGAAACTGCGAATTGCCTATAGTGTTTTTGGGCATCCAGAGGTGATCATCGCCACACTTAATTAAATTCGCGGTTTCTTCACAATTTTTTTAATCAAACCTTTGAAAAATCACCCTATTTATAACGTTCTTAGTTATATCCCAAATATGCCATGTACCATANTTTTTTAATCAAACCTTTGAAAAATCACCCTATTTATAACGTTCTTAGTTATATCCCAAATATGCCATGTACCATACGCGTTTTATACACCTATCAGCATTATAAAAACATAAAAATTCCTTATTTTTGATTAAACTAAACTTTAAATTATATTTCATTTATGTTATAATATTTCGTTCACAGTAAATAAGTTAATAAAAACAGGCAAAAAATATATGTGTTGGTAATGTCTAGTAGGAAAAAGTTCGTATGCATATTATTATTACATTGAGTGCGAATGAATGTGGTGCGTTGTCCCTTTGGTGTAATTTCCTGGACTCGGTTAAGCTTTGTTTGCATGAGGCGGAGGAATATCCCGGAAGTNTTTTTTAATCAAACCTTTGAAAAATCACCCTATTTATAACGTTCTTAGTTATATCCCAAATATGCCATGTACCATAAGCGTTTTATACACCTATCAGCATTATAAAAACATAAAAATTCCTTATTTTTGATTAAAATAAACTTTAAATTATATTTTATTTATGTTATAATATTTCGTTCACAGTAAATAAGTTAATAAAAACAGGCAAAAAATATATGTGTTGGTAATGTCTAGTAGGAAAAAGTTCGTATGCATATTATTATTACATTGAGTGCGAATGAATGTGGCGCGTTGTCCCTTTGGTGTAATTTCCTGGACTCGGTTAAGCTTTGTTTGCATGAGGCGGAGGAATATCCCGGAAGTGGAACTTCATCAGGGACTTCAGAAAAGTTGGAAGTAACCGTGAATGGACTAGAGTGTTTTTAGGGCGTCCGGAGGTGAGCAGTCGAGCACGTTCATTGCGAGGTAGCGAGGAGACAGTGGAGATGTGGTCCGATGGGGGCGCGACGCGGCCGGGTCCTGGTGCCGCGGGCAGGACGCCTCGGGGGCGGGGCCGACGCCCGTCGCCGTGCAGCGCAGCGACTCTGCCGTGGCGCCGCTAGAACCCCCCGAGGGTTATCACCCTCACCGGCACTCGGTGTATCCAGGCGCCGGGCAAGTCCACACCGATCAGTGTTGTCGACTTCGCGGACTTTCCGCTCGATTTGGTGGCGTTTTAAAAGAAAAACCTTTAGCGGAGAAATATTCATTGCAGCGGGCAGCGGGATTTTTAGCGGAACGTAATGCGGCTTCAGAAATCGGATTTTTTTACATGTCAAAAATAAAAAACTGGTGTAATTTGACACTTAAAAAAAATATAGAAAATTCAATACTGTTATGATACAACTACTTTGTTGCTTTAAATTTAACCATTCTTAACGGGCGTCTCTTTTAAATAATCGTTTTTAATAAATTTTCCTGACTTTATGGCCTATTTTCTGTATTTGGCGGATTTTATGTGAACATTCGGTGGATTTTCGAAATTGAAACTGCCAACACTAGGTAGCTATAGCTCAACGTCGCGTGAACAGCCGTGTCGTTAGAGACGGAGGAATTTGCTCAGAGAAGCAGGAACGAGGAAAGAACCATCCCGGCATTCGCCTAAAGTGATTTTGGCCAACCCGGGAAAACCGAATTCAGGATGGCGGGGCCGGGAATAGAACCTGGGTGCTCCCGAACAAAAGTCTAATGGTTTACGACTGCGCCACCTCGCTCGGTCAACAGACGTGTCATCGGCACTGCATGANTTCCCGAACAAAAGTCTAATGGTTTACGACTGCGCCACCTCGCTCGGTCAACAGACGTGTCATCGGCACTGCATGACCACGACGCCGCTGTTTACTTCCCGTGGCAGTAGCAGGTTTCCTTGTACTCTCGATCTACGCCAACACTCACCGAGTCCAAGGCACCGGCCGCTAGGTTCCTTGAGGGCACAACGGCCTCTGCCTTAGACCTGGCGGGGTGCTATAATAACTTAGAAATATCTAACTTAGAAACACAAATCTGAGAAGCACCTAAGATAGAATTTTCTAAGTGATGCGATTTCTTAACTACATAGTTCTAACTTCTGAACTTTCTAACTTGTGTGTTTCTAAATAATAATAATTTTAACTTGTGTATTTATTCTGCATGACTATTTTAAGTGGTGTATTTCTAAGTAATAGAGTTCAAAGTTATGAATTTCTAAATTAAGACTGTTCTAAATTGCAATTTTCTGAGTTACTACAGTTTGAAGTTNTAGAGTTCAAAGTTATGAATTTCTAAATTAAGACTGTTCTAAATTGCAATTTTCTGAGTTACTACAGTTTGAAGTTGTGATTTTATAGGTTATAATTGTTCTAACTTTGTGGGGATTTTTTAGAGAATTCTTAGTTATGACTTTCCTAAGTTGTAATGTCCCAAGTTATCAGTTAGCTCCCAAACCCGGCAAGCGTTGGCGTGGTTCGAGCTGTCGGGTAAACCCACTAGTGCCACGAGAAGCAAGGAGGACTACGGGTTGACCATTGACTGGACACTGCTGAGGTTCCCTCATTTGACCCCTTGCAGGGGTTGTGGCCGGAGGGGTTGCTCCCTCCACCCCCTGCCCCCTCATATATTTCCGGCTTGAGCCTCCACCGATACACAGCCTAGTTAAGATTAAGTTTGGACTAGTGTTGGCAGTTGGCTGAAATTTCAATGGATAGTATCTCAACAGGAGACAGTATAGAATATAGATGAAGTACGAATGGGGAAAGTACTTTTATATCACATATCTCGTAAGGCCTGTGGCTACGCAGGACCAACGTGCTTTATGTATGTAATGTTTTGTTACGTGTGCATACCTTGGTTCATCTCTGACATTTGAACTTTACACGAGAATCAAAAGAATCGCATACTGTATATCTAACCACTTGCATGGACTTACATATCCATGTTACAAAAATATCTTCAAATCTCTATGAACAGTTGTTTGAAGATGACCAACTTTAAAATTCATGGTTGATTAAAGTGAGGTTAGTTGTGTAATTCATCTCCTGTGAGATGTCTTTAATTTAATGGTAAAAATACTATGTCACTTAAGCAATATTTGTGCAGAGAGTAGAATATTGATACTATGTTTACCTAATGTGCTACAAGACACATAATTTAATAAAATCTACAAACCAATCGTGAACTTATTACATTTTAATTTCTGATTTATCTGTTTTAGTGTGAAGCTCTTTGTACTCATGGTAAATGATGGAGTAATACAATAATGGGATAGAAGTAATATAACTAGCCACAGTTAACCAAGTACTTTGAAAGTCCTGCTTGGGTTTTTCTTTACGCCCGTTGGGNTAGAAGTAATATAACTAGCCACAGTTAACCAAGTACTTTGAAAGTCCTGCTTGGGTTTTTCTTTACGCCCGTTGGGTATACCTCTGTCATACGTAAAACCAACATCCCATGGGAATAATAGTTTCAGCACATGCGTCAGTTAGTCCATACAAAAAATTGCTAGAAATAACTATGCCAGTACACCCCAACTATAACTTATTGATNTACATGCGTCAGTTAGTCCATACAAAAAATTGCTAGAAATAACTATGCCAGTACACCCCAACTATAACTTATTGATATGGCCCACGAGTGACCGGAAAATGCCACATATACTGCTGAAGACCCCAAATACTTTGCCATCGCTTAAAATTATATATTTTTCACTTTAAGTCTGTTTTAGATCTCTTTGGTTTATGTCGTAAACAGAGGCAAGATGTGTTAGACCTAGTTTCCTATTCTTCGTGTGTCCCCGATATTAACAAAATAATTGCCAAAATAACTGTCATATGTATGTGTTTAAACAGTGTTTACAGTGGATTTTAAAAAATAATTGTGTAATTTTATTATATAGTATTCGTTTGACAATTTAGTCAAAAGTAGTGTNTTACAGTGGATTTTAAAAAATAATTGTGTAATTTTATTATATAGTATTCGTTTGACAATTTAGTCAAAAGTAGTGTACTGCCAAACCAAAACACTTATTTAAGTATAGGTTATTCACGGTAAACTGAGCTCCTTTGAAAGCCCTTCTCAAGATCTACTTGTATGCTCATTGTGTATTCTTCCANGGTTATTCACGGTAAACTGAGCTCCTTTGAAAGCCCTTCTCAAGATCTACTTGTATGCTCATTGTGTATTCTTCCACCATATGCACAATTAACACTGCCACGAGCCTTAGCACTTTATTCATGCGTCGATCAAGTGAAACTTTGAAAATATTCGAAAAATAAGTATTATACAAATTTGCACGTATTAAAAAAAACATAGGCAAGTGATTTCACCTTAGTATTCACAAATATTTACCTAATACTTTTAATTCAACGTCAGATTATGAAACTACTTTCCCTCCATTGTTACCAACTTTACTGCGCGCACGTGAGTCAGTCTGCACGTTGACATATTATGCAGGTATGGGCAGTGATATATTTCAGAGGTTGATTTCAAAAGTGCTCTGTTAACCACGAACAGGCTATAAGCCGTGTGCTAGCCTTAGTCAAAGCCACGGGGTTTTGATAATCGTACCTGACTCGCTACTTTAGTCTATTCACGGTAAAGTGAGCACTTTTTGAAGCCCTCTCGTTTGGAATAATAGTCAAGAAATATATTTTATTGAAGCCTTAGACGTTAACTTTCAACTACTGTGAAATATTTACACTGCATTTTTTACTAACATGGTAATAATTATTTTTAGAAATGGTGTAAAGATAAACGATGGCTGATAGGAAAAAAGTAACCATGGCCTCAAAAGTGCTCACTTTATAGTGAACCGCCTATAGTAAAACTTATTGGTTGGTCGCACGTTTTTAACTTTCGGGACTTGCCAGCCATGCCTCGAAATCGCGTGAGTGCACTATCTGACAACAGTGCAAACGTCGACTACGCTGTGCCTTTCGCTGTACATGGTGCGCGCTTTCGCAATAAATCCGAACGCGGCCTGTGTCACATATTTATCTCAAAACACTAGCTGTATCGCGGTCACTCCACGACCCCAAGAATTAGGCTTTTCACGTGGCCAATAATAATAAACGTTGCTAAAGAAGAAACATGGCCCTACTGCACGTTTCGTTGCTGTGCTAGGCCTGGTTAAATCACTTCGGGCCAAAATAAAACCACGATGAACCGTCGAACCTATCTTGTGTTGATCGCGGCGGTATTGGCGTCTGACAACGTATTTCCATTTTTAGACCGTATCGCTGAGCTAACTTCTACGATACTCTTGTGTTCATAAAACACTAAAGTATACTCACGGTAGCGCAGAATTTAAATATCATACTTTTTAATTGGCGCGTTGGACAGACGAACACTTCTATTTCACAGTCAACATTGTTGTAAGCGTGTCAAAAAAAAGTATTTGCTTTAAAAATTTGCAGTGGCCAAAATTTTTCATAAAGATTGTTTTCAGAAGTATTCTATTAACCTCTAACTGCATTTATTGGCGACATTTTACATACAATGGTTAAGTGAGAAAAAGGATAAAGACAATCAAGAAGGATATGAATATGCTGACAAGAGAATTCAAAAAAATAAAGTCCATTGGGACAATAATGTGAAGTTCTAAACGTAATGAAGAGGTTTCATCTGTCAACTCACTACTAAACAAAGTAATATTGAATTTAACCTCATAATAAGTGATTTACATTTAAGGAAAAGACAGGCTGTTTTCACATCGACTGCGTCTTACCAGTTGAACCTAATGGGGTGTATAAAATAGCTAAGCCAGGCCTACAGTTTTGTTGATTGCACGTATTAGTTTCTAAATAATAAGGGACTATCAGAAAAAAAANATAGCTAAGCCAGGCCTACAGTTTTGTTGATTGCACGTATTAGTTTCTAAATAATAAGGGACTATCAGAAAAAAAAATCCCCAAGTTATTGCAGTTGCCAGTTCAGAACTTTGAATTCCATAATAAAATACTCGTATGATAATATNAAAAAAAATCCCCAAGTTATTGCAGTTGCCAGTTCAGAACTTTGAATTCCATAATAAAATACTCGTATGATAATATTTTCGCAACAGGGCCAGAAAACACTAATATTTGGTGAACCGATAGTAAAAGATCTCTCAGAAAATTATACATTTATGGAAAATTGGCAAATGACCCTCCTAAACCTATTACATTTTACGAAAACAGTGTTGTATTTATTTCTTTAGATTAAAAAACAGTATTATTTCTAAAATTTTAATCAACTAATCTTTTGTACTAAAATATTTATAGATGAATCTTTGCTTCAAAATAACAATAAGTTAAAGGTATATTCATAATTTTAGCATCATATGGTTACTATGATACTAACTAAGAGGTCAACTTGGTTTCCTGTTAGAACCTACTTAACACTATTATGATATCGGAAACATGACGTCACGTCGAAGAAAATTTATAGTTTTTACAGACAGTTCTTTGTAGAAATATTGAACGGACAGTACGCCATTATCAACTACTGTGAGCGAGTTAAGAATGGGAAGCAGAATATGGGCAGGAAAATTTTATGTTTACAAATAGATGAACAATATGACAAGCATAACTTAAAGTTTATTTTCACAACACATACATGTTAATTTGGTTATACTTGTGTAACAAAAATAATTTTATCCGTTATTATATTGGAAAACAAGCTATGTATGCATTCGCAGGACGCATACTTTACGAAACAATATCTCAATTGTTTCACATATATGAATATTTGTGTTCATTATCATTGTGTCCAATTAAGGCAGATTTTTTAATATAATGTTCTTTCCAGTGGCAAGCTTATTAAAGCAATACAAATATTTTCGTTTAACTATTTACTTTATCACAGCAATTTTAGAGATGTATATTTTTTCGGTCAATTATAATAACTAAAGACTATGACAACTAAAGGCACAGCAGAATTTGTCAAGTAATATAAGCGTGTTTATTTATTGATTATTAAGAAATTTAATGAACACGATATTTTTAAGTCTGCAGTATTCTGTGAAAGATTTCCTTAAACGCTAAAATGGGGCAAATAGAAACAATTAATAATATCTTTGATCAAGTTTCAAAAAATTACTGGAATGTGCTCGACAATGTTTGGTTAGAATAACAGGCCTGTATATCAAATTTAATCTCATGTAATCAGTGCACTATGTTTTATGCATTTCAATTTAAGTTTCTCAAGAAAAATAATTTTTCTATGCTGCTGTAGAAACTGACGAACATAAACAGTTACCAATTTTCCATTACCTTTGTGGTTAAACTATTATTTTGCCGGTGAAAAGAAACCTCGTCATTTTTTAAAACATTTGCTACACATTATTAAATGGGAAAACTTGTTTTCCCATTACAATAATATGAGTATTATTTAAATACAATATGTCATTAAGGCTAAAAAAAAAACACACTCCTGTATGATCCCCTTAAGATAAGACATGAGTGAAATATTTTTACAAAAAACAAAATACAGGACTGTATTTCAGAAAGTGAGAAAACAATATATTTATCTGAATCGTAATTTTACTTTGGTACGTTATTTCCTCCTTTCCTTTGGTGACAACAATCAGCCCACTTCGAAATTTTTTGGAAGGCTCATACAATCATTTAAACTATTTCACATTTATCTTTAACATCAGGAAACCCACACCTATACTGTATAGGTTGTCTTTTATACCACACGATCGATATATGCTAACTTTTTTATGTGATAAAATTACACAGTTTTCTGAAACAATAAAAAAAATAGATAATGCAGATTTACTCTGATTAATTACATTGTCTGAATACATACTTCCCATTTTCATAAAAACCTTTGTCATTCGTGAATCTTCCACTAGACTCGGCTTATCAAGACTGACCTATCGGCTAAAGAAATTCCAGGGATTTTATTTTTCTAAATTTTTGAAAACACTCTTGTATGGCTTGAGGCTTCCNTCCAGGGATTTTATTTTTCTAAATTTTTGAAAACACTCTTGTATGGCTTGAGGCTTCCGCCTACCTGGCGCTTGCAGAGTGTTTGAAATACACGTTTTTCAACTAAACTATTTAACGTGCGTCCAATGTGCTGCTCCGCGAAAAGAACCCACACTTCGGGCGAAGGCTGTTGAATACTTTCGAATACGTTCAAAATATCACGCACCTTAGAAACACCATTTCAGAATAATCTAAAAGGCTGAAAACGGCTTTTTCAAGCGCTGTAGCTAAAAATATACGCATTAGATTCAAACAAAACTATTCAAGGACCCTGCATTGAATCTTCCTGCAGAATTTCCACAATAAAATAAAAGGGTCACCACTGAAAGTCCCATAGGTACCCGCAGTGCGACTAGAACACTGCACGCCAGTTCAGAGCCTTGAGCTTAGTAGCGATGGCGCACTAGATGCACGTAGCAATGTCGTCCTTATTGCTCCCGCACTTCTCGGTCTCAAAGGCGGAAAAAATCTGGGGATTTTTTTATAGTTTAACACATTCATAAGGCCAGCTCTTCTTATTGCAGTTTAAAAATAATTAATGGTAATTCTCTGGAATGGTCCTTCCACTTATTTGTTCACATAGATTAAAGTAGATTTTTATCGTCAAATTAAGATCGTAATGATACAAGCGATAACCCCTCTGTCGCCGATTTATAACCTAGTTTACAAGTTTATCTTCCTCCTGTGTAATGACAGTCTGCTTACCTTGATTTTTAGGTTTCATTTCCCCGTATTTTTTTGTACGACACTCAACAGATAATTTTATATTTAGTGGCTGCTTATGACAAATCTCCTCGAAAAATATTTCCACCGGCATTTTCTACTGTGCTTTGCTGATGTTTGTAACATTTTCCAAGAGCATTGGGTTTGCAATAAGTTCAGTTTTTCATACTCATCTGCAGCCACAAAAATGCTTCCGAACAAAACCGCGTGATTACGTATCACGTAGATAACATTGCAGTCACTGTTAATGATACTCGTTAATACAATCACAAACGAATAAATAAAATTACTTTTCCAAATCAAAATAACTACACAGAATATCGGACAGAAACAGTAAATGTAGATAGGAAGTGAGGACTTAACGTAGCGTCGATAGCGAGGTCATTAGAGACGAAGCAAGTTGTAGCTGTAGCGTGTATTGAGGAACCTTCCCAGCATTCGCCTAGAATGAATTCGGAAAACTATTAAACACAGAGAATATTGCCTCAAAAGTGATTGTGTTACAGATAGCGCTATTCCCAACCTGAACATTTAACATTTTGTAAATAAAATTGATAAGCATTTCCAAAACAAACAATTATTTGAATTGACTTAGCACTAAAAAAAAATATATATATATATATATTTACTATTTGCTATGATATTTCTATGTACCCCATTTGAAGCATATAAGCTACGAAGTATATTAATGCCAGTCATATCTACAAATTAAATACTTCGTATTTAATAACATTTTATGGCTCTTTTCGAAATAACAATACCAATATTCTCTAGCTTGTACATTTTTTTTTTCGACTAACATCACATCAGTAAGCCATGGTAATGACAAATAAAAGAATTTACATTACACCGTGTTCGTTATTTACAAATATGCTCACTTTCTCGAGAGAAGCCGTATGTGTATCAGGTGCCGGTAAATATATGTCACAAACGATTGCACCGCCGCAAATCAGTAACAAATATATGCACTGTGATTAGGGTTTGTTGGTGCATCCCATTCACGTGAAAGTTAGCATGCTCTCTCTGGCACATATAGAACGCCGCAGTCTGTTGTTTGTCTGCAGAAGTTGCCAGATGAGTATGCTGTGCTGATCAGAATGCCTAGTATGTGCATTTCTATGTTCGGGAAGCACACACGCGAAGGGAATTGCGGTCGGGGTGAAGCATGTCCATTTACGTTAAATTGAGTAGGCANCCAAGAGCATTGGGTTTGCAATAAGTTCAGTTTTTCATACTCATCTGCAGCCACAAAAATGCTTCCGAACAAAACCACGTGATTACGTATCACGTAGATAACATTGCAGTCACTGTTAATGATACTCGTTAATACAATCACAAATCGTTAAGATAATCACAAACAAATAAATAAAATTACTTTTCCAAATCAAAATAACTACACAGAATATCGGACAGAAACAGTAAATGTAGATAGGAAGTGAGGACTTAACGTCGCGTCGATAGCGAGGTCATTAGAGACGAAGCAAGTTGTAGCTGTAGCGTGTATTGAGGAACCTTCCCAGCATTCGNATAGCGAGGTCATTAGAGACGAAGCAAGTTGTAGCTGTAGCGTGTATTGAGGAACCTTCCCAGCATTCGCCTAGAACGATTTCGGAAAACTATTAAACACAGAGAATATTGCCTCAAAAGTGATTGTATTACAGATAGCGCTATTCCCAACCTGAACATTTAACATTTTGTAAATAAAATTGATAAGCATTTCCAAAACAAACAATTATTTGAATTGACTTAGCACTAAAAAAAAATATATATATATTTACTATTTGCTATGATATTTCTATGTACCCCATTTGAAGCATGTAAGCTACGAAGTATATTAATGCCAGTCTATCATCATATCTACAAATTAAATACTTCGTGTTTAATAACATTTTATGGCTCTTTTCGAAATAACAATACCAATATTCTCTACCTTGTACATTTTTTTTTTTCGACTAACATCACATCAGTAAGCCATGGTAATGACAAATAAAAGAATTTACATTACACCGTGTTCGTTATTTACAAATATGCTCACTTTCTCGAGAAAAGCCGTATGTGTATCAGGTGCCGGTAAATATATGTCACAAACGATTGCACCGCCGCAAATCAGTAACAAATATATGCACTGTGATTAGGGTTTGTTGGTGCATCCCATTCACGTGAAAGTTAGCATGCTCTCTCTGGCACATATAGAACGCCGCAGTCTGTTGTTTGTCTGCAGAAGTTGCCAGATGAGTATGCTGTGCTGATCAGAATGCCTAACATGAGCATTTCTGTGTTCGGGAAGCACACACGCGAAGGGAATTGCGGTCGGGGTGAAGCATGTCCATTTACGTTAAATTGAGTAGGCATTTTTAAAGTATTCAAGATGCCACACAACCTGCTCTTCGTGTACAGAAGCTGCCACACGAACATCTGGTGCGTACATAACGCCTATTACTGGTACTGGCCTATGCCCACGACACACAGGTAGACAGGGAATAGCAGTCGGTGGCATGCGTATACACACTTGAACGTGAGCAGTCTCTGGAGCATGGAGAATGAGATGAGCATCCTGTGCATATGAGAATGCCTGGCACATGTCCACGACACACGGGTAGACAGTGGCCTGCTCTCACACATACATGAGAAGGCCGTGGAACACATAGAATGGCTAGCAGGAGCAGTCGACAACACAGACGTGGAGGGGGAAGGGAGGTCGTGGGCGGACGCCTGTCCTCGTGAGCCTGAGGGGTTGGGCCGCGGAGCCGAGGGCACATCGCGCTGCCTCCTGCCACCACCTC
>NQII01002508.1:262890-279442 GCA_002778355.1 Clitarchus hookeri | reverse complement strand
TTTTTTTTTTTTTTTTTTTTTTTTGCGACTAACCCACTTACCGAAATGGTATAATTCACAATGAAATAATATACCCACAAGTTATTTCAAAATTTGTTTAAAAACATGCAATGAAATATTTTCGCAATTTAAGAAAATTTCTTATAATTGGGTTATTTTTTGCATCGTTTTGATTTGTAGCAGTCTATGATTTTTCTGTAAAATAAATTGTGTTAAATATACCTTAAAATGAATTAAAAATATTACCTTTCAATCACCTGTGCTAGATTTTCCGTAAATGTTCTCGTTTATTTTATTTGTACATCAAAAAATAGCTTAAGTTTTGATTTTTACATACCATAATTAAAAAAAGCTATGTGAGCTATTTTTTGGGCGAGAAAAGAATTGTTGCAAAAATGTATGCATTAAACGGTATTTCGTGCAAATATATATAAACATTTTTTTGTGACCAGGAGAGATTATAACAGATGAGGCAAGTTGCTCAGCGAAAGAGAATCGGTACGGAATCGGCCATGACCTGTAGTAATACTGAAACCAACCCAGCATTCGCCTGGAGTGATTTCGGAAAAAAACGATATTAAACCGATATCAGGATAGCTGGATCGGGATTCGAAAACGGATTCTCCCGAATGCGAATCCAGTAGTTTGCCATTGCGTCGCCTCGCCCGGTGCTGTGCTCTGCATTTGAGTCACTTACTACTCTGAAAACAATAGGGGCACATTTTTCGTTAAACTACCACGTCATATAAAGGAACATGTTTTAAGATTATTCAACTTATTTAATGTTACTAATTTGAGGTTAAATACTGACTAGCTAGGTGGCCTACTTTATTGAACTGTGAGTAGAAAAATGGGCATAATGAACTGCGAATTGGAAACCCTCACTTTCCTGGTGATGAATACGGAACCGTTTTAACTTCTCAGGAGTATATAGAATTCATTAGTAACTGTACTGGCGAAACAAATTGTTGCACAATGAACATTTTAATACCCTAGCTTTCTGGCATGAAGCCATGGACTAATAGGATTTCTCAACCGGCAAGACTGAGTTCTGTGATACTTTTTGTTATGTAATGATGATAGTTAATTCGTTTTCACATCACCTTATAAAATTGTATAATCTTTGATAGTATTGAAATGGCAGTTTTGGGATCTTGTGTCTTAAATGGGATAATGTGTATCGATGGGTCTTCTACTTCGTGTCGACTCGGGAGTGCTCGGCAGTTCTGGGCAATTCGGCTGATGCCTGGACGCATATTATCTTTGGCTAGGTTATTTACGCAATTTATTGTCAACCAGGGGTGTGTCGTCAAGTATCGGCTCTATAGGTTCTTCCCGCTAAGTCATGTAAACTGTTTTAATTTGTTTAAATCACCACTATTCAAGAGTTTGGACCCCGCGACTACTTTTATCATGCGTGTTTTCATGTTTCCCGGTTGTATCTCTAAACTTACTTCTCCTTTTTTTACTTTATTTTGTTTACACGTGTTTTTATCAGGTACCCGTCATTTGACCGAAAAATCGTTTGACAGAATTTTCTGCCAAACGCTTGTTCTGCCAAACGCCTGTTCTGCCAAACGCCTGTCCTGCCAAACGCCTGTTATGCCAAACGCCTGTTCTGCCAAACGCCTATTCTGCTAAATGCCTGTTCTTCCAAACGCCTATTCTGCCAAATTCCTGTTCTGCCACACGCTTGTTCTGCCAAACGCCCGTATGTGATCTGAGAGAAAAATTTTCGGCAGAACACCCGTTCAGCTAAATGAATTTTCGGCCAAATGCCGCGTTCCCCTTTTTTACCTGACCTGGAANTTACCTGACATGGAACACAATTAAAATTATTCCACCCCTCAGAAAAACTGCCGGATTTTGTGTTGTCACCAATGGCAGTGTTAACTTCATCTAGAAAATTTTGACCCAACCACCCTCTCCAAATGTATGTAAGAAGGCGAGGACTACTGAGCAAACTCCCTAGTCGACACGTGGTAGGCGATAAATCAGCCCACACTGCGCCAATTGAAATACAGTGTTCCAAAACCCGCAAATTTTTACTACTATCGTTGTACATATTTGTTATTCTGTTGACCAGCTACTCGTGGGACTCTTCTTTGAGACGAGATGATCTCGGCACAATGATATTTTACAGGTTTTCGTGCTCCCGGCACTGAATTGCGAGCGGGTGGGAGATAAAGGTTTTATTGAATGGGTGATCTCTGGAAAGTAACACAGAAAACTGACGAATAGAAAATAATACTTAACTCATGTTATAAACTTAGTAAACAAAATTTCGCCACAATCGTGTTTTTCTGGTGAGTTATTTCTGTCGCCGTAAATTTGTAGGACTTGCGCAGCCCAATAAATAATTCCGAAATACTGCAACTGATAATTCGATGTTGTCCATTCATGGTTACTTCCAACTTTTCTGAAGCCGTGCTAAAGTTCTACTTATAGTATATTCCTCCTCGTCGGGCAAACTAAGTCTAGAAAATTACACCAAACGGACAACGCACCGCATTCGTGCGCAATCAGTTAAAGAATTATTTGCATGAGAACTATTTCTTACTAGGCATTGCCAACACACCTATTTCTTCGTGTTTTTNAATCAGTTAAAGAATTATTTGCATGAGAACTATTTCTTACTAGGCATTGCCAACACACCTATTTCTTCGTGTTTTTTATTCACATTATTTATAAATGAAATTTAACAGTTTGAAGATAAAATATAAATGTAAGTTGAATTTAACCAAGAAATAGGATAATTTTATGTTAACAAAGCAATGCATCACTTGTAATACATGGCATATTTCGGAAATAACCGAACACGTCATACGTGGGGTGATTTTTTAAAGGTTTTTATTCAACAAGTGTGAAGAAACTGCGAATAGACTATAACAAATTTTTCACTGGCCAACGCCTGAAAATAAATGTTGAGTTGAAAGATTCGGGTGGCTCTTAAAAACTAGGTCTTGAGAGCCGATGAGGGTGAAATGAGGTGAGAATGGAGCAGCCCCGGAACGCAAGGGCGTAGGAAACGGGAGATCGCCGAGAAAACCCGCCAACCAGNATGAGGTGAGAATGGAGCAGCCCCGGAACGCAAGGGCGTAGGAAACGGGAGATCGCCGAGAAAACCCGCCGACCAGTGGCACCGTCCGGCACGATTTCCACTTGCAAAGATCCGGGAGTAACCCGGCAGAGGATTGAGCCCGGTCCAACTCAGGGAGGGAGGAGGTGAGCAGTCTAACCACTGAGCCATCGCGGTCCCTGGAATGACGGTGAGAGCGAGAAGAAAGCGTGGCGAGACCTGGCGGCGGATGAGCGCGAGGTAGCAGCCCTCGCCGTCGAGGCAGAAGCAGTCGCCGCACATGGCCGGCAGCTCTCCCAGGTGGAAGACGTCGCAGTCCGGCAGGCGGACGTCCTCGGGTCTGGGCGGCGGCACCTCCTCCTCCCCCCGCTCCTCCGCGTGGCGGCGCCGCGCCGCCTCATTCGTCTCGGCGACCAGGCGCGCCACCATGTCGCCGTTCTCCGCCGCCACGATCGAGTGCGTCTCGTACAGCACCACTTGCACCTGCACCCATCCGACCTCCTCAACTCGGTGTTGCCACGTGGTGCTGCCAAGCGCCGTCCAATTATGCTGTTCTACATACAACTCTGGTACTCTCATAAATATAAGTACCCTACCCCTCAGTGTTGAAAACAGTGTTGTATCAAGGGTTTAGCTTTTTTTCTGTGTAAAAAGTAAAAAGGGGGAGGGAGCTGCCAGGACATCTGAAGATATGCGACACTTCTGGAAAAAAAATTTATTTTCCAATTCAAACGTTAATAGTGGTTTTTTAATTTTATTCAAGGCTTCTGGAAATATTATTTCAAGTAAAATTTTAAAACTTATGCAAATTTAACATTTCTTTCTCATCACTTTCTGTACTTTTTGTATCACTCTTGTCCCATCGCTCTTGTCTCCAATTCTTCAAACTCTTTATCATTAACTACCTTTTTTCTTAAAGCACGTCTAATGCTCCTCGGTGTGATTTCCAACCTCCCAAACCTGTCTTGCCCACCCCTGACCCCCTCATCTTTTTTTCCATAGTTTTTGTAATTATTTTACAGTAATTTAAAGTCCCAAGTAAAATAAGCATAATTTAAAAAAAAATTAGAAGTTTTGTTTGCCATTTTAAATTTATACTGGTTAGATTTCATATCTACAGTAACTCACATTAATATTCGGCCACCTATGATTATAGAAGTTTCGTGGCCTTGTGTCACATAAGAAATGATGATAAACATAAACCATATTGCACAATAATTCTTGTGTGTTTTAAATTAAATGCAACAGTAGCCATTAACTGAAATGAGCAATGCAAGTTAATGAAACACAGTATTTTGTCTCCTCGCGTGCTGCATAAGTACGTCACTTTAATATTCGGCCAGTTGTGGTGGACGCGTGGCACAGGCACGGTGCACATTGCGTTCGTACCTCGTGTCATTCCCTGCATGCTCTCTGCGCTGAGAGGTTGTATTGGGCAGCTCTGTTGGCTGCGTCAGTCAGGCAAGTGGGACGTAGGGGCTAGAATACAACGTTTGAACAGAGGCAGTTGATAATTTTCTTTCATGCAAAGAAGGAATCTCAACGAGAATTTGCGGAGCACTTGAATCTACCGAGGTCCACTGTCGGAGACATCATAGGAAGGTTTGAGAAAGAAGACAGAATATATTCCGTACCTCAAAAAGGACAGCCAAAGAAACTAAGTGAGAGAGAAGAATGTCTAGTAATCAGGGAAATAAAGACATATCCGAAAATTAGTTCTTGCAAACTTACCACGGAGGTACTCAATGAATGTGGGAAGAACGTCCATCCAGAAACCATACGACAAGTTATCATAAGAGCAGGATATAATTGCAGGGCAGCTAGAAATAAGTATTTTATTAATGAGGTGAATAGAAGAAAACAACTTAAGTTCACAAAAGACCAGGATCACAAAGATTAAAGCTGGTGGAATGATGTTATTTTTGCTGATGAGACGGAAATTAACGTTTTTGGTTCTGATGGCAGTGAATTGGTATGGGGCAAGCCAAATGAGGAGCTAAGACCTGGGAACATACAAACTACTGTGAAACACAGTGGAGGTAGTATTGTGATCTGGGGCTGTATATCTTCAGCAGGTGTTGGAGAGGCTGTACGTGTCGATGGAACAATGAAAAAGAAAAACTATCTCAACATCCTGAAAGCAAACATACACAAGAGGGATGATAATCTGGGCATTAGGAACACGTTTAAATTCTACCAAGATAATAACCCGAAACACAAATCGTACATTGTCAATAGCATGCTTTTGTATAACTGTTCCAAATTCATTAACACACCTCCTCATTCACCCGACCTGAATCCCATAGAAAATCTTTGGGATGTACTCAAAAGAAGACTGAGGACTACTACAATTAGGTCCACAAAAGAATTAGAGAAAAGGTTCAAGGAATGATGGAGTAAGATTGGCTCCGAATGTACCAGGAAAATAATTGCTAATATGCCACAACGCCTGCGAGAAGTAATTAAACAGAATGGCCATGCTACCTGGTACTAAAAGACTTTTTTTTTTAGTTTGCAAGAGGATTACGTTTGGGTTTGAATGATGATGTCCGAACATTAAAGTGGCGTACTTATGCAGCATGGGATGACAAAATCATATTGTTTGTTAAGTTGCATTGCTAATTTCCGTTATTGGCTAGCGCTATATTTTAATTTAAAACACACAAGAATTATTGTGCAATATGTTTTATGTTTATCATCATTTCTAATGCAACACAAGGCCATGAAACTGCGATAATCATAGGTGGCCGAATATTAATGTGAGCCACTGTTTTAAAATTTTTCAGTGTGCAAAGGAAATATTTTAATGTACTCATTTTATAGAATAAAAATTTTAATTCACTTGAAAAATACTTATTTAAGTTCAAAATACATAAATAAATTTTAATCTTTATGACATAAGAGTTTGATTTCACAATAACGTATTACTACAAACTACAAGTACAATTTAACACAAAATACTGTTAGGCAGTTCGAATATACACACCAATTTTATTTTAGTTCACAAAATAATTTTAATTAGCCGATACTTTCGATACTTAAGTAAAATTTAGGAAATTTTCGTTAACAACAAAAATCTGGTATATATACGTAGTACCAGAATGAGGAAAGTCTGGTACCTGGTACGAAGAGAGAAAACCTGGTACGTACTGAATATCGGTATTCTAGTACGCCTGACAACACTGCTTCAACCATCGTTATTGACCAAGGAACTTACGAGGGAAGAGTTGCAACTCAACAGTAAATGTCGTTTTGCAATGGAAATGTGTCCGTAATAAACATTGCGTACCTATCTGAATAAAAAAAAGCATTTTTAATAAACGTTTCATGGTCATTGCATATGTGTCGTGTAGGATCATCCTCGATGAGTAGACGTGTATAGGAAATGGCGATATTTTAATTCGTATCGTATACATAATGCCTTCAACAAATATAACTGAACGAGGAAATGAGAAAACGTAGTCATTTATTGCATTTTATAGAACATATTATTTCTGAAAGAAAACTTATGGTTTTATTTTCTCTTACTCATTTCAAAAATATGTATAAATTGTATGTTATAATTAATTGTATTCAATTTTTGTATTTTATTGTAATGTTTTGCGTTATATTATTGACCATTCCTGTGTAGTAAGTACTGACAAAATAAGGATGAAAATAAAATAAAAAAAAATGTTTATACAAATAAATCACTACTTAAGTGTAAAAAATTAATTTATAGTTGTGTGTGATTGCAAGTAATTTTTGTAAACGTTCTATGCAGACGTATATTTACACGAAATTGTCCTAGAACCGACCTTACACTATAGAACCTTATCTTATTCATTTGTTTGCCGAAGTAGGTTGTACGGTACTGCCAATTGTAGAACACAGATTAATCTACAAATGTTCACTTTGTTATGTTGGCAGGCAAGAACGCATAACGTCACCAGCCTGTAGGCCTATTTTATTTTCATTTCACGAATAGCCTACATTTCTGGACAAAATGATTGATTGCGTCGTTTATCTGCAGTTATATCTATTTTAGAGAATAAGAATAATGGTCATGGATATTCAAAAACTATTATATGCATAGTTTCATGCTAGTATTCATTAAAATATACGTGATATGAAATAATATACGGGAAAGCCATACACACAAAGAATAATATTATACCAACATCAAAATGAAATATGCAGTGAAGCATATTTATCTACAATATTTAACTATAAAAACTACATGGGGGTTAATTATATATTTACACAATGCGCATATAGTAAATAATTTGTTTAAATATGCAACAATTATTAAAATAAGTCTTAAGACGGTGGAACATCAATTTTGTGATTCGTTTTCCTTATTCTAGTTACAAGGGCCTGCTGTTGGCAATCCATTAAGAGTTGGCAGTCCTGAAATTCGTGTTTCATTCGTTGTTTTCGCGGATACGCATATCTCAGTAAATAATTCTTCTAGGAATGCGACTTTTTGCCACAAGAAGTAAGAATTTGCTCTCTAAGCCCGAGTGNTTTTTTTTTTTTTTTTTTTTTAAGAACTTGCCTACGCAGTCTCCTTAAAGAGGTAGAGGAAAAGTAAAAATACACGGACGTAGTTAAGTCTTTCGGTTTCATCACGTGTAATTATTTATCACCGTTACAGATCTGATTTGCCCAGTATACAGCGCACCGACGGAGACACTTCGCGCCTTGCGCGTAGGAGCGAAGAAGCGCTAGGCGTGCGTGTTTAGTGTCGCCCGTATTGCTTCCTTGCTTATGTTTCTGAACGCGTAAACAAGCTCCTGTTCTCATGTATTCTTTTAAAAAGGGGTTATAATACTATCCATCAAGAATTTTTTTACAAGTCATCGTAATTAAACATGATGTCCAGGCATTAAAAATTAAGTCTTAACGTGGCATAAAGGTGAAACATTGAGTGATGTAAAAACTAGGTGGGGGAAGGGCAAGGTGTAGATCGTCCCTCCCTAAATTTAGTGAAGGGCGCATGAATGAGAGTAAATGGGCACCCAAATTTCGTTTATTCACAGAGATGCATTGGTATATTATAATAAAACTCTAACGAATAGTTACAATATATTTCTGATACTTATACACATTTCCGCTTCTCGGGTAGAGATTTTCCTCAATCTTCTATGATGCATGTAATTTAAGTTTTTATCGCCCCCCAATTAAAGCAAAAATATCTTAAGAGGTCCATCGCTTTTTTTCACCTAGGGTGGTACCTAGAGAGCGAAGCATTACTTCGTCACTGTAAGTATTAAGATAATTTTTAAAGTCTGTACAGTTTCAGTTATATCCAAATTTTTCCACGTGAGACGACATTTATTAAATGATGAGGGAGCATTTTATTACAGTTACCAGTGAGAAACGAGTAACGGAATAAAAAGAAGTTATGTCAAAGAAAATAAAAAAAATCACAACGAAATCTCAAAATCCTTATAATGCAAATAGTTCTAAAAAATGAAAAAAAAATGGTTCACATAAGTTGATGGGCAAAAGTAAATCAAGGTTGTAATGATGGATACGCAAATAAATCATATACCTACATGGTTGTAACTATGGATACGCAAATAAATCATAGGCCTACATAGTTGTAATTCTAAAAATTGTAGTTTTATCCATTTCATTAGCCTAGATAAATAATAGTTGAAAACCGTTATAGCCTCAAATAATTTCAAGACATATGTAAAACGATGCCCATAATAGGTCATCTCTAATAACAGACGATTGCCTCATCTAAGGACCGCTCGCTCACGACGCCAAAACACCGAAATTTACTGAAAAATATTAACATCCATACTGAATGCTTATTGTTTCAAATGTGCATTTTTTTTTACTGGTAAGAAATAAATTTGAAATATGGAAGACAGCAGAGTTATTAAATCCATGTTACGTACGAGCAACAAAACGCATTGCTTAGCAAAATTTAAGGACGTTCTGACAATATGAATATATGGTGCTTGCTGCAAGCAGGAGAGCAGTAGTGATTGAGTAAAAGCCAGGCCATTAATTGCATCTTTCAGTGGGGTAACATTGCACGGTAAACGTGTAAACTGCGACAGGGACCGTAACAAGTTGTATTGTTCGTAGAAGGTAACGGCCTAGAAGAGCATGTATGCATGCGATACTTAGTCTTCATCTGCATAGATGATGGTTTATTTAAGCACTATATGTGACAAATATGCACTCTAATTCAATTTTAAATGTTTTCAGTGGAAATAAAACTCAAATGGTAAAAGTGAAGCACAGAGAACAACGAAATTTTTCGTACTACTTAAGTTATTCAGTTTACAGATTTGTCAAGAACTCGTCTATATATCATAGATACAAAATAACCTTCATTCTATTTCTATAAATTTACTCATACAAGTCACTGGTTCCAATTTCAACCGCCACGCAAACTGAACTTGAATCAGCAGTAGTTGTAATTCAGAGAAATACATACTCACTAACAACTCAGTTAAATAAGCTGCTACAGACTGATGTCTTAGTGGAATGCACTGCATACCAGTATCTTAAAGCTCCGTAATTAACTGTTAAATAATTATTTATTAAGTGATCTTCATTTACTGGAATAATAAAACATAATTTAGTGATTCCAATGGAGTAGTTTTCACTGGGTTGCAGGCAACTGACATATTTGGGGTAGTTTTCACAACTTCAACTTCAAAATGGAGAGGTATGTAACATGCTTGACAACTACGTAAAATTGCTCGCCTCTTACCAATGCGAACTGGATTCGATTCCGCAATGTTATCTGGATTTTTATATGTGGAAAATGTGGTGGACGGTACCGTTAGCCGGCAGGTTTTCTTGGGGTTCTCTCATTTTCCCTACACTTGCATTCCGCCACTGCTTCATCTTCACATCACTTCATCTTCGCCGGCGCTAAATATCTCGCTGTAGGGCGCTCAGATTGGAGAAGCGATTAGGTATGGGCTGTCTGCAGGGATCAGTTCTTGGTCCTGCACTCTGGAATGTACTCTTCCTGGACATTTAAGATTATAATTGCTGGATGCATGCACGGTTTATACACATGCGGATGGTGGATTCCTACTTATTTGTGGGGATTCAAGGTATGAGATAGAGTCATGGCAGAGGAGGCTCTGAGCAAAAATAAGTTCTTGGTCTAGAACTGNTGTGGGGATTCAAGGTATGAGATAGAGTCATGGCAGAGGAGGCTCTGAGCAAAAATAAGTTCTTGGTCTAGAACTGCCAAACTTCGGTTTGCAGTTGAGAAGACAACTGCAAAGGTTTACTTAAAAGAAGAACTATTTTACGGTTTGTAGTGAGGCCTCTCCGCTTCGTGTCCTAGATTATATGCCTAGCTGTGGAAGAACACCTGTCATTCAATTAATACGTGAAATATCTGAAGAATAAAGCAGTGGTGACATTTCACAAACTGAGAGCAATAACTCATGTGGCATAGGGACCAGGTTACTATACANTGTGGGGATTCAAGGTATGAGATAGAGTCATGGCAGAGGAGGCTCTGAGCAAAAATAAGTTCTTGGTCTAGAACTGTCAAACTTCGGTTTGCAGTTGAGAAGACAACTGCAAGGGTTTACTTAAAAGAAGAACTATTTTACGGTTTGTAGTGAGGCCTCTCCGCTTCGTGTCCTAGATTATATACCTAGTTGAGGAAGAACACCTGTCATTCAATTAATACGTGAAATATCTTNGCTTCGTGTCCTAGATTATATGCCTAGCTGTGGAAGAACACCTGTCATTCAATTAATACGTGAAATATCTGAAGAATAAAGCAGTGGTGACATTTCACAAACTGAGAGCAATAACTCATGTGGCATAGGGACCAGGTTACTATACACTGATAATGATTTGCATAGAGAACTTTCCTTGCACTCATATCGTACGGTGCTGTTGCTTGGCGTCAAATCGCAGCACAGCCGCATAATAAAAGAGAACTGCACAGAGCACTAGTAGCCAAGTTGGTTGTAGCCCGGGCCTATAGAGCAGCCTCACATTAGGAGTTGCATGTCCTGACTGGGGTTTGCCTGTTCACATGCTTATACAGAAGAAGGGCATCATGTAGGTATAATGCAGAGGTAGGAAGCAGCGTGAGGAAACTATACACAATTCGCATGAGAGATGGGATGGCTCTGACAAAGGCAGCCACGCGCATAATATTTTTCCGAGTGTTAGGAAAAGGCTGATGAATAAGTGGCAAGAGGTCGCTACCCAGTCCAGTATCTGGCTGGTCATGGCAATGTTAAATGTAAATTCTATAAATTCAACTTGACATACACGCCACACTGTCCAACGTGTGGTGTTGAGAACACTGCAGGTTATGTATTGACAGTGTGTGAGAAGGTAAATGACATACGCGCATCATACCAGCAACGAATGGGTAATCTGGGAATTGACTCATTCAATGTGTCATCTATAGTCCGATCGTGGCCCGCTTATCTAGTCTAGTCAAGCTATGTCGTTCAGCTTGGGCCACAACTAGAGTAGTTTGATGAATGGTATACTGCTCTTATGTATATCATTAGTAATGATAATGATGACTGAAAAATATTAAAGCACCTATTTTGAGATGGTAACCATGCACAGGTGTCTGGAGTGAAATCAATAATTATCACTCAGAGAATCAGTGACAAAACACAGTATCAAAACAAAAGTATAGTGCATGCTGACCGGACTTCTGGACGGAGGATTGCATGGAAGCGCATAGGTTGAATTAATAATGTACCTTATGCACTCTCAACCACCAAACAGATAGGCTGCATGTGCGGTGTCGGAGAGTATATCCAGTTAGCTTGGACAATCTTCGACTGCCAGGAATGGGGATGAAGGAGCATCCCTAGGAATATCCTGGGGCTTTAAGCTTGAGACCTCCGTGTTGCTGGAGAGGGCTGGACCTAGACTCCATACCTGCCTTGGGAAATTTACGTAGACTGTAGTGGGGTGCTATGACTGACACCAGCTACCCTTGCATTTAAACCTGAGCATGGTACTAAGACTGGACGTGCGTGATTCTGTCGTAAATCACACTGATCATATGTTATGCATGAACTGGCTGAAATTGGTTGGAGTCACAAGTGAACAGGAGTGATTATTAAGGATTACCCATTTTAGAGTAAGCGAGTACAGAGTTCCATGGTCTGCGATCATTATGCTGACTCCTCCATGTGTCTGAGATGGCGACAACCTGTGATGACAAACAATTTCTTGGAGAATTCGCCTTAAAATAAATAAAGAGTATGGTAACAGAAATGTGACGAGGAAGTTGGATTTGAAAACAGTCATGGCTTGGCATGACTGAAGATTGATATAAGGTCTCCAGTTAAGATGGAATCTTTCTATGTTGGTATGGAACAATTAGTAGAATGGACTTCCCATGTGGAATAATGATGTTTCCTGAGTTTATAGATCGTGGACGGCTTGACTCTGAGGCAGTATTTTCCGGGGAAGCCGAATAGGCCTAATAAAGTCTCCAGGTCCAATAAGTTGGTTTAAATAACCAAAGTTGTGTTCCCAGTATAATCTATTGAGGATTGGTTCTGGAAAATGGTGGAAGGGACGCCAGGCCTTGCTTCTGCCGGGGAAATGTCGTTAAGCGCCGGCCAAAACCTCTCAACACAACTCTCAACTTTAGCGCCCAAGGGGTGAAGTGAGATGGAGAGGCAATGTGGAGGAAACAGGAGTACCTCGATAAAACGGACAGGTCTCGGCAGCATCCGTCACATTTCTCAGATAGGACAGTCCGGGGGTGACCAGGCCGGGAATGAAAACCAGACTTCCGTAGTGGGAGGCGAGACCGATGAGCTAGCCGGTTGGGGACAGAGGCCCCTCGTCAAGCAGCTCACCTGAGGCTGCGACATGGCCAGCTGGAGGGTGTGTCGTTGCTCCTGCAGGATGGAGTTGACGCGGTCGCGGCTGCCGGAGTCGGGGTCGGCAAGCACCTCGAGCATGGCGAGATCGCCGCCACGCGAGCACACTAGGTCTACAGGGTCGACGACGGCGGAGTAGGTGTTGGGCGGCGACGCCAACACGGCGCACACGCCCTCCAGCCTCGGCATCAGGTCTGTCGTCACGTCGACGAAGCGCTCCGCCATCACTACTGCATTCCGCACCTCCAGTTGCTGCAGGTACTCCTCGTACTCCTGCTTCCTGCGCCACACACACACACACACACACACACATGTGCAAACAGCCTTCAGATACCATCCACACCATGCATATAATGTTATCTCTAATGGTTCCAGTCCAACCAAACCCCGGTAAGGCTCAACTTTGAGCATTGAGGTGCCAAGGTAGTTCTTCCACTATAATAAGATGGTCCCGCCCATAGACCAANCACATGTGCAAACAGCCTTCAGATACCATCCACACCATGCATATAATGTTATCTCTAATGGTTCCAGTCCAACCAAGCCCCGATAAGGCTCAACTTTGAGCATTGAGGTGCCAAGGTAGTTCTTCCACTATAATAAGATGGTCCCGCCCATAGACCAAAGATGACGTAAAATGATTTTAGTAGTCTGTGCATGTCTACAACATTGACTCTCTCATCGCCATCAGGAATGTCAAAATAATGTGGTCAAACATTGAGTGAGTGAAGAGATTTGGGCGGCCCTTCACAACCAGGTCTTGAGAGCCGATGAGGGTGATTGAGGTGTGTATGGAGCAGCGCCATAATGAAAGGTAGGGGGAAACGGGTAATCCCGAAAAACCCCGCTGACCAGTGGCATCGTCCGGCACGATTCCCAATCGCGAAAATCGCGAGTGAAACGGTGAAGAAGTTAGAGGTTCAGCAAGGTGGGTACCTGTGTCCGGCGCCGAAGGCGATGAGCTGGTCGACGCGGCGGTTGCGGCACAGCAGGCAGGCGAGGTAGGCGGTGGTGCGCGGCGACGTGATGTGCGTCTGCACGACGGAGCCTGCGAGCTGCAGGTCGGCGAGGACGCGGGCGAGCGCCGCGGAGCCGAGGCAGAAGGCGCGGTCCTGCAGCACGACGTGGTGGCGGCGCACGAGTGGCGACCGCGCCAGGTCGGCGCGCTGCTCCGGGTGCCACGACACGAAGCCGGGGCACGCGTGGTCCCAGCGGTACTCGCCCGCCGCCGGCCTGCCGTGCTCCTGCCCGCAGTCACGCAGGCCTGCCTGCCCCAGCGACTCCTCCATCTCCTCGCACCTGCACAGCCAGCACTTTCCCATCGCGGAAGGCGTTCCGAGACGTTACTCCGAGAGTGGAGTCAAGTAACACAGAGTAACAGCTGAGTTACGGTTTATTCTACTCACGTTGGGAAACTCGATGCGTTNGAGAGTGGAGTCAAGTAACACAGAGTAACAGCTGAGTTACGGTTTATTCTACTCACGTTGGGAAACTCGATGCGTTTAGTTTGGCTTCTACAATTTTTCGCCACTAGGTAAGCGCTAGTGTAGCATGTGTATAGCATTTTTTCTGTTTCCTGAGTTACAAAAATAATTGCAATAATCATAAATCTAATACAAACTAACTACGTAACTAAGTAAAATTTTACTCTTTTATTATTAACGTAACTTAAAGGTTTAATTAAAAAAGACCTCTTTGGAACACTGCGCACCTAGCGGCGGAAATTTTCCCTATGCCAAACTCTCCCAAAAGAAAACTAGTTTTGTTCCTAACCTGAATAGAATTAACCTTAGCTGAGGAAATTAAAAGTCAACGTGGTTTTGGAACGAGCATAATGTAAATAGTATTCTGTGAAAATATAACTTTTTAAAAGTTAACTTTAAAAAAATAGAATTTTATAACTTAACATTTTTAATTTCCCCGTGTGTGTCTGTAAACAGAATGTCCATATTTCGTTTCAATGTGTTTAATTCTACTAAACTTTCTTCCATTTTCAGTTTACTCTTCGTTACTTGCTGGAATAGTGAGTGCAAATGTTTTACTCGGGCAAGATGCTCAGAGTAATTACACAGCAGAGAGGAAGTAAAACATTTACTCAAAGTGTTTTGGGACAGCCAGAAAAAAAGTTTGCTCGCATAGTAACGTTTTGGAACGCCACCTACTAGAGTGAGTGAATAAAGAGATTCGGGCGGCTATTAACATCGAGGTCTTTAGAGCCGATGTAGGTAAAGTGAGGTGAGCATAGAGCAGCGTCGGGATGCAAGAGTGTGGGGAATGGGAGAAAACCCGCCGACCAGGGGCATCGTCCGGCACTATTTCCACATGTGACCCCAGCGGGAATCAAACCCGGTTCACCTAGGGGGAGGCGAGTGGTCTATCCACTACAGCGCCGTGGACTCTTTGTCTCATCACTGGAGTTGGGCTCCTCTGCGCGGGGATGGTACAACCTCGTGTCTTCCAGCAGAAATATTTGTCTACTTCATAAATTACATGCAGTTTTGCGATTCTTTTTTGTCGAGAGGTTTTTGCGATGCCTATGCTGGTTTCCCCCCTCTATTTGTCGATCAGTTTATGTTAGCATTGGTGGTAACCATGACTCATATCGCGATCACATTTGCCCAATCCGAGTAAAGCCGCGAGCATGTGCCCTTGACATTAGAATCTTGACTTCATGTCTAGGCGTATGAGGCCTAGCTCTGAGACGCACTTGCGTCTCATTCCTACCCAGGACATCCGACCCTCCTCTTAGTTTTAAGGTTGGTTAGAAAAATTTTTTTACAAAGCCCCAGGAGAGGGGGTGTCTCATGTCCACCCAATTTTATTGTCGCTTGAGTACGGGTGAGTTGGGAGAGGCTAACCCCAGGGGCGTAGTTAGGAATTTACTTCTAGCGGAGCGGGCTGGGGGGAATAAAAAGTTTATATTTTTAGAAAAATAATATGAAAGCTATTATATCACAAATTATTAGTTAAAAGAAATTTTTGCAACCAATGAGATAATATACAGACACAGAATTACACAATGCTATTATCCTCCGTGTTCATGGAGGAATGCAAATTTCTCATATGTGAAAAAATTAAACATATCAGTTTATAGTAAACATCCTTCATTTTCAAGAGGGATCACACAATTATTATATAAAAAAATTTAAGTTGTAATTTTTTATTTTCATATTAGAGGGGAGATATATCCCGATATCCCCAAGGCTACTCCCCCGACTGACCCCGTCCGCCCGCCGCGCTGCCCCATATAACGAGAGCAAGTCCCTGCCGCCGCGAAAAGGTTGGCCCACCGAGTTTCCCCAGCAAGCTCGGTACCCAAAAAAAGTTCCACTTCCCCCCCTGCCAGCACAGTTATTTGTCGAGGGAGGTAGCAGTGAGTCCGCTGCCTAGGCAAAATTGTCCCTTCTGGCACGAAAATGCATATTAAGTTACGGCCTGTACGAGTATTTTGGGTCGCCGGCCAGGCTTTTGTAGTAGTTAAAGCGGAAGCTAGTGTGAAATAAAACAGGTAATTATACTGCGCGAAGGTCTGGGGAGTGTAAGCCAGCTGTGTGGCATGACAGCTCCTCACATATCTAACAGCTCTCCTCTTTCAAGCGTATTTCAGAAGGCGCGGGAAGAAAAC
>NQII01002508.1:206492-262547 GCA_002778355.1 Clitarchus hookeri | reverse complement strand
CGCTCCCACCCACCCTTACACATGCAATAGGCTACACATCGCTTCCTCGTCACTTGGCGAGTCGTGTCCCCAGTCGTCGGTCATCGAATCCTGCGCAAATCTTCCCGCACGTTCAGTTTGTGTCCGGGGTTCCATAACTGTTCATCACTCAGTACCACTTAATAATCATTTTACATACCACCTTAATACGGGGGGGGGGAGAGAGAATTGCATTTTTTTCACATTTTAGAGAATTTCGGGGGTTCAGAAGGAGAAAAGAAACTTAAAATTTGAAAGCGAAACAGGGATTTTAGAACTAAAAACAAGACATTTTAAGGATAAAAGAATATGAAAAAAAAATTTTTTTACAAAACTTCCAATTTTTTTACACAATTGCATACCACTTCAACTTCCTTCGCGTGCTAGCAGTGTTTAACGTACCACCTGTTGATAATATATGGTCTAGGTGACGTGGTCAGTAAGCGTATTTCTTTACTGTACCTAAAAAAAATCGCCGATTCATTTCACGATAACCTGGAATTCTATGACTCCTACATTTAAGATATGCTTCTGTAGTAGTTCCCATGGATTTGTATTCTTCCAGATATTGGTTGGTCCCACACCACACGTCTTTCCTAAACTAAAATTATCAAGTTATCAATGTATTTTTCGGGTTCCGTAACAACCACTGATGATAATTCACCCAGTTAAGAAAAACAAAAAGCAAAAATCAGTCACAAAATAAATTGATACGATGCCCAAGGCACCTTACAAGAAACTGACGCAGACGAAATCCCCCCCCCCCTTTTTTTTTTTCTTGTGTGTGAAGATATGTATAAAATCTAATGACCAAACACAACCGCGGGCGCGGGAACACGACGTAGTACGGACACCAGTTCAAGCATTTCTCCCGCACGTGGGTCAGACTACACATCCGCGTCGCCGTCTGAAAGTGTCTATTCGAAGAAGTTCCTAATGCGAACGCAAGGCTACACAAGCGCGCGACGTATGCACGGCCACGACATTTGCCCGCGCCGTCTGAAAGAGTCCAAAGTTTCGTTGGTAACAGAGGTCGCTCTCCCTCTGGTCTGTTCGCTACTTTTAACACAAAGTAATGAGTGTCCAGATTGTTGTTCCGGAAATACAATAACTATAATAATGAGCATTCTACGTTAATTACGGAAAATCTGTCAGAAGTTTGTTTTCTAGTTATTACTCAAACCAATTACTCAGTTGTCAGAGACTTATTGAGGCTCGTAAACAACCAGGAAATCCAAACTATAATTTCACAATTTTTCTGCACATTCTAAAATCCTCATCTTTAGTGAAACGTTGAAAATAACTCAACCCCTGCATAACACACTAGAAAATGATGAATATGTGACGGAGGGTTTCCGTCACATTTTTGTTTATCTGATATAAAGTTTGGATTCCACGTTGTTGTGGCGTAATCATATGTCTTTATCCTGAAAGTGTTTCCTTATATTCGTAGCCAGTGTCAGGACTTTGGCGAGAGGAAGAATAATCCTGTTTCCTCTGCTGACGTATGGTCGGAATCACCGAAAGTTGCAAGTTTGCCTTGGAGTGCTCCTGGATGCTGAACACTTTTGCTTTGCGGGTTGCTGTATGCAATAACGTAGGGGATTATGTTGCACACCAAGAAGTGTCCTTGCTAGTCGTATGTGATGGGTGGATAATGAAGTAATATATTGGCAGAGAATGATGTAATTCTTGTACAATTCTTGATCCCCCTTAGCTATCCTCGGACCTTTTCCAAGCGGCTCTGTGTGGGAAGGATGGGTCGGAGAAGTGGAGTCAGGGAGTTAAGCTCAATCAAGTTGCAATCGACCACCCATTTACATTCATTAATTCACTTCCCCCTATTCGACTTTGTTTCATAAATTCGCTCAACCAGCTAAGCATGCTGATATTTACCTAACTTATCAATTATTTGGATCGATATATATCGAGGCACAAAATATCGATGCACATAGTAAATCGATTTATTCTTTTCGGCCAGTTGTACGAACATAAGGTGAATTCTATCTGATAATATGTGCCATGACCTTGAGAACAAACTTATACAGCCACAAATACTATTGACAAAAACTCGTAAAAATATTACCTTCCAAAAAATGAAATTCCATAAAAATCAAATAATCCATAGAAATGACAATCCAAAATTCCAGAAAATTCATAACGTTGAGTGGCATGTAAAGGGGTCACTGAAACAAAAAACGATTCTACAAGAAATATATCCAGTCAGAAAAACCGGCAGTCTTAAAGTTATTGCCTGGTTTGAAAGCAGTAAGAATTTGGTATAGGGAAGTACATTTTAATGAAATTCTATTCTTTGGCGTTGCTAGGGGGCATGCCAATCGTTAGACCACCATATTCGTTTATGGAGATTGCAGCTAATGCGCTGGTGTCGCTCTCGCTCGGCCGCCAAGTTGGCTCTAGAGTTGGCCATTAAGGGCGCTGTTTTTTATTTAATTTTCGTAGAGCTTAACTAGACGAGGGCGGGATCGAACGAACCTTCGGTCGGCATGCACGTGCCCTAGACCACTAGGCTTTTGGGACATGTGCTGCGACAAGGATTTAAAAGAGATAATAGTATGCGTATGAAGGGAATGAATAAATGTTTTGTTGGGATTATTCTAATACATTGTAATAATTTTTATATAATTTTTTTTTTTTTACTCTCAGAGACTTATATGGACTAGCAATGATTTTTTTTTCATATAGTCATCGACATACAATAANTACATTGTAATAATTTTTATATAATTTTTTTTTTTTACTCTCAGAGACTTATATGGACTAGCAATGATTTTTTTTTCATATAGTCATCGACATACAATAAAAAAAAAATTCATATAGTCATAATTCTTTTCTAGATTTTTTTTATTTTAAATATTATGAAAAGGTGTGCCTCAAAAACAAAACACATTTTTATTATATTTTATTATTCAGTTTTTGTTTACATATAATTTTTTTCATTAAAGATATTTCTTTTTCTTGTGCCAGTCATTCATCCTTCGGTTTAAGAAATGGTCATCCATTCCACCCCCGTCACAAAGCGTCCCCTCAATCATTCCCCACCCCAACACCCTCCCCACCCTTCCCCTCCTTCCCAACCCCTACCTATTTTCCCATTGGCTAGTTTGTCAGAGTCAATCAGGCACCTTCACCTTCCCTCTCCATCGCACTCATATACAAGTGTATAAAAGGCCTCGGGACCCAATATCCTGCATGCTAAAAAAAAAATCGTCTTCGTGAACTTAGCTTATGGAATAGATTATTTAAGTTAAAATCAACTCTCTTTTTCCTTTCAGGCAAATTACCATCTTGTCATGGATTAGTAAAAGTCGGTTTGTGTTGGCTCTGCTGGCACACACTGACAACTAATTCTATTTTACTTTAAGTTTTCA
Organism: Clitarchus hookeri; assembly: GCA_002778355.1. Taxonomy (NCBI): domain Eukaryota; kingdom Metazoa; phylum Arthropoda; class Insecta; order Phasmatodea; family Phasmatidae; genus Clitarchus; species Clitarchus hookeri. The sequence continues at coordinate 259,137 of NQII01002508.1, read as the reverse complement.
GGATCCACTGGGGATTCATATTCGGGGGGGGACGACGCCCAATTACGCCACTCCACCCCCCCCCCCAAAAAAAAGATGTGAAAACATTACTCTGGTTAAGTCAGCACCACATAATGAAAGATTCTCAGCCTCCTCTCTACTAGTATTTTATCTACCTACTAATAAAGAGCATGGTTTCTAATCATCTGTCTCCTGTAGCATTTTGTAATAATTCTGATAATGCAAGCAACATTTTTTTTTTATTATTTTCTGTCGAAAGGACTTTTATGGTGACTATGTCGGTTTTTACCTTTCTCTTCTTATTATAGTAGTTTAGCTATAAGTACACTTAGGGAGGTTTTCATGGCCAAAATCTGGCCATGACAGCCCAATCCCTTTCTGCCGCGATGCGCTCTTCTTGCATTATTTCCTTCCCTTGTAGGCGTATGGGGCTTAGGCCTGAGACGCACTTAACTCCCGTCCCTACCGCGGGCTCACATATAACACTTAGTTTTAGAGTAGGTTAGAATAAAAAATCCTGCCTGCTGCTACCGTCTTCATCACCTGCTCGCCTTAAAGTGTACAGTTTATTTCTCGTCGGGAATTCTCTCATCGCCAAGCAGCAAATGTTTGCGTGCTTTCCCAGCGAATGCCAAAGGTAAGTCAAAGGTGTATTTTATGGACAGAATCCAGTGCGATGGTGAAATCTGCAAAGTGTACAACATGAGGCCGGACGTAACCCTACCATGCAGCACCGACGAACTGTTGGAGTTCAACGAGGTGAAGCAAACATCATTAAAGAAGGCATTCCACGTAGGGACTACGAAATATGACGGGAGAGGGACAGGAAACAGTGCTTCGCTTCAGTGAATAATGTGATGACGAGACGCATAGACTCCTACCGGACGAAGAAACTGACACGATTCTGTTCGTCGAGTGGACCACGANCTACCGCGGGCTCACATATAACACTTAGTTTTAGAGTAGGTTAGAATAAAAAATCCTGCCTGCTGCTACCGTCTTCGTCGCCTGCTCGCCTTAAAGTGTACAGTTTATTTCTCGTCGGGAATTCTCTCATCGCCAAGCAGAAAATGTTTGCGTGCTTTCCCAGCGAATGCCAAAGGTAAGTCAAAGGTGTATTTTATGGACAGAATCCAGTGCGATGGTGAAATCTGCAAAGTGTACAACATGAGGCCGGACGTAACCCTACCATGCAGCACCGACGAACTGTTTGAGTTCAACGAGGTGAAGCAATCATCATTAAAGAAGGCATTCCACGTAGGGACTACGAAATATGACGGGAGAGGGACAGGAAACAGTGCTTCGCTTCAGTGAAGAATGTGATGACGAGACGCATAGACTCCTACCGGACGAAGAAACTGACACGATTCTGTTCGTCGAGTGGACCACGANGAATGTGATGACGAGACGCATAGACTCCTACCGGACGAAGAAACTGACACGATTCTGTTCGTCGAGTGGACCACGACTTTTCGCAGCCTGCTGTGCGAGGTAAAGATAAGCTCACCGGAAGCAATATAAAGAAACAGTGTTTCGGACAGAGTCACATATTGTGAATATATTTATAGTTGCAAATTATATTTTTGGGCACATGAGGTGTGTCGGTGTGTGTAAACAAAAACAGCAGGGAATTTTCCATTAAAAAAATCTTTGTGTCTTAAAAAAGATTATCTTGCTTATCTGTGTACGAATAATGCACAAATATGTCACCACATAAATGCAGAAAACAAAAAAGACACTAAAAAAATATTTTTTTGCCTGTTAATGTAAATTGATATTGCTTAACATGTATGTGAATACAGAATAAAAGAGTTTGATGATTAAAATATGTGTATAGTTTTAAAACAATTTTACCCCATATGTTATGGTTTTTAATGCACCCCATCAATTCAGAAAAAAGGTAATGTAAAGTGTAGTGGTAAAAAAACTTAGTCAACATTTTGTTTTAAAAAAACCGAGGAAAGAAACTAATACAATAAGGAAATAAATTATGGAAAAAATTACTTTCTGAATAAAATATGTTTACCATTTAGGTAACTTGAGTTGAGTTTGTGAGCATGCATGGACAGGCAGAGCAGCTCACCTTGTCAAAGTAAACATATCTGTGCTTGCGAGGGAAGAGCAGTGTTAGCATTTTCACAGGTCTGCACTTGCATGGTGTCAGGTAACTGGAGCCTGAACGTGCATGTGCTTCGACATCGTTTTCACAATCTATATGGTTGCAGATAGCATAAGTCAGCATGCGCATGGGAAAAGTTGTGTTTGCATTTTCACAGGCTTGCACCTGCTTGGTGTCAAGTAACTGGAGTTAACTGAAGAGGGAAAAGAGAATGAGTCAGCAGGCTTCGCGAGCAAGCACTAGCCCATCCAGAGTGCTGGTGGAGTGGTAATAGACAGAGGGGAGGGGAAGCTGATATAAAAGTGGATTAGAAGGCTCGTAGTATTATGCTCGTTAGTATTACATGTGACCTAACTTTCATCATATTATATCTGCACATTTCCAACCTGAAGATGTAGCCATTTACTCCGATATTACTATGGGCTACCGCAGAGATCACTTCTGGATACCTGGTATGCCAGAGCGAATAGAAAGCCGCAACGAATTTGGACATTGGGTCAGCATGGATGAAGAAAATTGTTTTTTTCAGCTTGGTTCCAGTACCATGCTGCTTTATTACCTTACCAGTGTACCAACTCCGGCCAGACTCTAAACTTCCCTGCACTACCATTGAGCTGATAAGTCAAGCAAAAGAATAACGCCTACATCAAGTTTCTGGTCATAGCAAAATTGTATATAAACTCAGAAGACGAGACAGCTGCAAGATTACATGGTGGTCCGAGCATTGCAATGGAGAACGTCACACTGCCATTTTGAACCATGGTAGAACAAACTTGGAGACTATGGGCACGCCACTAACCTGCGATGTGTACGCCGCATTCGTACTCTGAGCATAAATCTCCATCCAGTATTCAGCCGGCATTCAGCCATGTTTGATCCAAAGCAAGACTACTGGTGTGTGCACCCGGGCTTCCAGAGTGTGGATTATTGTGTGGACGATGTCCTGGTAACATGTGTCGAGCAATGTACAAACGATGTACATGTTAGCTATGCAATATTGTACAAAACCTGACATTGTGAGAGACTGAAATAGCAGCGAATGTGCAGTTAACCTTTGTCGACCATATACGCATGGTTTTCCATGCACACTAAAAAAAATTAAAAATCGAATTTTAAGCGAAGTGGTCAAAACATTTGATGATTATCTTCAACGCGAGCATTTACTGTTGAGGATAATAATGATAAGTCCTTTGACACAAAATCCGTTTAAAGAAGCATCCAAAGTGTCATTACGATATGCTGAATCGTGTACTGGGGACCTGCACAGTGCTGCGAACTGCCATGAACCATCCTGGACTGATCTTCAATCTGGGGTGTGTGTGAACGAACTCTGTCCCATATATAGGCAGAAATTAATCAGTGAAGCCAAGTTTTAGCCATCAAACATCCTGACCAAGCAGATGGAACTCTATAAATAAAGCAGATATGTTCGTAAATGTAAATTGTCTGTGAACCATGGATCCAGAAACATATCATATGGACTCTAGCAGCAGTCGCTCTGTTCACCACTTACATGTGAAGTATACCAGTCTTCTACTACCTAGTCTGCGGTCAGCAGCAGTCAACCAGTCCAGCAGTCAGCCAGCCCAGTCACCATAGACCCTGGATACGATGGCGACGAACCATTTTTTTAATACTGCGAGGAAGATGAATAAGTGTTCCTGTTGCCTGATCCTACTTGCACCGATTCAGCATCTTGCATAATGTACAACCCCAGCACTTGCTACGACTACGTGCGTGAAGGCTTACATTGTGTGCAGAAGGGTATTACTTTGAAAATTATTGTGGTGATATTTAAAGCTCGATATACTTTGAAATGCGTAGTGAGAATGTACGTTTCCGTCTATATTGGAATGAATTTTCACTATACGAAACCTCCAGGCAAGTATCCAGATTCGTGTGCGAAGATAGCAATTGCGCTGTTCATCTTTGTGCTCCGAAGCTAGTCCCATTTTATGCGATGTTCAGGGACCCCGAGGACATCAAGTACAGAGAATCATGGATGGTAAACATTATTACAGAAGTATTAAGAAAGACATACTTGGTCGTTTACTGACAAAGGATAGACCGTGTGCATCAATTTAGTTTTCCGTATATAGGGCAAAAACTGCTTCGAGAAGCTAGACTTTCCCCAAAAACATTCATATGAACCCAAGCTGGACTATATAAATAATGCAGATATGTTTGTTAATGCACCATGAACCAAGAACCTCAACTTATGTACTCCAGCAGCAGTTATGCTAGCAGTGACTCATCCTCCAGTGACTACACCAGCAGCAGTTCCACCCTGCGGGCCTTCCATGTTTATCCACACAGAAGATAATGCTGTTCCCTTCAAAACATTAATATACTCTTATTGTCGACTTCTTGTGTACGAAAAGTGGTAAAACAAATATTTACTAATGTATTAAACTCGTTTTTTGTAAAAATGTGAGTAAATTTATTTATGTAAAAAAAACATACATTTCTTAAATAACCCATGTTCCATAAGTATATTAAATACTGGTAAACACACAAAAGTGTTATGCAATGAAAATTTAACTAGCGAGCAATATATAAAGTTTTCATACTAATATAATATAAATTTTAGAGGCTCATGAACACAAAGTCATTACCGCACTTCTCGTGCCGGTCGGTACCAAACACAAGCTTTGTTACATAGCCGCACCAAACCTGTATGCGCCTTTATTCCCACACGAATGACTGGCCAATAAACTTGCATCAAAAACATTTCTCAGTTCATTCATTTGTCATATAGAACTCAGCCGATTTATATCGACTTGAATATGACATAATACTTAAGATACTATCATATCCTTCCTCCTACACATGCTTAAACAAATGTTATTTAAAACAGACTCCCGAAATCTATTGTATACACCACTGAAGCAGAACGGACTGTGTAAGTAATTAAACACACATCACTATGTAAATGTAAATTTAATTAATTAACTAATTACATAAATTTTATCTTTCTAATTATTTTCTCAGATGTTTGTAGATCATGGATAGTAGCAAACAGACTCATCTGATATAACCCATATCCTTCAGTTCATCGATGATTGAAGATATCTCAACAATGAATGAGAGATCTCTGCGTTTTTGCAGATCAATCAAATGTCTGAGTCTATCAACCCAGTCATTGGGTTCTTCATAAAATAAGTAGCTAGACTTAACGAGTTTAATTGCAGAAGGTTCGCGATATATTTCTGCATGTATGTTCATTTCATCTCGATCATCATAGTAATTAAATACAGGTACACCATTGTAATTACATTCTTCATAACTACCAGTACATTCGTCACATCAGTTTTGTGCTCAGAGTCGTTGTTTTGGCAATGAACGAGTTCGAGTAATTTCTTGTATTCCTCTAAATCTTCTTCAGTACATTTTTTTAGGTTTCACGCAAAATAACAACTCATTTCCTTAGGTCTGAGAAACCATTCACCATTATGCTTATACACACTACATGCTGTATTGTTCTTCTGTGATGTGTAGGTAGGGAGATACCTCTGGGCCAGAGTACTGGGTTCGAATCCATGTTTCTTCTGCTCCAACTTCAAGTTGTCAGTATATTCAGGATTATGTATACGCTTTTACTTTGCAGATGTAAATTCATCATCTGTAAAATATTTCAATTTCCTTTTATTTTTCACACCACCACCACCAGCAGTATTGGAGTCTACATTTTCATTCTCTTCGTCATGACTAGTTATAATTTCTTCGTTTTTCACTTTACATGTTAGCAGTGCATGTTTGTTGTTTACAACTTCTGCAGTTCCGNTGTAGGTAGGGAGATACCTCTGGGCCAGAGTACTGGGTTCGAATCCATGTTTCTTCTGCTCCAACTTCAAGTTGTCATTATATTCAGGATTATGTTTACGCTTTTACTTTGCAGATGTAAATTCATCATCTGTAAAATATTTCCATTTCCGTTAATTTTTCACACTACCACCAGTAGTATTGGAGTCTACATTTTCATTCTCTTCGCCATGACTAGTTGTAACTTCTTCGTTTTTCACTTTACATCTTAGCAGTGCATGTTTGTTGTTTACAACTTCTGCAGTTCCGTATGGCTCGCACTTTTCATAGTACATTTCTGAAAACCTTTTATTTCCTTCATCGCCCACTGTTTTGGAACACGGTGCAGGCCCCCTTAACGATATGGGCGCTCGAATCAGACATAGTTTAATCGACGAATTAGTAGAAGGCTAGCCACATACTTATCTTGTGACAATAAGTGCATTGCATGCTCTCTCAAGTCAAGCAAAGGTGCATTACCATTACACGTACTAGTGTGTCCCTTTGAATATTCGCTTCTACCAAATGTCGCACCACAGGTAGTAAATTTTAGTATTCTGGAGGCTGGTGTCTTTGAACATTCGCTCTTCTTTGTCGGCGTGCNGTCGCACCACAGGTAGTAAATTTTAGTATTCTGGAGGCTGGTGTCTTTGAACATTCGCTCTTCTTTGTCGGCGTGCATTGCAACTTTTATTGAAGATATTGGCACAGTAACAACACTGTTTTCCATGTAATTTTTCAGCAGTGGAAGAAGGTACATCCATAGAGGTAAGCTCCACAGTAGACTTTGTACAATAATTGACTTGCATCGTCTTCATGCATATGTGAATTCATACACTTGTACTATTTCACAGTGTTGACTCCACAGTGCTGACTCGTCAGTTGTATGTCCTCAGTACTGACTCCTCAGGTGTGACTCCTGCAGACTGACTCCTGCCAAGGTGTTACTGATTTGCTGGTTCAATAACAATTAACATGTGAAGCATGTATATATTAATTTATATATGCAGATAATTCATCTCGTTTTTTAATGTCGTGTTAGGTATCAGCCATTTTTTGAATGGAGCATGACCGATGCTGTTTTACAAGCTATTGCCCGACAAATTCTTAAGCTAAACGAGCAGACGCTGGATAACTCACCATCCATACCGCTTACTTGCGAGCATACTCATGATTGTCGATGTAGCACCATTCGATCGGGACTCGAACCGATGACACACTCGCCATCATCTTCGATGCCCAGAAGCATGTCTCCCAGTTTGCGTTGCATTTCATGAACCATGAATCCATTGTACGAACTTTCCCTCTTCAATTCATTTTACGAAACACATTGTGAACGAAGAATCTAATTGGAGGAAAATTTCTTGTAATGCTCTTTAAAGGAGCTCGGCTTATGATCACAGCAGGCACTATCCCATACATTTAAAGTGTAACAAAAATGTAAAATTTAAATGTAAAAATATGTGAGCACTTTGAGAAAACCCACATACCTATTCGCGCGAGAAGAAATAGCATATAATTGGAAAACCCGCAGATGCCGCCATCAATATATAAACATATTATATATTTTTAAAATGTATTTGTAGTTATATATTACCTATTTATAAAACATACATATAAATATAAAAAATACATAAACTATTTTGTACATAATCATTATAGATAATCCTACGAACATTATGTAAAATAAATTATATTTCATAAAAATTAGTTACCTATAATGCATAAATCTTGTAACAAGGTACACATTTCAGACATCACAGTCGATGAGAAGCGAGTAGNAATTAGTTACCTATAATGCATAAATCTTGTAACAAGGTACACATTTCAGACATCACAGTCGATGAGAAGCGAGTAGCTATTACTACAACCGTAACGAGTTAAGCCCCCCACTGATGGTGTAGGACACTTGCAGGAGTGAAGCAAGCTTGTCGTAAAAGCGAACAACTGTATACAAAATGTTCGCACAAGGATTGCATCTTTCAACCTCGTGTTGACTTCGTTCTCGAGAAGATGTACNAATTAGTTACCTATAATGCATAAATCTTGTAACAAGGTACACATTTCAGACATCACAGTCGATGAGAAGCGAGTAGGTATTACTACAACCGTAACGAGTTAAGCCCCCCACTGATGGTGTAGGGCACTTGCAGGCGTGAAGCAAGCTTGTCGTAAAAGCGAGCAACTGTATACAAAATGTTCGCACAAGGATTGCATCTTTCAACCTCGTGTTGACTTCGTTCTCGAGAAGATGTACNACAACTGTATACAAAATGTTCGCACAAGGATTGCATCTTTCAACCTCGTGTTGACTTCGTTCTCGAGAAGATGTACCTAGCTATACACATAGTGCATATGCCCGTCACAGTCCTCACTGAAATATACTGGCGATCTATCTTTCCGTAAGAGTTTGTGTGTAAACTGCATATACATGCCATCCTCTACCCCACCTTACTCGTCACTCGCACGTGCGTGTAGGTACGCCAGGAGGTACCTCTGTCGGAGGTCATCAGAGCATGACGAGCACATGCGTCTTGGTAACAGTAATTTGCTTGCGTACCAGTTTTCATTTAGGACGTATTATGTATGTAGGGCTTAACGTCTCGTCGACAGCGAGGTCAGAGCAAGTTTCTCAGAGAAGCAGGAATCAGCCATGGAGGGAACCACCCCAGTATTTGTCTGGATTTATTTCGAGAAACCACGGGAAAACAGAAATCAGGAATGCCAGACCGGGACTATAACTCAAGTCATCCCGTATTAGGAATAAAATCGCTAAATAAAATATACATCCAATGCCAGAGCTGCACAAGCCTAGCAAAGACACGAAAACGGAACCATAAATGGTATAGCCAGGCCACGGTTAGAAAAAAAAACACATGATGTGTTACTTGCTTAGTTTCTTTTTACATACAGCCCTCCTTTCAACCTTCCATAGCTACACGTAAAAAAATAACACTGTCACTGACCTGGCGATTGCAACTCACATATGCTAACCACACTAAACAGTATGGAAATCGTGCATGGAAGGGTTTGTGTTTAAGCTCTTAAAATTAAACAGTTCAGTCACTTAATAATTTCTGTCAACCCCCTAAAGTTGGTCTACCTATTTGATTTGCTAACAAGTATTTTACGTATACCAATGGTCTTGTGTAGCTATCCCGTGATTTTTAATAGATTTTTAAGTATTTTTCATTCACGAAATTTACGAACATGTCATTATAGTGATCCTGCGAATCACGGTTTAAGGTAACGCTTATGTTGTTTCAATCTGTTGGTTGCCAAGTTTAGAGCTGTTTCCGAAAGAAACTTAACTCAACCCCTAAATGTATTTGGATCTTAGGTTCTTTTTTTTTTTCATACCCCTGCATGTGCTATCGCAGCTTCAGTATTTAAAATTGACAATAATGCCACATTTTCTTCACATTATTGCGATATCGGACTATGGCACACTTCTAATTAAATTACTGCATTACTATCATTTGTGTAAGTTTAAAGTGTTCGTCTGTAAGACCAAGTAACCATAATGCATTCAAGATGGAGCCGTGTGCTTATTTCCGTGTAAAACGCGTAGACGTAGCATCTGAACCGATTCTCTTCTGTTTGCTTAGTATATACACGTATCCCATGCTTATGTTCATGTAATTAAATATTTTACACGACCTACGAAGTTCCTGGCTACGCCAACCCCGATGTGGATATTCCTGGAACACTGTTTTCCTAACCCTGCATTAAAAAACAAAAACAAAGCTAAGAACAGTTCTCCTGTTTTGGTGCGGATGTGGGGAGCTTAGCTGCTTTGGCAGACGAGAGAGAAACACAACACGCATTACAACATTGGTAATTAGATGTACATAAAAACCAAAAGTTCATGATTAAAACGGAAAATACATCCAAAATCCAACGAACTTGAGTCCTAGCCTAAAACCTTCTTTCACTTTTTATAAACAAATATTAATATTAAATTCTACTTAATCTCGTATGTGACCAAAATAAATATTCTATAAACATATATTTTTAATAACTTCCTAATGAGGAAAAATTCTTATCAAAATGAATAAAGAATCACAATTTTTGGTGTCGCTTCCGGATATCCGTGCTGGACGATGATGCTGGTTGGCGGGTTTTCTCGGTGGTCTAACGTTTCTCACGCCCTTACGTTCCGGTGGTGTTCCATATTCACCTTGCTTCGCCCTCGTCGGCTCACGATGTTAAGAGCCGTCCAAAACCCTTCATTCACTCTTAATAAATATTTTGTATATATTATTTTCTAATTTTTTTAATAACACAGGCCAACGATAAAAAAAACTTCCTTAATGATTTTGCCAGATTCTTATATTTTTTGGTGTGCTGAGTCCGAAAATAATAATAAAATGGCGTAACACACACCACTTTTTCACATTTGAATATACGGAATGTGAGGAATTCATTTTTTATCTATTATCTGTACAATTTTATATTTTTTATTCATATAGTTTTATATACATTTTATATACTTTATACACATTATTAATATACTAAAACATACAGTAAATCTAAATTAAATTAGGTTGGCAGTGGTGGTACGACTGTTTGTTTTCTTTCAGTCAACACAACCACACTTTTCAGATATTTGCCCATGTGCCCTAAGTATCGCTAATCATGGTTTTAATAACTTTCCTACCAGTTTTTGTTATATATGTGGTGAGTTTGTAATTAAAAAACATCAAAGGAACATTACAGAGTTTGTTAAAAAAGTGTACCTGGTATATTTTGGAATAAAACTCGGTGATCAAGAAAAACCTTGGGCTCCACACAATGTATGCTATGTTTATGTTGAAGACCTACGAAAATTGTCAAAAAGAGAAAAGACAGCTTTTAGATTAGCAGTACCCATGTATGGAGGGAACCAAAATATCATTCAGACGATTGTTATTTTTGTAGCATAGATGTTACTGGATATAACTCCAAAAATAAGAAAGTAATTATCTACCATTATCTTTTTTCAGCTGAGCCACCACAGGCTATTGATGACGTTTTACTTGATCAGTCCAGTGAAACTGAATCTGATGAAGGTTAACCGGATGATGATGAGTTCCAATGTTCTCCAGAAAATTTGGAACCTCAGTTGTTTACACAGGTTGAGTAAAATGATTTGGTAAATGATTTGGGTTTGACTAAAGAGAAAGCTGAATTGCTTGGCTCTAGGCTAAAAGAAAAATATTTGTTGGCACCTGGAGCATCTATTTATAAATATAGAACAAGAGATCAACGGTTCGCTAAGTTTTTTAAACAAGAACAGGATTTGGTGTACTGCCATGATATTGGTGGTCTAATGAATGAATTTGGAATTCAGTACAACAATGAAGAATTGAGGCTTTTTATAGACTCATCATAGCTTAAAATCTGTTCTTTTACACAATGGTAATATTTATGCTTCACTGCCTGTGGCTCATCCAGTCCATATGAAGAAAACTTACAAAAACCTAGACATTATTTTAAAGGAAATTAACTATCCTGCTCACGATTGGATGATGTGTGGAGATTTGAAAGTTGTTTGCATGCTCCTAGTCCAACCAAAGGGATTTACTAAATTTCCATTTTTTATATGTGAGTGGGACAGCAGAGCAAGTAATCGACACTGGTTCACAAAACATTGGCCTGCAAGAAAAACCTTAACACCTGGAAAGAAGAACATTTTGCATAAAACTTCAATATATCCAAAAAAAAATTATTCTACCATCTCTTCACATTAAATTAGGTTTAATGAAACAGTTTGTAAAAGTCTTGCCTAAAGATGGTGAATGTTTTAAGTATTTATGTGAAAAGTTTCCTCATTTATCAGGAGCCAAACTGAAAGAAGGGGTTTTCCTTTGGCCTGACATTCGTAAAATGATGTTCGATTCCAACTTTGAAACAAAATTAATACAAAGGAAAAGGAGTCTTGGTTATCATTTAAGCAATTTGTGACTAAGTTTTTGGGCAATGTTAAAGACCGAAACTATGAGCTTATCGTAGCTAATATGATAGACAAATTCAAAAATCTGAGATGCCTGATGAGCCTTAAAGTCCACTTCTTACACGACCATCTTGACTTTTTTTCCTGACAACTTGGGTGATGTGAGCGAAGAGAAGGGGGAGCGGTTTCACCAGAACAACAAAGTGATGGAGAAACGTTACCAGGGACGGGGGAATGTCTGCATTATGGGTGATTACTGCTGGTCACTTCACCGAGAACAACAAAATGCATCACATCGGAGAATAAGCTACATAAGAAGCTTCAAAGAGTGAAGAGAGAAAGGAAATACTAAAAATTAAAAACTTAAAATGTATGTATGGAGTATTGTTTCCCATTCCTTTTTTAATGTGTCTGGAATAGGGGCTAAGTTTATTTTTTCAGGTGAAATTATTATTATTTTTTTTTATTTTTTNTTTTTTTTTTTTTTTTTTTTTTATTTTTTTTTTTTTGAGAGGAGGCGAGTTTAGTCTCTGCTGCCCTGCCAAGCCGCGTGGCTCTCTCACGGTGTCGTTTTCACAGCGCAACGACGGGCGGTGCGTGCGTAATCTCTGCGGGCGGTGTGAAATTTCGCAGTCACAGCGGGAGACGGTGTCGCCCCGGTTGCGACGAGGCCGTACGGTCTCACGCAGCGCATTGCTGCTACTCTCCGGCAAATGTCTCAGGGTCAATCAGTTCTTTGTAACACTGAAATTACTATATTTGACGACACTCTTTGCGATTGTTTTTGTATTAAAACTGAGATCCTAACTAATAATCCACGGTAGCACGCCAATATTTCATTTTTTTTTTTTAATTATGAATGTTATTGAAACCATTTTTTTTTAATTTCAATAATAGTTATGGTTAGACGTTGCTGGGAAGGAGGTGGAAGAGGCGCCCCTGCCTGTGACATGAACCGATTTGGTTGTCCCAAATTCACCTGGTATTTTCCTACTTCCTACTGCTAACATCCCTACATAGTTTACGAAAAAATAAGTAGTGTGGGAGGGGAAGTCAATCAATTAAAATGCCTGGCAAAAATCGTTACCTTATATTTCGCATAATTTCTGACAAAATAATAAATACTGAAAGGAGGGGAAGTTGGCCAGTGAAAATGCTATGGTAACTAGAAGTACTATTTGCTTTGTACCAATCCGCCCCTCCCCACCACTCAGCTGCATTATATTAAGGATGGACCGTGCTGAAATTTCTCACTCCGATATCAGGGCTTTTCGTCTGCATATCCGAGTACCCTTCCGCTTCGTCGTTATTTTGCATTTAGTGAGAGAGTTTGAGGAATCGCAGCCGCCTTCCAGTTTTACTTCGAGTAATTGTTCGTGAAGGTATGTCATGTTTTGAAGTAAACTTTTATTAACTGGTTGAATTAATTTTGCCAACCAGCTAAATATTTTTTTGTAAATAAAGTTTTTATGCAAACGATTTTAAAGTAAAATTGTTTTATGTACGTGTTAAAATACAAAGTTATTAAGGACGTTTATTTTATTTTGTGCAGTGATTGGCAGCCAGTATGTCGGTTCCTTGCCAGAGGTTCGTGCTTGGCCTGTCAACCGACATCGGAGCAAGTCAGCATCGACTGTCAGTTCTCGCGCGTTGCAAATTCTTTTGAAAGTAATAATTAGAACCGATGAGATAATTAAAAGCTATGTATTTTGTTTGTTTAACGCGCGTCGATACTTTGTAGGTCTTCGCAGTCAGCAGTCACAAGTCCTGTCAATTCCTGGAGTTGCTGATTTGTCGTCTTGATGTCCTGTCTGTACGGCCGTAAGGCAACAACAATATTTTCACGCTAATACAAGAAGTGAGTATTTAAGACCACTTGACAAATAGTGTTGCGTGTGACAATCATACTTTTTTTTACATTATGTGGTGAACTTGTGTCCAGGTGAAGTGACTTCCGTAATAGGACGTCAGGGAGTCCCCTTTTGTCCAAGTCAAATCGTCCGATTCACGTGAGTCCCTAGCAACGCAGCCTATCGTTGTTAGGAGAGTGACTGCAGTTTTCCTTTTCTTCTTTAGGCATGTAACTCAGTCGTTTGCACACAAACGGTTCATTACTATACTCGTTGACAAAATATTTAGTGTTGTGTCTGGTAGAAAAAAATTTTGTCGCTTTTAAAAAAATACTATTATTCACATTCGTAAATAATTACTTTGCCCATAGCTTTAAATATATAATGCCATATGCAACACAAAGACATTAGCTTATTGCATATTTAAAAAGAAGTTACATAACTGTTGAGCGGTACTATTTCATAATTTTTAATATATTTTGTACAAGCAAAATTTTGCCATTTTTATTTTACACAAAACTGCTGCAGAGTTAATCGCTTAACGTACACATTAAAATTCCGCAGCATAATAAATTAGTGGTGTGAAACGTACTTACGATTTTTTTTTTGTACAAGTGTCACATTGGAACCTATGGAAAGAGTTTCAGTATATCCATGGCACAAGAAACAACCAATTATTAAAACAGTTGGTGTGTCAGCAGCAACTAATAGCATTGCCCAAGGAAAGTAGCTGTCTGTATTAGTTGCTACCGTCTGGACTTACACAGCAGCGACTATGATTCTGCAACATGTCAAACGAGAACGAGTATACTCGGGTTAATATATTAATGGGTTAATTGGTGGCAGGGTAGTTTTTTATACTCCAGCTTTGTTTGCAAATATGCATTTTTTTTCATTATTATTGTATACGTATAGTAACATTATATTTCTCTTCTTTAAATTTAATTAACAACTGTGTTTGTGAGACATTACTTCATCGCCGTCGTCTTCGCTTCGTTTAACCATTAGTAGAAATGTCAACCATCATATAGTGTTTCTAAATTACTTGGTTCATATTCATGAATTCTGTTCCGCGCTCGTGTCTTCATTTTGCACATGTATACATTTGATGGTCTATGTGGAGGTATGCACGTGCAAATAAATATTTAATATTTACATGCGACAAATAGTTTGTATTACCGCGTACTGAAATAATCATACACTTTTAATTGGTAATACAAATTATTTGATGTTCGAAAAAATCCATACACACCTTACACTTAAATATATATGTAATATTACATAATTACAACAATATTTTAAATATAATGACGGTAATTGAATATTTATCAAAATTATTATAATTCAGAAAAAATGAGAATAATAAGAAAATTAACACTGTGATATAATAAAATGAACTAATAAATAACAACTTCTTATGTCATATCTGAATTGGTTATATGTATATCATATCAACATGGCGATGTATATACGGCATTTAAAACCCCACTGTCCAGACTGCTCCGATAGCCAAGTGGTCTGCATGCCGACCGAAAGATCGGCATTTCAAACCAGCCTTTCTCCAGACGATATTTTGAGCTCTGCGCAAATTGAATAAAAAGCAGCATCCATAGTAGCCAACTCTAGGACCAACATGGCGGCCAACCAAGAGCGACACCGGTGCATTCTAGCTGCCATCTCCGTAAACAAACATGGTGGTCGAACGACTGACATGTCCCCTTGCAACAGCCGATGTAAACAAAAAACAAATGAAAATAAGATGGCGGAGAAGATGGTAAATGGCAGAAACAATATGGCTGGCGAAAACCAAATGGCGGACGAAAACAATATGGTGGATTCAAGATGGCTTCGGCGCCTCAGTCTCCAGCCCTTGTCCTGGAATTGGCTTTTCCTATTTACTCAAGCTTTTTTGCTATCGAAGACTTTTGTAACATCAATACATTGCCTGTTTACAGGAAAAATTAGAAAACTTAATAAAAAATTACTGAAAAACAAATTGTTATATTTGCTTCGATACAGAGCTGGAGAGTTTAATTTCCCACACTTACGTTTTCGTTTAAAGTTTATATATTAAATATTAGCTTCGAAAAATCGAATTTCATTAACATGTATTTCCCTACACCATATTCTCACTACTTTCAAACCAGGCAACAAACAGCCTCAATATTGTTGAAGTTTAATGGCAATGGTGAATTCATATTATTACGATGGCATGATTGAACTGTGTCCATTGCTGACCATTAGATTGAATAAAAATCGCACACACATAGAACTCAGCAAAAAAAAACCTAAAGAAAAAAACCTTTCACAACAGATAATTAGGAAAAGCTGTTTCCTTGTCAATAGAACATAAATTAATTGTCTGTGGAGTTGTAAAAGGGTTTTTTTTTTTTTCATTTTTTGTCTTGCTGAGTTTTTTGTGTGTGCGATTTTTAGTTAGTCTCACGGTAGGCAATTGACACAGTCCAATCATACCATCATAACAACAAGCCTAAACATCGACCTAATAATCAATTTTTTTTTTGTAATCGATTTTCAAAAATACCGACATATGTCTAGTCGGCACGATGGGCGCCTCACCTGGCAAGGAAGGTGTTGACCCAGCCGGTGACGGGTGCCCCGGCGAGAGCCACCACCTTCTCGTCGCGGAGGTGCGCGGGCAGCAGCTGCGACAGCTTGAGCGCGTTGTGCTTGATCCTGATGCGCGCGACGGCGGCGCCCAGGCGCACCCGCTGCCGCGCCAGGCAGTCGTCGATGCCGGCGAGGTCGGCCTCGGCGAACACGTGCCCGCGGCCCGCCTTGTCCTGCGGCTCGGCGAAGCCGCGGTTGTACAGGTCGTACAGCAGCAGCCACACGTGGTTCGCCCGCTCCTGGAACTGAGTCCACCACTCTCATCGTCGCTTGCCAATTAACCCATTCAGATCCGATGTACACAATTGAGTGCATTGCGCACGTGTAGGTCATTTTTGGTCGATACTGCACGCTGCGACCTTCGATGACCAATGATCTTACCTGTGGGTAAATGATCTGCAAAACGTCTTACTGGTCTACGTTATAATTGGTACATATTACTGCAGCCGAACATGTAGCCTACAGCTCATTGGCTGTGACAAAGAAACGAGTTTTGTGTCGACAGAAGTACAGTAAGCACCATAAAAGTTTCTGATTGCTACACCTGAAACCGTAAATTAAAGTGGCTTTGGAAGGGTTAACCAACAGATCCACCGGTGGTACGACGATTGAGAGAAATTTCGAACATCAGGTTGTTTTTATTTGCGATTGCAACTGAATAAATCAATGCATGCAAAATATCTTCATAATACAGGAAACCCATATTGAATACTGTGCCATAGTATTTTCTAAATAAGCACGCTCTTTATTTATAGGGGCAGCGGTGGCTCAGTAGTTAAAAAAAATCGCCTCCTACCCAGAGAACCGGGCTCGATTCCTGGCATATGGAAATCGTGCCGGACTATGCCGCTGGTCGGCGGATTTTCTCGAGGATCTCCCGTTTCTGCATTACGGCGCTGTTCCATACTCACCTCACTTCACCCTCGTCGGCTCTTCATGACCTCGACGTTAGGTGCCGTTCAAATCTCTCCACTTTACTCTTTATTTGTAAAATAGAAATTAATTCTCACATTTTTCTACTGCGTTTGTGCACAGTTCAAAACACAAGTGCTTTATTTATATAGGTATGTGTTTGCGAGGTTGTGTTCGAAAATTCATCGGTTGAAGTACCGGTTTAAATCCACTAGATCTACCGACGTATTAGGCCGGTTTGAACCGGTGTATCCATCGATTCAACCGAACTCTACCGAAACATTAGTTTGCGAACGTCCGGTGTACATCAGTAGGTGCACTGGTGAACTCCTGAAAAAAATAATATTGTTGGCGTGTCGCGTTTAGCCCACGCCAGCACCGTCGTTAAAGGCTATTCGCGGTAAAGTAAGCACTTTTAAAATCAACTGTAAAAACAAAATATATACTGCCCATAGCTACGTATACACTAGCAAGAAGGCTCCCAGTTAAGTCGGTAGCCATTTAATTAAAAGGGTTCTAATAGTCTATTCGCGGTTTCTCCACACTTTTTTAATATAACCTTTGAAAAAATTGCTTATGTATGACGGTGTTTGTTTCTTTCTAAATAAGTAATGTGTCACAAGCGTTTTACTCTTGTGTTAACATTAAAGTTCCTTATTTTTTGTTTAATTTCACTTCACCTTTCATTTTATTCATAAATTACAATAACATTTCATTTATAACTAATAAGAATAAAGATAGAGAGAAAATAGGTGTTCTGGTAATGCCTAATAAAAAAATGTTTCTCACGTATAATATTATTACAGTGAGTGCCTACGAATGCAGCACACTGTCCCTTTGGTGAAATGTTCTAGACTAAGATAAGCTTTGTTCACATGAAGTGAAGGAATATCCTGGAAGTAGAACTTTAGCAGGGCTTCAAGAAAGTAGGAAATAACCGTGAATGGAGTACAGACTTGACGTTGTATTGCAAAAATTTCAAAATTTATGGCTAATTATGGCAGTGATTCTTGTTTTATACACACAAGAGCACGCCTCTGCATATCATTATCACAGTTACTTTCAAAAAATTTCCATGGTCTTACGTAGATGACGCATGAATAAAGTGGGACCGTTTAACACAAAGTTAATTAAAAAATATGATGGAAGGATACAAAACTAAGGGCCACATTTACAGGTTCACGTTAAACTTCCTGTTAGAACTTAGCGATAACTTTAAGAGTCTTCATCAACTAAGTGTCACCCGAAGTTGTGGTTAGTGAGTTTAACGTAAGGTTTAGAGTAAAGTTTCGAGCGTAAATAATATTTATAAGGATTAGACCAACATAACTTTTGCAATAACTCAATGAAAATTATGAAGAATATTACAAATTACTAACAAATAATAAAAAATTGGTCTCATACTTGAAAGCAATTCATTTTCAATGAGACTGGCGTACGTAGAAGACCACTTTGGGAATTAAACAATTGGCTTTATAACATTTCCATCACCAAAATATTTGCCAGGCGTAATACATTTTTGAGGAATGGTTGCATTTTACACACTACTCAAAATATAAAAGTTGTCACGACTTTGCATGGATATATGTTATCTATTCGGCGCCACTCTGCAGAAACTAAAGAGAAACAAACATCTCAAGTTTTCCGAAAACTGAAAATAATACAGCATTTGTAAAGGAACAGTTCTTGTGTCTCTCATCGATAAATTAACGTAATGATGTGCAAAAGAGAAATGGTTCTTGAACAAACAGAAAACAGATTGTGGTAACTGTGCACTCGTTTGGACTGTCAATAAGTTGTGTTGCCACCTCTTTCCTGCATCACTGCAGCACAGCGTCTTGGCATACTCCTAACTAGTCTACGAATAAGCGTTTGTGGGATGCTTCACTCCTGTCGTAGGACTGCCTCTCGCTGGGCATGTGTGTGGGGAGGGTCTGAACGTCTTCTGAATTGTCTTTTCAGATGATCTCACAGGTGCTCTCTCGGGTTCAGATCGGAGCTACATCAGGGACATTCCAGGGTAGTGATATTATAGCATTGAAGAAATGCTTGCACAGGTGCAGCAACGTGAGGAGGAGAGATATCATGCATACAAATTAATTGTTCCCTCCGATCAGCTAGCAAAGGTGGGGATCAAGAATGCCATTCATGTACCGCTCACCTGTTAGATCCATGGTGTCCTTCCTGCGGATGGTAACCAACTCTGTTCTGGTGTCAAACATAATTTCTCCCCACACCATGACTGATCCCCTACTAACATAACCCTTTGGTCAAATGCAGCTTCAATATTGCGCTCCCCTGGTCTTCACCACTCACCAACATGTCAATCGGTACCAAATAAAGGCACCTTGGTTTAATCTCTGAACATCACTTTCCGCCAGTGTCGTAACTGCCAACGCCTATGTTGCTCAGCGAAGCGCAGTCTTGTCTGTTTGTGACACCTGGTTAAATGAGGCATTTTCCTCTGTCGTCCGCATCTTAATTGACCTTCGTGACGCCAGTTATAAATGTTTTGGTCACTTACACGATTACCTGTAGCTCGGTTGAAGTCATGTGGAATTCAAATGTTTCTTCAACGACATAACTTCACTACCCTGGACTGGCCCCCATGTAGCTCCGATCTGAACACGAGAGAGCACCTATGGGATCATCTGAAAAGACAAGTCAGAGGACGTCCAAACCCTCCCCACACACACTTGCCCAGCGAGAGGCAGTCCTACGACAGGAGTGCAGCATTCCACAAACGCTTATTCGTAGACTGGTTAGGAGTATTCCAAGACGCTGTGCTGCAGTGATGCAGGCAAGAGGTGGCAACACAGCTTATTGACAGCCCAAACGATTCAACAATTACAACATTACGTTTCCAGTTTGTTCAAGAACCATTTCTATTTCACACATCATTACGTTAATTTATAAATGATAGGCAAAAGAACTGCTCCTTTACACGTGCTGTATTGTTTTAAGTTTTCGGAAATCTTGAGATGTTTTTTTCCCTTTAGTTTCTGCAGAGTGGCGCCGAATAGATAAAATATATCCATGCAAAGTCATGACAAACTTTGTTATTTTGGGTAGTTAAGTGAATTCATAAAAAATGTTTTAGAACTCAAAATACGTCATAGGAAAAATAACTACAAACATTTTTTCGACGCATGTCATAGAGAGCATGATCTACTAACCAATAAGAATGCGTGTTATATAAAGTTGAGCTAACAGCTACAACGAAAACTAATCCACTCTTTCGTAATTTATCGAAGAAAGTGAAAAATGACCGTAACATGGAAGTCCGCGTTAAAGCTGTCGTCATTTAATGTCGAGATTAAGTTACGAGCAGTTTAACGCGAACCTGTAAAAGTGGTTCTAAGATAAAAGTATATCGTGAGCAGTGCTTTCAAAAGTTCTCCATTAACCGGGAACACCCAATGCTTCGTAAGTGCTACCGATGTGGGTGTCATAAGCTACTAACAAGGCCATCAGCAGGCGACCTTCTTGGTAGCCGGTGTCTTCAAGGCGTAACAACCTTCAGACGAGTTTCCGGGTTTGAATCCCAGGAGAGGAATGACTGTTGGTACCAAGTTTTATATAAGGATGTGAAAATGTGATTTATTGTTTCATGAAACGAAAGTAAGAAATATGTTACTGAATTTCGTGAAATTTAAACGAAAATAAAAAATATTTTTGGCAAATATATCAAAATATTTTCTCTGTGTATTGTCGAACACATATTGGCACACAACTAACTAAATTAATTAAAAAATATGAAATTATACTTGCTTAGTACAATCAGTAGTCGTACAGTTTAAAACTAATTCTAAGATATTTACTTTCAGTGCATATGCAAATCATAAACACAAATGAACAACATAATAAAAAGATAATTGCTGTTGTTAAAGCCTGGAAAGCTTAATAAGTATATTCTGTCAACTTTTCAAGTTAATTATGTGTAGTTATTTTAGTGATATTATAGTGTACACAAATAAGTGGATACACAGACAAACATTTTCATTGTCATTCATCTAAACGTGAATTTGATAAGCACACAGATATAAACTGAACTTAATAATTTTTATTTCGTTTTCAACTTTAACAAGCCTATTTTCTTACCGAAATTAAATACGAAAGCTCTTATTTCGTTACGGTTTCTGTATACAGAAAACTTGTTTAACCCTATAATTTTATGTGTAAATTTCAGATACTTAAGAATAGAAGCCGTCACCTGATTAGCCTTCTGGCATAGAGTAGTAATAAGAAGTGGCAATAAGAAGTTATAATAAGAAACCATTTCTATAATTGCCTTACACATCACAGGATATTTACCCTATTGCCAGTATTAATCTATAGGTAACATGCTACTATAGGCTGTTCACGGTAAAGTGAGCACTTTTGAGGCCCTAGTTACTTTTTCCTTTCAGCCATTTCTTATCCTCTAGCGACTTTTTAAAATAAATATTGCTATGTAAGTAATAAACACAGTGTGTATATTCCACCGCACTCGGAATTCAACGTCCAAGGCTACAATAAAATATATTTATTTACTATTATTCCAAACGAGAGGGCTTTCAAAAGGGTTTACTTTACCGTCAATAGCCTATAACGTTAATCTCATGTGTTACTGACAATGGTGTCTGTCAACATCACATCATACGGTACAGACTGTAACATTTTATATAACATGCTACATGAGTATCACACTAATCTTCCACGTCACGTGCTACTAACAGTAATGTCAGAGTTTCATCATTGACCACGTGATATTGGCTTCATAATTAGCATTGTCTTAAGTATCACGTGCTACTGACACTGGTAGAAGCAATATTTCATGGGCCACGTGCTAGAGAGACAACATACCTACCCATACCTCGCCCATTACATGCTGATCAGATTGATGCTACAAACATCAGGATCAGCAATATTACATCACACTTCACGTGCACGGAATATTGCCAGCATTGCGTCCCGGGCTATATACGCTATACTTATATCAGGGTTGGTTTTACTTATGGTATCTTACCATGATTTTTGAATCACATGAGTAGCGACACAGTGGCTGATAAGCTGTTGCTAAGCATGCCTGCACCGAAAAAATATTTTGTGGAGGCCAAAAAGTATTTGTTGGTATTCGTCCTGCCAAACTTATTTTGTGGTTAACACAAACATTTTTTGTAGCCACCACAAAATAAAGTTTAGAGACCACTAAAGTTTAGTAGTGACATCTAGAATATGCTGTGTTCACAGCAAAAAATCAAAATAATAATAATTCGTAGGGTGAATACCGACAAATCACTTTATGGCCGCCAAAAAATTGTTTTCAGTGTGTATTTTGGTAGCAATTTTGGACTCTCTGCGTGGTAGTTATGAAACTATAACCGTTATGGCGTTTCAGGGTAAGGAGGAAGGATAGTGAATGTCATGTGGCTACTCGTATAAGTAAGCGACGAAGCACCAGCATCCCGACATGTAATATAATCTTCAAAACAGTTTTATTTCCGTGTCAGGAAAATTGGCATGTATAAACCGATACTGAATTGCAAGATGCTGACGAAAATGCAATTGGTGCTGATTTTAGCAAGTCAGGAAGAAACAGTAATTTAACGCTAAATGCTAACGTGCTTTCTGGATGTATATTATTTTTATGATGTTATTATTGAGCCTAGCCTCAAACCAACTAACATAGAACAATTTATCAGGCTAGTGTTGCGCGTACTTACAGAACTTTTTAGCTTCTTAGTGAAGTCTCGAAATTATTTCCATTATATTTTCCAAAACCCATGCTTTAGCATACTGAGACATAAATGTATTTTATGAGTACTTACTTGTGGATACTTTACGAAAAATGACACGTTTATCAGGGCCTGGTTAAGGATGTTCTTGTCTGCAACAGAAAGGCATTGCAGTTAGTGGATGAGTGCAGCATTTAAACATAGCAGCAAAATAATCTAAAGGACACTAAATGTTAGCGTTTGATATAGAAGTAGACAGGTAATGACAATAATTAAATGTATGAAGAAGCCCCGGGTTATAAAAAAGTACAAAAAGTCAGCTTATTAATGCAGTTTGTTTGAGCCACGAACAGAATTCAGAACTTTCACGATGCACACTTGGAACTGAAGCTAGCTGTAGAAAGAATGTTCTAAAACATGAGGTTTATCACTCCTGCAAGTATCAATCAAGGTTTTAAGTTTTTTATAGTGTACCCACAATAGGTTTGATAAGAAAGCTTATCGCTAAACTCAATCCACACTATAAAAATTTCTTTACTTGTACAAGTAATTCTTTAGGAACTAGTTGCAAGATTATTTTTGTAACACTACAAGAAAATTAAATATTAGTATACGAATACTTAATGTGTAATGTGTAAAACTAATGTTGAATTTTAACATTTAAGTGCTATACACTTGCTGTATGTTACAAATTTGTATACGTTTCATGAAACAATGTGTCGTGAGGATACAATATTTCAGTTGTGGAGTTACAAGAAAATCTTTGGCAATTAATTTCCAAATAAATTGTTTACAACACGTACAAAAAATTTACTGTGATGGAACGAGCTGTTGCTTATGGAAAAACACTGCAGCACTATTATATTTGAATACTGCTCCTGACATGAGTTTCTTACGCACGATCGTAGTTTACCGAAGATATTTGTGATCATAAACTACAGCGTAGCGCAATTAACGTTTGCCTGTCACGGTATCCACGATCGCAGACGTATTGTCCACAATCGCAGACGTTACGAAGAATACTTATGGCTCCCGCTTACCTGCAGCTTTTTTTTCCGCACTTCAGGCCTAGAAGCGCGGAAGCGATAAGGGCGACACTGCTAGGCGCATCAAGTGTGCCATCGGCGCTAACCGCAAAGCTTTGAACTGGCGTGCAGTGTTGTGCTGCGTTCGCCTATAGGACTTTCATCGGTATCCCTATTACGTTATTGGTGGAAAGTCTGTAGGAAGTATTCATGGCTCTTGAGTAGTTTTGTTTGTATAAGTACATATGACGTGTACATTTCGAGACACAGCTCTTTGAAAGAGCAGTTTTAAGCAATTTTGGACTGTGAAATGGTGTTGCTAATTTGCGTGTCGTCTTGGAAGCACTCAACATCTCTCGTCTAAAGTGTGTGTTCTTTTCGTAGACCAACACATTGGGCGCACGTTTAATAGTTTCGTGAGAAAACGTGTATTTTCAAACACTCTGAAGCGCAGTTTAAGCACCAGGTAGGCAGGCCCTTTAAGGCTCGGCGTCACCTATTATGCAGAAATTCTTCGTTGTCACAATTTCTGTTTCAGAGGTATTATTGGTAATGTTTGATTATAAAAAATTTACAATTTACTAGTTAAAATACTTTCGTATTTAATTTTCACTGTGTGTGTTATTTCCTGCTTGCAATAAGGTGGAAACTTATTAATAAAACATCAATATTTTCTGACATTGTACAACTAGCAGGTGACACACAATTAAAATTAAGTACAAAATTATTTAACAGTTAGTAAAATGTAAATTTCCTATAATCGTACGTTGTCAGTAATTACTATTAGTCCGAAACTATTACACGAAAACGAAGAATTTCTGCAAAAGATGTGGAGCCGAGCCTTATAGTCCGGTTCTGTGCACCATACATGTTTTTTTCATGTGACCTACTTTCAATTACATACGACCCACATTCATTTCTAGGTGACCTGCATCCAATTGCATATGCCTTACATACGATTGCTTATCATCTGGTAATTTCTACTTACTTCCGCATTTCTATCTCCCATCACCGTCCATAATGTTGAGGGTACTGGTAACCGAAAATTTCATTACTTGATATTTGTATGAAATGATGTTCAACATGTAGACATTACTTACGAGGACTATTTCCTGGCATAAAAATATATACGGCATATTTTTTACATGATAGTCTGTCAAAATCGTAATTTTTGTGGTTATGTGATCGACAAATAAAAAAAACTAACTCACTTACCTAAATGAGATAATTCACATTGAAATAATATACATGAGTTACCACAAGGAATCTTTATAATCACGATATGAAATGTTTTTCGTAATTTTTAAAAATAGTTTAAAATGATAATTTTGCACAATTTTTATTTGTAGCTGGCTGTAATATTTTGTAAAAAAAAATTTTGCTAAGCATATCTTAAAATGCATTAAGACAAGACCTTTCAGTCACCTTTGTTACAGTTTATGTAAATGATTTAGTTTATTTTGAACGTCCCAAAAACACTACAATTGCGGTTTTGACATGCTATAGTGCGAAAACTACGCGATCTTAATATTTTTCATGCGAAGAAAGAGTACTTATAAGTAATGTCTGCATGTTGAACGGTATTTCGTACAAGTATAGAATAATGATTTTTTTTGTGACGAACACACTTAACAAATATTATTTATCAGTTCAGAAGCAATAACCACTACACTTATCTTGTAATACATTAATAAATTCAGATCCACTATAGACATATATGTTACTACACAAGAGTCCTAAGTACTCATCTTGACAAACAGAATTGAGGCCAAACCCATTTGATGAAAATGCAATTGGTACATCATAATATGGAGTATTTTTTTAAAACAAAATTGAGGTGTCCTTAAATATAACTGAAAGATTAGTATCAAGTTTTATGTACTGCATGTACTGATCTATATTGCGTTTCTATTGGTTTTTATTTTGTGAACGATATTTCTCAATACAAATTTCTTACTGCAGTATACCTACTATACTTGTCGGGAAATATGGTCTACGAAAACTACAGTTTACATAAATAAAAAAATACCAGTGTAATGTAATAGTTACAGTGGTTTTATGTCACATCTCTCCTCAAAATATATTCCACAGTAAAATATTGTAGTAGAAAAATTGCTACTTTGGGGCTGAGGATCGCACAGAGAGGGGCTTTTCCTACTTCATGATTTCCTGCCAGCAAAGGGATCCCATCTGAGAAACTGGCTGGCATTATTTATAATGCCATGTAAGTTTCACCTTGATCTTGACATGTCAACGACAATTACCTTAAAAATTCAAAATAAAATTAAAATATTATAATTTTTTATTTATAAGAGTCCACCTGGTTATTGTTAATGACGACATGGTTCTTGAGAAGGGTATGGGTGTTTAAACACGTGTGACTGATCGGTAAAGAAGCAATATGAATACATTGCATAGTGGTGATAGCATCGATTTGTTGGTGGCTACTGTCAAAATCGGTGTGTCTCGTCGGTAAATTGCACTCGTCCAGAATTGAACCCGAGGCATCAGGTCAAGTGACAAGTACTACAAAGCAGGTTCTTATTTTTCTTTATGAAGGTATTATGACATTAAAATGTATTAATTACAATTTTTTATGTAACTTTTTGTTGATATGTAACTACTTGAATGAAAGTTCAGATGGCTGTCGTATGTTTGGAATGGTTGGACATGGTTCGGTTTGTTACTATAAATACTGCTAAACGTTTTTAAAATGATAGTATTAAAAATTGTTAAACACAATTCTAAATTGCATTAATAATGTAAAATCTGTCAAGACAATTCTTTAAAACTTTTTTTTTGTAGAGAAATATGGGATCTTTGTATTTTTATGATCACCGACTCATAAATATTACTATAGGTCGAGGTCAAGGTCAAGGTCAGCTTTCCTTACTTGTAGCTCCGTCACCATGACGTACAATTAATCAACAACATTTAAAAGTTAAAGGGAGGATCAATTTAAATTAGGCATATTTTTTGGTCAAAAATCGCTTTCTTCCCAGACAGAAACACAAGTTCTTCCAATTAAAATTACTTCCTTTTTATGTGATCATTTATCACAAATATGCTGTTTTCTTACCATTAGATTTTTATTGTAATCTTTGCAGAAGCCCTCTCATTGTCTATTTCGCAGACAGATATATTCACCGGTATTATGTGTCCATAGATTGTGTGTTGTACGAAAGTTTCGTTCAAAAAATCTTTGAGACGCTATATATTTGTAAATAATTTATTCCTTTTTCCAGAAAAGCTACGGCTCAGCAACCTAGTCCAACAACAGAGAAAATATTAGAAGATTTGCCACCATTGCTTGTTTCGAAAAGTACAGAAAAGGCCTCCTCCACTTGGAACTCATTGCAGGGGAATAGAATCGTTAACCCAAGCTATGTGATTCCAAACGTCCTGGAAATAGGAAGTGGATACACGAAGCAGTGCAAATTAGGAACGATACAATTCAAAAAAGAGATTCGCAATGGGCTCCATTGCAAGTGGATACTTGCATGTGAAACACGTACACGTGAATAAACAATAAACAATGAAGAAAGTGGATGTGTTCATACGAACAATGCTAGGACATGGGCTGCGCTTACTTCCGGGATCGGATTTTCCCAGTTTGAGAATGGGCTTGGAGTGCTAGGTACCCCAGCATTGAGCAAAAATACGTTCATAAAGAACGAAGTAGAAGTTGAAAAGGTAAGTTTATGATCAGTTAACAGTACATGCAAATACTTGAGCACATCCTCTTTCCACGTGGTTGTAAATAATCAATGGATATGTTTGTTTCCCAGGTGTGGATGGACAACATTGAAAATGCAATGTCTGAAGCTGGGATTGTGGACACACGTTTAGGTTCCTGACAATTTTGCGTTTTCACTTGACTCAGGCATGAATAAAATCGTTAGGACCAATGTAATGTAAATTATACATATTGTGGAATGATACAAAATAAGCAGAGAAGGAGATCTTAATTGGTGCTTTAAAAATTGCTCAATTAATCGTGAAGAGTCAATATATATTTTTGATATTTTAGATTATTAATTATTGTAATAATAGGTTTACAGTATAGCGTGACCGACGCATAAATGTCTGTGA
Source organism: Clitarchus hookeri (assembly GCA_002778355.1). Lineage (NCBI taxonomy): Eukaryota > Metazoa > Arthropoda > Insecta > Phasmatodea > Phasmatidae > Clitarchus > Clitarchus hookeri. The sequence continues at coordinate 231,055 of NQII01002508.1, read as the reverse complement.
CTTGTTTAATCAGCAGTGGCAACGTTTGCCTGTCCTGGAAGGACTCAATATTGGCAGGAAGAAGAATATAAGTAAAGGCCTTTACACAATAGAAAACTTTAGCATTTGACTTAACGTTTTCTTTTCTTTCACGAAATTACAGATACACAATGCAATTAATTATGAAGTCAAAGTTCAGACAATGTAAATATATTTTGCAATCTTAGTAAAAATGTGTTTCTTGTAATGTAAATTATTACATACCGCTCACGAATATAGTTTACGTATCTGTTTTTAAACTAATCTTAGGTATTTATATTAAAATTTAATTTCAAAGAAAAAACTTACTTGTTTACTTTATTCATAAGTTTCAATTCATATGTTTTATCTTCGCGTAACATTCGTTTGACTTCTAGTTAATTTAGAAAAGTTGGGTACAATATACCGAGCTGAAAATCGCCATGCAGTAAACAAATGTTGATTCTACATAACCTATGTTAGATTCTCAGCAAAATGTATGCTTGACCTTGGATTCATGTTTCAAATTTTCTAAATCATAAAGTCAAGAGTGCATGATTTCATCTTTGACAGTTCCATCGTGTTAAGTTCCATATAAAACTACATGTCGTGAAGCAAACGTAAAATCAAATCGCAAAGTCAAATGTTGAAACGTGGGAGCGAAAAGGGCGACACTACAACGCACATCAAGTGCGCCATCGCCGCTAAACGCAAGCATCTCAACAGGCGTGCAGTGTTCTCGTCGCACTGCTTGTACCTTTGGGACTCTCAGCGGTGGCCCTATCATTTTATTCATGGAAAGTCTGTAGGAAGGTTTAATGCTGGGCCCTTGTGTAGTTCTGTATGGATCTGACGCGTATAATTTGAGATACAGCACTTTGAAAAAGTCGTTCTTTGCAATTTTGGAGTACACAAAAATAGTGTTCCTAATTAAAGTGACGTCTTGAAACCACTCAACAGCCCTCGTTTGAAGTGTGTATTCTTTTCGTAGATCATCACATTGGACGTGCGTTTAATAGTTTCGTAGAGAAACGCGTATTTCAAACATACTGCAGCACAGTCTTAAACGTCAGGTAGGCGGGAGCCTTAATGCAGACATCCTTGCTCCTTCTCTTTTACTGAGAAGGAGTGGCTCTCGTGCCTTTTCACGTTCTTACTTGCTCGTTTAACCCTTTCCCTACCCTTTCTAACTACTATCCCCGCACCAACTTTCTGTTCCACACCGCCTTCCTCTCCCTCTCCGCAACCCCACAGCCTTCTCAACAAACGCATGAAGTGGTAGTCACGCGGTGTCGGAACGGAAATTAGCAAGTTTTACGGCTCCGCTGTTAGACAGGGAAGTGGAGTGATCGGGCTGGGAAGAGGTTAGATTGGGTGGAAGTAGATTCTGGCGAGGCTGTCAAGTGCAACAACACGTATCCAACAGGCTTCTTTTTTCGGTTTTTTGCAAGGGCCTAGTTTTCAGGCACGAAAGCCAAACACCGTGGTCGACTACATCCTTCGAGGAATTTATACCATACTTACATTTACTTGATTATTATTTCTTTAATTTCAATTTTCTGTACAACCAAAATAATTTTAGCTAAATAATAAAATAAAAAGAAGTGTGCTCCTTTTTCTTAAAATTTTATTTCGAAAAAATGTTTGAAATTATTAATCGCAATTAAAAATAGTTTTCAAATACTAAAAAAAACAGAAGTGGAACTTTTAATCCTGTATTTTAAATTCAGAGCATTCTTGATACATTTAGAATTATTTGTAGCCTGCTCAATTCCAAGTGGTTATAAGGATCTACTTACGTATCTCTTATATTAGCTTGCTAGTTACAATTGGTTGCCATAAAGTTTGACGTGATACTTTTAATGATAAATAATAAAAATGCTTACAGCTTAGTATGTCAATATAGTTGAATACCGTCATTTTACTGGCGGTTTAACATTATATGTAATAAAGGAGTGATTGGCTAGTTCAAGGCCCGTTAAACACATTTAAAGTCAACTTTTGGAAATTATTTCTGGCTGCAACTACATAAGTTTTAACGTACACGCACTAATGAAGTGCTTACATTAATGTAGGCAGTGAATTAAGAAAAGTAATTATATACCTTCATGTCTTCTTAAGAGTTTAATTTTAAACTTGGTGACCCCTGAATTTTTTTGTACATGACAGAGTAAAAACGTGACTTAAAAGTTAAAGATTAAATTTTCGTAGCATCTCGACACTGTCACTTGATTTTTGGTGGTACAAGAAATTCTGTCCTGTTATCTTACCGTAGCGACCACCGGACGTACGCGACTAGGTTTTGGCAATGTGTCTGTAGCGTTCTCTACACAAGAAGCATTCTGATAGCCACATGTGGCTTCAACCAGGCCACAATGAGGGAGGGTTAAGCAGAGGAATACTTCAAGTTGTATATTTTCCTCGCCCGCTGGTGTAGGAGTCTGCTGCAAGGCATCAGTTTGAGATTTTTTTCTTCTCTTTGGGCTTATAGAAGGCGGTGTCATATCGCTTTTGCTAACAGTCCTTTGCCAAGTTGCACCTCACAGCATGAGAGGTACGCATATCTAAGTGATTACAACCGCTTACTTCGTGATCCATCAGCGTTTCATGCTGTTACAGGAATATAGTAATTACATCCATAACAATGTTAAGATTTGCATTTGGCTTTGCAAGGACCTATATTAAGCAGAAGGGATAAAATAAACAGGTATTTGAGAAATTCTCAGTAAATCGTAGGATAACTATAAAAAATTATGAATTTAAGTAAAGCAGTGACCATTTATTATAACACATTTTACTCTCGCGATTTAAAACTTTATTCAGCCTATCTCTTTTCAGATTTGACCATAATTATTGTAAGATTAACACCACCATTGCAATGTCCATTAAAGTTTTATCACAGTTAGTTTTATGCCTCGCTGTTTTTCATAAAAATAATAAAGGCCAGTAGATGCAATTAATATAGCAAGGGCCCTAAACACTGACCCTATTCCCCACCTGTGGTTTACAGAGTGGTTCATAGGGTCCTCAGTTAATGTTAGATGGCACAGACTATAAAGTGCCTGATAGGTTGAGGGTAAACAATAAGGTAGTCTCTCGGTGTTTCACTTTAACTGGTTGGTTATATCGTACCGAGTTTATATACACAGAAACACTTCCGAGGTGTGGTACTCTATTTACCTAACTAGGATTAACTGTGGGTGATATCTTGGATTGGGGGGAGGGGGGGTTCTTTGGGCAACGACTTGATACTTAGCTCTGCTTGCAGTGCTTGCTATGTTGTCGGCTGGATGAGATCTGGCGATGTGGGCGGCCTTGGAAAGACCCGCATTTGGTGCCGTCTCCCCTCGACTGCTGCTCTGGGTTCGCTCTTCGACACTCTTCTCCCAGTAACCTCTCGCTTCGACCTCCTCTCGCGATTCCCGACTCAGCTGACTTTCTCGGCACAGTGATAAAAACTAACTTCCCTCTTCTCTTGTAAATTGACTTATATCCTCTCTTGGCCCTCTCCCTAAAACTGTACATGCACCTTCCCTTGCTGGTGGAGGGGTGTGGAGGAGGGCACAGAACAAAAAATACGTCATACATGTGCCATGGTTCTTGTTGGTGGAGGTGAGGCGTGTGGGCCAGCGGACTCTGGTGGTGCGTGTCCAGGTGCTTCTGCATTTTGTTAGGGGAAGGGGAGAGGCACTAGTGGCACCAACTTTTAAACTGATCCGCCCTTCCTCGGGGCGTATCTCTCCTTCCGGGTGGGTCAGCGGTATTTTCCTGTCGTCCACCCTCCACATCTTAACTCCCTTGATGGGTATTTGCTTAACTCGGCGTAATGTCGGCATGTCGAAGTTCACATGGTTTGCTAGGAGTGGGGGTGGGAGAGGTCCCATGCTGCAGTGACACGTGTAATGGCCTGCACGCACTAACTACATGTGGCTTCTCCGTGCATGTGCCTGTCGAAGGTGCTCGCAGGGAATTAAAATCGTGGGGGCTGTCAGCAAGGTTTCTACTTCCAATATGAGTTACACATCAAATCCACCCCGGCTTCTGCGAAGCTGACCCACCCGCGACAAAATGTCGATATTCGATTTCCTCCCTATTTAGCTCCTATGCTATGGCTGTGGCTTTCACTATGTTAGTGCTCTGTGTCTCGTGGACATACGGCAGCTGTGACTCCCATCCACTTCGACTCTTTTCCTTCCTCTTGTCTCCTACCCCTTCTGTTAACCAAGGATGTGCACCTTGCAGTTCATACCTAGCTAGCCTCCTGTCTGCGAGAAGGGTCTAACTAACACTCTGGCTCTGCTTACACATGTTGCCTACAGCATAATTACTTTATACAAGATATAAATTATTTTTCAAATACATCGCAGGACGATCTACTCTTTGAACTAGCTAAGAAAACATACAACTGGTACCACACATCTCGGATTGAATTATATTAGTTTCAGCCATTTGTACATGGTTATAATTGACACAACACTAAATGCCCTAAAGTTATCTTTCCAGATCTAACGTATTTGTTCTTCTGTGCTTCTGTTCTCTGGTATCTTAATATATGCAAACAAGTAAGATGGCAGATGGCCGGTTATTTGCACAGTTGTCTGACAATATTTACGTTTTGGTGACATGGTTCATTCTTACGGTAAGGACGACTTCACAGGCCGTCAAAAGAAAACAACTCTTAACTCCTAGGCTGGAAACTCTGTCCTTGTTATTGTCTGCCACAATGCTGTTTTTACAAATGGTCTTCCAGTAGGCGGAAGCAAACACACACTTAATCTATCGCTAACTTACACATGGTATGTTTTACTGTTATGATGGCTCACAGGCCGTGGAAAGAAAACACACTCTTATCTGACTCTCTCTGCCGCGTTTTCCTTTTACACACGGTCTTGGAAAACAAACATATTTTATACCCTGGGAATATACACACTATATCCTTACCTTACACATTAAGTAAACTCAGGTATAGGCATGTGGCCATTATTTTTTTTTTTGCTCTGGGATGTCCTGCCCTTATTACTCGCCACACCAATGTTCGGGGTTCTCACACATTCTAACTCGGCTACACATGTATACTTAAAAACACTTAGTCGCACTTCAGTTCCAGGGTTAGGTAGTGCACGCCGCCCAAACTTTCTCTCACAGAGGGTGATATGAGTAAGCTGGCTTACCTCATGTTACACAGAGTCTGTTATTGGGGTGGTCGGCTATGCTCATATGTTCTGTACTTGCGACGGTCTGGGTAGAAACCAGGTTAATCTTGGCCTCTGCAGATGCGTCGAGGTTTCACTCACTTGTCTTAGATCCCCGTCGGACTAGGGGGCGTTTTTCCCCGCACTGAATCCCTGACAGCATGCGGGATGAAGTCTGCGTTGCCATTGTCTCATCAAGGGGCCCTGAAGACCTATCCAGGCTGCTGCCGGCACTCGTCTTCGGGTCGGCTGTTTTCCCCCGGTACATCCTCGCCTCTCGGATCTTTTCTCGAGTTCGTTGCTCTGTTGGTGATAATGCATTTTGGGGTTTCGAAATACTCACTGTATATGTCATTTTACGCCCTCTATTCCGTGTTATTTCACTTGCGGTTTCTATTTCTTCGTCGTTTACAGCTTCGACCTCTTCCTCGTTTACTTTCGGCCTCCATTCGCTTCCTCGCCCTCCCTTTCTTCGGGTGTCCTCTCCCTTTCTCCCGCTCACCTGTTCCCCTTCGCTCACCCATCCACTTTCGCCAACTTCTTCTTCATATGTACCTTCGCCTTCACTCGCCTGTTCGCTTTCTCTCACTTCGTCTTCTTTGCTCGCACGTCCGCTTTCTCTCGCTTCGTCTGGTGCCTGAGTATTTTAAGCCCGGTAAGTGGCTGTTGTTCCGGGCTCCGCTATCGGCAGGTGCAGTGACACGTGTGCACTTGAAACACTGATATAGCACGTAGGAGCAACAGCCGGCTTATCGTTTTGACCCTTTCTTCGTGCGTCCTTGTCCGTCGTCCGGCGACCTAGTGACCCACTGCAGGTTTCCTCTGGACTGTCCCTTGTAATTCCTGGAGGACCATTGGTGTAGGGTTCGGGTATAGGGCATATCTGGTTCTGTGGCACCTTGCATATGTTGCCCCTCTCGTCCTCGGCCCAATATACATTTCCCTGTCTCTCGACTACTATATACGGCCCTCGCCACTTAGGAGCAAATCCCGCACAGAATTTCTCACTGGCTCGGCTTAAAGGATGGTTGCGTATTAATATGTGACTACCCTCGGGCAAGTGGTGTCCGGCAGTCGCTTGTTCTGTGTATTTCCGTTGGATATACCGTTGTTGGTTTCTCTGAGCTGCCCCTGTTCTCCATATCGCCTCTCTTCGTATTTCTTCGGGGGGGTGGGAAGTTCTGCAGGTTCTGTTTCCCACTGATATTCTCCAGGTCTACGTAGATTGTATCCCAGTATTAGGTGCCTGGGAGAAGTTCCAATGGCATCATTGTGCTGATGTCGCAGTGTATGTAGGATCTCAGGAAACTGTATGTCCGATTGAGTATGATTCGTATGCGCATACTCTTCTTTAATTCCTGATTCCGGAGTTCGGTAGGGTTGGCCTGTGGGTGGTAAGCTGGAGTCGTCCAGTTTTCCGCCCCCCGTATCTCGCAGGCCTTCATCCATTTTAGCCCAGTAAACTGGGTTCCATTGATGGTTAACACACATTTTGGTTACCCTCGCCATGGAAAGACCTCTCGTTTCATTTGCTGGATGATTGTGTTGGTCTCCTGGTTGGGTAACGGGAATGCCTCTGTCCACCTGGAAAACTGGTCTGTCACAACTGGGAGGTATCTCTTTCCTCCGTGTGTGCGTGGGTAGGGGCCCATGATATCTACGGCGATGTGAGTCCATGGTGTTTTCGGCCGACAGGGTGTGTATCGCATATTTGGTGCAGGGTAGGCCTTGTTTTCATAACAAGTCTAGTACCTGGCGACGTATTTCCTCACACCACGACTAATTTCATGCCATGTATATATGTGGGTCTGGGCTCTTAAGGTCTCGTGAAAGCCCGGATGTCCTGCATGGGGGTGATCATGGTGGTGTTCACAGATATTGGGTTGTAGCTCGTGGGGGATCCAGATTTTCCATGTGATTTGTTTGTGGGTGCGGTCTCGCCCAGATTATGCCATATCTTCCCTTGTGCTGGTCTGGATATCTCCTCATTAACTCCTGCAATTTGGGGCTGGCCTGCTGTTGGTCTTGTAATAGATTTTTGTTTTTGTCGAACTTTATTAGCTATAGGTATACGTCATCCGGCTTTGGGAGTTTTGGGGGAGCGGGGGACAGCATTCGCTCCCAGTCGTCAGTTCCTGTCTCTGTGTTGGGAATCTGTGGTCGGCCGGATAAGGCATCGGGCAGCTCGTTGTTCGAGCATTGGCAATGCTTGATTGTGAAGGAGAATTCCATTAAAATTAAGGCCCACCTTCTTAATTTTGCTTTTTTGTTACTCTTGGTGTTCAACCATGTAAGGACCTTATTATCAGTTCTGAGAATGAATGGTCGGTCCTCAAGGTAATAGCGGTATTTGCGGACAGCCCAAATAACTGTCAAGCACTCCTGCTCATTACTGTGGTAGTGGCATTGGATCTTGAGTATGCTATAATTCGTCGATGGTTCTGTGACTGCTCCTGGTATAGGGAAGCGCCCATTATGGCTCCGCTTACATCGGTCTGTAAAAGTAGGGATAATTCTGGCATAGGCTGGTATAGCATGGTGATGTCACCATATTGCACCTTTAATATTCTGAATGCTTCTTCTTGTCTGTCTGTCCACTTCCAGCGAGTTGTTTTGAGTAGGAGTTCGTTGAGGTGGGCCATAATGGGGGCAAAATCTGTTATAAACTCTCTGAGCCAATTACATAACCCCAGAAAACATTTCAATTGTCTCCTGTTAGTTTCTACCCTAGCCTTCTCAATCTCTCTCACTTTCTAGGGGATTTAGATAATTCCCGTCCGGGGTAATTGTGTGCCCTAAGTATTCTGCTCGGGTTTTCCCGAAGTGACACTTCTCCAGTTCGCTTGTGAGTCCATGGAGTTCAAAGCACTGCAGGACTTTTTTTGCAAGTGTACCTGGTGTTCTTCCGATGTGCGCGAATATACTATGACATCATCCAGGTATGCTAGGCAAAACTGGCTGCTATTGTCTGTCAAAACTAATGCTGGCATCAGTCTTTGGAAAGAAGCAGATGCATTCTTCAACCCAAAGGGCATTGCGCGAAACTGCAGGGTTTCACCTTCTGGGGTTGTAAATGCCGTATATTTCCTGGATCCTGGGTGTACTGGGATTTGCCAGCATCCACTGTGCATGTATAGAGTGGAGAATATACATGCGTCCCCTAGGTCACGGAGCATATTAGCCAGGTTTATAGTTGGGGGTGCTATAGGGTATGTGATATTGTTTAAGGCTTGGTAGTTGACAAAAAAACGAAGTTCTCCATCTTTCTTTGGCACAAGTACCACTCTGGCATTATATGGTGAGTCAGTTGGCTCCACTATTCCTTGCGACTTCATCTCGGCTACCTGGTCTAATATTATTTGCCTGCAGTAGGCGGACAGATTACCTGGTTGACAGTGTATGGGGCCAGCATCTGTTACCCAGATTTCATGTTGAATGGCCGTGGTCTGATTTAATCTGCTGGTGTGCTGAAATACGGCTAAGTGAGTGTTGAGTATCCGCAATAATGTCCTCAGTTGGTCAACTCCGAGTTGGTGGCTTACCTCTTCACTACAGATTTCTCGTGATTTTAGCAGGTTTATTGGGGCTTCCCAGTTTATGGCCATCATATCCTGTTTACCTAAATATAGGCACTGTTGTCCACAGTCGATTATACAATTTTGGCTTGTTAGCCAATGTTGCCCGATGATAATCTCTTCCACTAAATGTGGTGCGCAAAAAAATTCAGTTTGGACTTTTTCTACCTCCGTGGATACTGGCAGTGTAATAATTCCATCTATGGTCAGTCATGACTCAGACTGGGCCATTTGAATTATTCGGGTGTTTTTCTTTGTCTGCCTTTTCTGTTCGGGAGTTAGCAGCTGGCTTTTAATGAAATTGCTGGTTGCGGCCCTGTCCAGTACTGCCTTAAGATTCTGGATATTTATGCGGACTCCTATCCGAGGGGCGTGTGTTCCCAGCCTCAGATCGCTTAACGTTAAAATTGGTCCCACCCTTTGTCTTATGCCAGGGCTGACGGGCGACTCTGTGTCCCAGCAGCGGCATTTCCTGGCTCCCTCTTTCCACCCTGACGGTTCCCCTTCCCTATGTCGAGGGGGCCAGCTGTGGTGTCGTTTTCCTTAGCAGCTGCTATGCGGTTTCTCACTGTGGGACAGTCACCATGCATGTGTCTCTCGGGGAAATACCAACACTTCGGCGGCAAGGATTGTCCCTCTGTGTTCTAGTGGGTTTGCTATTCTCTGCTGTTCGCGCCGCGTGGACAGGTGGCCAGCAGGTCGTAAAGTTTGCTTTCTCCTGTTCTTCGTAATCGAGCTCCGCCTCAATCGATCTCTATACCAACTCCTTTTTCCCCTGTCACCCATGGGTGGGGGCAGAATTATAAGGTCACTTCGGTAGGAGGAAAGAGGCTGGACACTTGCGGTGGTGTGGCAGTACTATGCTATAGTAGCCGAGTCCGGTCCGGTACCGACTTCCAGAAAGGGTGCATGATGCATCTCTTATAGCCTCTCAACACCCATGGCGACCCAAGGCTTCTCGTGCCACCCCTGTTTAAACAGATTGGGCTCCGTTGCCCATGTCCTATGGGATACCAGCTCCCTAGTGTCTGGAGAGGGGTATCTGCCGTGATGGCTTGGGCCGATAGTTAGTGCCTAGGCTCGGCCACTTGGTGGGGTGTTAGACCACTTGGCATTCAGGACATTAGGGCCCAAGATAGGATTTTCCTGGTGAATAAATTCTATGTATGGTAATGCCGTATCCAATGACAGCCTGTTGATCACTCTGCGGTTGGCTTTGGTGAGTCCGGCGGCTGTGATAACAAAAGGGCGTTTATGTTGGGACTTCAGATTCTCCGGAAAATGACAAAGGTAACTCTTCAGAGCCCACCGCACCTTCCTTCCGGGGGTGATTCGGTGTGGCGGTCGGATACAGGAAACTCATGAGTGCGTGTAAATTAAGTGGTAGCACAGGACAATCTAGTTAGCCCCATCAGTGGTTCTCACTGGTGTACTGATCAATAGAGGTTGGACTCGTGATGGCAGTGGTTGACTCCGCATGCTGGAGAAGGCTCGGAGAGATTCCCCCTCTTGTTGAAGAGCCGGACGGTGAGCAGACACCTGCTCTGGTAGCATCCTGTGATGACATTAGGGGTGTGGGTAGTGCTCTGGCTAGACCACATGCTTGGTAAACTGAGTACTAGGATCTCAGGCCTTGTGGTAGGACATGCTTGGTGCGATCTTATGAATCAGATCGAGGCTTCGGATTTAGTCAACTTGGGTGAGCGCTGGTCATGTTTGCGTTGAGAGGGCATGATCCCTCTCCCCGGCCTACTGGGCGGCCATGGTGCGGAATGGCCGTTATGGCTAAGAGTGCCTCGTTAAAAAATAAGAGCATGGCTGTGGTGGCTGTGTATCATACTTATATATGTCGCCTGTTGGTGTCGAAGGGCGCTTCTTATCGCTGGTAGTATTAACTTTGTAATGATATGCACTCCCTCTACCTTGGTACTTTCAGGAGCGATGCGGGAATACATTTGCGTTTTTCGCCTAATAGAAACCTCTGCTTCTTCCTGCCTTTGTTGTTTGTCTCTGTTTTTACCCTGTAGGCGGGTAGCGATCTGCTCCCATCTCGTCACAAACTCTCCATATTTATTCCACTACATGAGGACGGCACTCTTTAACTGCTGGGGTGCCTTCAGCACCCACCGCTTCTTAGGAATTCCACAGACCTTGAATTCGTGTTCACAATTATGTATAAAAACCACTGGGTAGTACTATTTCTTCGGGCATTCTCCGCGCCTGTTCTACATGGTGGCTAGGGGGGATTCGGTCTGTGGGTGAAAGGTGCTCCCCTTCCTTTGGTTTTGGTTTGATTGTTGCTCTCGGCATTTCCAGCAGGCGTATTGGGTAACTTCCGTTGGTTGAAATGTCTGGGGCCAACCGATACACTTATTACAATAGTGCTGGGAACGGAGGCTGCATCGGACTGTGTATAGTCCTGCCCCGCGACAAAATGGTACACTGCATTGCTCTAGTTGAGGAATTGAGGACTTTCGTATCGTCTTTCCCCATTCCTCGTCCAGAGGTTCTCTAGGGTCCCTTCGGCTCTCGTGTCCCTTCCCTCTGGTGTTTTGCTGCTATGCATGTCCTCCATACTTTTTGTCTGCCACCTATAGGAATCGTATTCTGCCAGCCTATGACATTTGCCTCCTCTAGTGCGAATTGGTCGTTAGACACCACAAGGTGTTTATCAAGACTACCCGAAGTCTGGGACATCCTGGCTAGAGCGATACTTTGGTAAGGGTGAGACCGCTTTTCTAGGGTAAATTCAATTCTGGTACTTTTTTATGTCTATACAGACCTAAATTAGCCCCATGTTTGGCGCCAATTTAACTTTACGCTATTCCCCACCTGTGGTGTACAGAGTGGTTCATAGTGTCCTTAGTTAATGTTAGATGGCACAGACTATAAAGTGCCTGATAGGTTGAGGGTAAAACATAAGGTAGTCTCTCGGTGTTTCACTTTAACTGGTTGGTTATATTGTATCGAGTTTATATTCACAGAAACACTTCCGAGGTGTGGTACTCTATTTACCTAACTAGGATTAACTGTGGGCGACATCTTGGATTGGGGGGGGGCTTCTTTGGGCAACGACTTGATACTTAGCTCTGCTTGTAGTGCTTGGTATGTTGTCGGCTGGATGAGATCCGGCGATGTGGGCGGCCTTGGAAAGGCCTGTGTTTGGTGCCATCTCTCCTCGACTGCTGCTCTGAGTTCGCTCTTCGATGCTCTTCTCCCAGTAACCCCCCGCTCCGACCTCCTCTTGCGATTCCCAACTCAACAGACTATCTTAGTGCGGTGATAAAAATTGACTTCCCTCTTCTCTCATAAATTGTCTTATATCCTCTCTTGGCTCTCTCCCTAAAACTTTACATGCACCTTCCCTTGTTTTGGGGGAGGGGTGTGGAGGAGGGTGCAGAACAAAGAATACTTCATACACGCACCATGGTTCTTGTTGGTGGTGGTGGGGGGTGTGAACCAGCGGCCCCTGGTGGCACGTGTCCAGGTGCTTCTGTGTTTTGTTAGAGGAAGTGGGTAGGCACTCATGGCACCAACTTTCAAACTGATCCGCCCTTCCTCGGGGCGTATCTCACCTTCCGGGTGGGTCGGTGATATTTTCCTGTTGTCTGCCTTCCCTATCTTAACTCCCTTGACCTCTATTAGCTTAACTTGGCATAATGTCTCATGTCCAAGTTCACATAGTTTGCTAGGGGTGGGGTGGGAGAGGGTCTGTGCTGCAGCGACACGTGTAATGGCCTGCATGTGCTAACTACTTGTGGCTTCTCCGTGCATGTGCCTGTCGAAGATGCTCGCCAGGGATTAAAATCGCGGGGGATGTCAGTGAGGTTTCTACTTCCAAAATGCATTACACGTCAACACTTTCACACAAATTCAATGCTCTGATTTTTAGTACTGTTGTGGGTGAATTATGCATCTTAATGATCAAGGTTATCGAGTACCATGTCCCAATAGACATACTTTCTGTAACGGTTCTCATTTTCTGGAATTTTTCTATCTTCCCATACTGTAATGCAAATAAATATACACAGTATGTCAAAGAAATCACGTACGATTGGGTAGATGTTTTCAGGTCAACATTCATGCCTGTATCAAACAACTTGTCGCTATAACGATGACTAAACAGCATCCAAAGCTAGTGTTTTTATGGAAGTTAATATTTCGCTTTATACTTGTTGGAACTTGAGGGGCTCTTTTATAAGCATATCTATAATTGAAAATTAACCATACGAAACTTTATATTACACTTTTACACAATGTATGAGGCGACATCAGTCATTCATTTACAGTATTTCGCAATGATTCGTTAATAGAAAACATTACTTAGAATTCGTATTGCTGCCAAACCGTTTCGCAGGTAAACTGTATTTTATGGAAGTAAGATATTTTCTTGTGAAGTTCTGCATATTCGCGAATGAATGAGTTCTGCCCATAACTTTTATTGTTTGCTCAACACTGATTTTTTTTATTCAAGGTCACCAAGTTCTCTCATTAGTACTGTACCTTTGCATGACATTGAAACAAGTTGTAAGTGTAAGAGAAGAGTGTTAATAACGGCTGCATACGCTATAATCGAGTTGTCGGCATCTCTTTCGTACACTGCAAATAAAATCTGAAAATATTTATTTTAGCTTCAAGAAGTTTTTGTTTAGTTATATTCGCTCCGTAACTAGCTATAATTATCACACTTTTGTACTCCTTCCATCCTGTACAATGTACATACATTCGGACATACCAGTCAGAAGCACGTTCTTTATTTAAAATTATATATTTCATATATATATAATCAAAAGTTCGTAGATGAAATATATATTAATATAAAAATAACGTTGGCTGTGCTACAAAGATCAGAGATGTTTGCTATGATGTAGAATTGTATAGTTCACCTGCCCTTTAAATTTTACTTGGACGAGAAGTTCTCAGATTTATTGCCTTTATATCCCTAATAAATTTCGATGCAATGGTTGGCGAAACACAACGACAAAAATTTTCCTGCCATCCTCAGAACGGAAGTACAAAATTATTTGCTTGCTGCCTCCGTGCACGGTCGTAAAGTTTTTTTGGGAACTTTTTTTATTCGTTTCTGTCCATTTGACATCTCCGTAGGAAAATTTTAGCGTTCCGGTATCTGAGTTTCTTTAACCCCAGGCAATCAAAACTTAATATATACTGGTAATTATATCATTTAAGAAATATATAATGTATTTTTTGTTTCTTTCACTGTGCAATGAAAAATTCAGACATTTCTTTTTTTACGTTTCCCTCCAAGTCACTCGAAATGTGAACAGTTACGATTAAGCATTGCACGGCTAATGGATTATTTGCTATGATTATTATTATTTGCCACTTTTCAGTTAATTAATAACTTACAATAAAACTTTTACTAGCAGTTTGTTGCACTTAGGGAAAGGAAAAACTCATGGAATGATTAAGTGATAGTAAACTTGTATGTTATTTGTATGTCATGGAATATTCTAAGCCAAAAACAGCCCAGCTTTAAAAAAAATCATTTGCATACCAGTTAAGGACACAATAGTTTCTCACAAATGAAAAAGTCATTTGCTAAAGTAAAAGAAGGAATCTTGAAGTCTAGTCTCCAAGAAACTAAATTCGCACATTTTCCCATTGTTTGTTTATGCTCTTATTACTACCGTGTTTTATCGTGCATTCGGAAGGTTTTGGATTTGATTCCGGCCGGCAACACTAGGGACAGTAATTTACTAGGATTCCCCCCTTTCTCCTTCCTCACAAATGTCAGTTTATTTCTTTAACGGCTTTCAAATGACAAAAATTATTTTCTATTTTTTTTGTATTTTTTACATTTTGGTTCTGTGATATATAGACGCCTAACGAAGATGCGAATAAAATGGCAAAGTAATTATAGAAACAATGGTGACTAAAATAATGGAATTTTTTCGGTTATAAATATTCCGTACAAATGCAAAACGTATGTGTAATTAGCGTGTTAGGCTATATATAGTATTAAATGGGTAAAATTTTCGAAGTGAAGACTTTGTTATAATTTATATTACATGATTTATCTCTGGAAACATCGAACCGTTTCTAACTAAAATAGGTTTGCTCTCTCCATTTATGGTGTGCACTAAAGACATTAACTGAAAACCTCTTTAGCCTTTCATGTTGTAAGATTGCGTCATCTGAAAACTTAACCTTGACACCGTATTTAAGTAACTTCTCAAACGAGTCCCACGACATGGCATGCTTATGGTATTATGGAGGTATCTAGGATGTTTTTACAGCACCAACTTTTGTTCAAAATTACTGTCTGAATTTTTTACTGTAATTGTAGTATCTTTGATACCAATAAATATATTTAAACCTAACTTGATATGCTGAGAAATCCTGTGTGTTCAATAAATTCAGCAAGCAACAGCTTCAACCATCCGCCATATAAGCTTCGATTGCATATTTTTAAAACACAAAATCTTACTAAGTAACCTTTGAAAACATTAAAATTACAACTTGCATTAATATAAGAGTAGAAGAAAGTAAGCTCCCTATTTAGCTCATAAACGTCGTTGTTATTATAACTCAATTTTTATTTATTTTATATTGCTGTTTTCAGTATGGATCAAGTGTTAACAAATATATGCAGAACAGCGTGGTAACTTGCTACCTCTCATGTGAACTGAAAAAAAGATAGAGTTGGAGGTCTCAAAAATATAATTAACTCTTTCAAATTTGTAAGCGGGCTGCAAGGCCATTCACAATAATTGAATTAATACTTTATTTAAAGAATAGGGCCTAATCTACTGTGGCCCCTAAGCTATAATAGTGAAGTCAAAATGTGACGAAACACATAAGGGAAAATACTAGAAAAATATTTTGTAAATGATTGGTTAATTTAATTTCCAGCATAGTCTTTGCATATCTATCTTAACATCAATATTACTTGAGTCACACAGATAACAATAAACTAACTCATTAATCTAAATGAAATACTTTCAATTTAAAAACTACGTAACATCAAATCTCAGAACCTATAGTTCAAGTTTCACATCTGATTTTTGAATGTCACTCTTTTTGCATTTTCCTGAATTGTAACTCTCTCTTGTCAACTTAAAAGACTTTCTTAAATGTACTTTAAATTAAACGAAGCAAATTATTTCCGCTTTATTTAATCTATTTTTATAATTGATTTCGTACATTTTAGTTGTGTGATGTAAAAAAAGAAAATGTCGACTTTAATGCAAAATTTCGAAGAAAAAAAAAATTTAATATTAGATGTTATTTTTTATTTTCAAATAGCTTGTGGTGTATGCAAATTACTCTCTTAATCTGAATGAATTATTTTAGTCAATAGGATTATTTTAGTGAATTTACAGTTAATAAACTGTTATCTACTGTCTAATAAGTGGAATTCACTGAGGTTTTACTGCCAGGCAAGTGAAATTCAATTGGAATCAATTAAAGACATTGTTGAAGGGCTCTGTCTCTCAAACCTGCAGCCACGGAGTTTAAATGGAGTATACGTGTCCAATAAATTCCTTCTTAATGCATTAATTTTAAAGATAAAAGTTTCAAACAAAAAATGATATTCAACTCAACGTTCTCAGAGGATACTGCCACGTTAGGATGTCTTCAAAAAATGGTATTTATTAATAATATTTTGTAAAATGTATATTTTAATATACATTAAAAAAATACATTAAACATTAAAATTGGCTAGATTTCTTAACGTGGCAGTGTTCCATAATAAATAATACGTACGCCAGCAACTAGAAATATCAGTATAACTTTACTGATTCATTGGAGCAGTTTCAACAGATCTGCAGCCAAATTCGTTGATTTAGAGCATTTTTAAACGTTTGAATTCCTTAGTGTAAACAGTATTTTGTAAAAGTAAGTATAAATAAAATATTGAATTTTAGCCGTCCAAAACCTTTAGCATCGGAGAAGTTGTAATAAGTAATTAAAAGTTCTGGCGAATGTTGTTACTAAATGGCATGTATATGTTATTTTGCTACGGGCCCCACAGACAGACTCGTAGAATATAAATTACAGTATCTTTCGTAAATTCTAGTAGGCTATGCAGCGTTGGCCCAGGCGCATAAGATATACAATGCTCCTTTCTATAAACTGGTAAAAGGAGGCACTTAAGTAGACTGAGCGGGAAGGTTACGCCATTTTTTGGAAACTAACATTACGCGGTTAATATTGTTTTCTTAATGACTAGTATATGACGTTACCACATGAATAGAGAATTAGAGTTACGCTTTATAAAAAATACTTCTTATTTCTTTTTTCCAGTGAGATTAACCACGATCTTAATGTAACAGGCGACGCCTTGTAAAGTTCATACATACACCAGAATTCTCGCAGAATGGGGATGGAGAAACCATTTTGTGGAAAATCACTCCCCAGTATAGCCAGACGGGTTCGAACCTGCGACCTCCCGGATGCTAGTTAGGCACGCTACCATATGAATGTTCTGTGGGTTAGCAAGAAACTAAGCTCAACCCGTCATTTGTCTCGAATGGGAAAGAAGACACGCGTATGAGAAACTGCGCTTAGTGTGAACAGCCTAAATAACAATAACCAATGTTTTCTAAAACTCAAGTCTGACGTGCCAGCCTCATAAACAAAAATATGCCTGTAATGGCATTATTTACCCACGATTAGACTTTCCATCCTCCAGCCGTCTGTCCTATTATAATAATAGATACGTCGTTGCCGGGTAGCATAAATAAAGCATGCGTGAAATGAGACGAAACTAGCCGCCTCAAAAGGTGAAGAAATTCTGACGGAGAACATGTAGCACATAACATATAACATGTAAACTCAAGTGGGAAAACGAAACAGGGTGCGCTGATTCAATGATCTGAAAATGTTGAGAAAATTTCGTGAGTTCAGAGACTGTTTGCTACAATTCGCTGCCTTTAGTATATTTGTACAGCTGTAATTTGTACATCGGTTGATTTCCCATTGGTAGGTCATTTTACTCTTGACTATATTTTATGTGTTTTTGTCCTTTCGTTGCCTTTCTTTTTATTGGACTGAGAGTCCTCTAGGAACTGTTAACAGAGGCACGTAAGTTTTTAAAGTTCTGTCCACTACCTGATATATCAGCAAATAAGTTTGAATCCCATGAAAGTCACGTGAGAATCCAATGGGGAACTCAAAAGTAACTCATTGATATCCAATAATGTTTTCTTAAGGATACCAGGTGAACCCCACGGAAATTCCTTCGGGAAACTCAAAAGATCCTCAATTGCATCAGGGCTGCGGTAGTGTACTGGATAGACTATTCGCCTCCTGCATAGGCGAACCAGTTTCGATTCCCGGCGGGGTCACTCTTGGATTTTTGCATTTGGGAATCGTGCCGGATGAGGCCGCTGATTGGTGGGTTTTCTCGGGGATCTCCCGTTTTCCCCTCTCTTGAATTTCGGCGCTGCTCCATATTCACCTCACTTCACCCTCATCGACTCCCAAGACCCTGATGTTAAGAGCCACCCAAATCTCTTCACTCATTCGCTCAATGTATATATTGATGATCCCATAAAAATTCTACGAAAATCTCATATTTAATCCGAAAGAGAATATTTTGGAAATTCACAGGAGACTCGGAAGAATCCTAGGATAATCCCATAAGATTCCCGTAAAAATCGCATGGGATTCCCATCTGGTGATATACACATTAGTACTCAGATAATAATAAAAAAAAACATTTCAAGTAAGACCCATGAAAACTCATGTAAGAGTTTTTGGTACTTTTTCATAGCCAATAAAGATTCCCATTGAAATATCAAAGCAATCTCATGGGAAACTGAGAGAAGAATACTTGCCAACATGTGAGTACCATAAGATTCCTGCTATTACCTCATGGTAACCCAATGACAAAGTCGTCGGTAACAACGACACACTCACTTTCCACAATAAACCCCTTACATCTTATAGGAATTCTAGTGGGGTATACTGTATACGTTGCAGCATAGGCTGAATTCATAATAGTCCGTCCCATCCGTTAGTCGTCCGTCCGTCCGTCCTGCGATCACGTGATCTTCATCCAATTGCAGGGCAACTTTTTTTCTATCCGTCTATCCATAGAATAATGACCAAACTTTAGCTTTCGATGGACCGACGGATGAGCCACCGTCTTCTGACATTCCTTAGATGTGAATACGCACTTTGAAATAAAATGCAAGGCGGTGGATCTGTATTTGTTCATATTTAATGGTAAATACAGGAATTTTAAATGTAAAATAATTTAGTATAAAATATTATTATGGGAAAAATATTTTCCCAAATCATTTTTTTTTTTTTATGAAAATATATTTCCTACCAAAATATACCTCCAGCTAAAGAAAGATGGCCATGTTAAGTTCACTCAAAGAAATTATTCGTAAAATTACCATACCAATGCATACGAATAATAAGCAAGTGCGAATTGTAAACTGTTTTCCCATACATTCATGGTACCTTTCCTACACTCGCTCACCGAACAGTCAAATGCGTAGAAAAGTCCCCAGTCTTGTATAGTAACGACGTTCAGCATTCCTATATTTGTAGTCTGACATGAGATATTGTTACCATACGATGTATAAGTTAAAAAATGTCATTACAGTTTAGGAAGTTTACCAGAAAATTTTTGTGTTGTCACACTGGAATTTTGCCGTACAGAATGATTGACGGATGACAGATTGTTGTGAGTCGCCTTAACTGGCTGGCGAAAACGATAGACGTACGATTGCCGGACGGACGGACGACTGACTACTGTGAGTCCAGCTAAGGTTTCCTCTACTACAGGTTGGGAAGATCAAAGCTCAAAGTTTGGCAACAGAAAATTTTCGCCACTAGGCAAGCGTAAGCCGCACGAGTAAGGCGAGTGCATTTTTTAATCATTTTATTTCTGCAACTGTGGTTCAGGAACAATCTTCACTCAAGACTTCAGCATTATGCATTTGTGTACATGGCTTAATCGTTTTGTTCTTATAATTGGAAATTTATTTTTGAGTAAACACGAAGGTTTACCATAATTTTCACACCAGGCTGTTTTAGAATCAGTAAATATTTTCGTGATTTTTTATTTACTATGTATCCGTGTTTAATAGTATTATGTTCTTTATCACAACAAAATAAACAAAATTCCCNTTCTCATAGGCTAAAATTTCAACTTTATAGGAATCCTTCCATCGAGAATTGCACACGACCAACTACGAAAAAGTCCATGAAAACGGCCAGCAGCAGGCCAAATCTTCCATAGAACCATCCATACAAGTGGCCATGCAGACTTGCATAGAATAATCCAAGGAATCTTCCATCGTGACATACACGCTAGAGTTAAGGTTAATTGTACTCAGTTTAGGAACAAAACGAGTTTTCTAATGGGAGAGTTTGGCATTAGGAAAATTTCCACAGCCAGGTGCGCAGTGTTCCAAAGAGGTCACTTTCAATAAAAAAATTAGTGCTCGTAAGTAATAAAAAAGAAAGATTTTACTTAGTTATGAAATTATTTTATATTAGAATTATAATTATTGCAATAATTTTGTTTTTTTTTATAGTAGAAATAAAGAAAATCCGGTACGCATGCGATACTAGCGCTTACCTAGTGGCGAAATATTTTGGTTGCCAAACTAAAAGCGTTGAGCTTTCCAACCTGGGTAGAATAAAGCCCTTGGCACAATAGGCGTTGGTGTTGGTGGTTGTTGTTGGTAGTCCTAAAATTATTTCAACTCGCGGTTGGGTGTTGGGTGTTGGGCGTTGGTGTTGGTGTTGGTTTTGGTGTTGGTGTTGGCGGTTGGTCATGTAGAAAGTTTAAAATTTTGAACTTTTTACCACCAACCGACCAATCAAAGAGTGCTTTGTAGTTTACCACCAGCCGAACAATCAGAAAATGTTTCGTAGTTTGGACATACACGTGACGGCAAAAATACACGAAAAGGTTAAAATGGAGGAGGGTAAAGGTGCGAATAAAAGTATCGATATCCGTCAGCGACCAGCAGTTTTCAAAATTAAAAGCCCAACGCATAAACACCTTTGAAATGTATGTTTTTATTAGGTACGATATTTTATTTATTTTAATTTTGGTACGATGCAGTATCTTTCTGTCACATAACATTTTCAATTATCGCCTACCACGGTACTGTTGATTTCAGACAATCAAAACCTCACCAAATGAAAACAATACGACTTTTTTTTTTACAGATTTGCTGCTACCTGGTGGCTCGATCGCGAAACAATTAACACCAATACGCCAACCGTCCATTGTGGCATGGAATACGTCGCACACAAACTGACAACCATCAACACCGACACCAACATCCAATAGTGGCAGGGCTTTACTCAAATCCAGCCGCAGTGGTTTCCTCTCGGCGTACTCACACCGGAAGACGTCGTAGATGAGCGAGTAGACGCGGCGCATCTCCTCCTCGTCGTGGAAGCAGACAGGGGCGGGAGGGGCGGCGAGGAGGCGCGCCGCCTTGCACAGGTCGCTGAAGCTCCAGGCNGCGGCGGCGACGAGGGGCGGCGTCCGTCCCGCGGCGCTGGCTCCCACCTGGGCGCCGCCTCTTCCTCCTCGCACTCCTCCTCCTCCTCGGACCCTCGCTCGGCCGACATCCTGCACGCAGCGGTAAGGCCAACTCTACTCAGGTTACGAACAAAACTACTTTTCTTATGGGAGAGTTTGGCATAGGGACAATTTCCTCCGCTAGGTGCGCAGTGTTCCTGAAAGGTCACCTTTAATTAACATTTTAGCCTACGTTAATAATAAAAGAGAAATACTGTACTTAGTTACGTAGTTATTTTATGTCTAAGTAATGTTTATCGCAATTATTTGGTTTTTTAACGTAGAAAATAGAGAAAATCTGGGTCTCATGCGACACTATTGCTTACCTAGTGGCGAAACATTTTGGTTGCCAAACTTTTAACATTGATCTCCCAAACCTGAGTAAAATAGATCTTAGCAGTTGCGTGACCGGTAACTCTTTCAAGCACGATGTTCTAAATCATGGACTAAATATGAGGTAGACCGATCTCGCTGGCTGCGCACAACCAATCTCCGTGTCCCAACATTGAACTGCTTTCCTGCCAATACGACTAGCAAAATCGGCATGAATTGGATTTGAGGTTAGAACACTATTTAGTAAGTAAGTGCTTTGATATGTTTGTACACTTTCTCCAGTCAATTTGTTATGAAGTCTGATTAAATCTAGTTGGTTAAAGTATTTTATTGATATAACTTTGCTTGTCATTTTAAAATTAAGATATAAACAAACGCGTTTATCACTGTTGACGGTGTGGCTTTGACAGTTTGTTCCTTTCGGGTAAGTTAATGTTGGGTACATGTGCAGAAGACAAATAATCAGTCTACCTCATCTTTAGTCTATGGTCCAAATATTACATTCTTGGTATATTAACACTTTATGAATCAAACCTTTGAAAAACCACCCAATGATTGACGTGTCTCGATGTTTCGTAAATATGTCACATATCCAAAAAAGGTTTATATTTCTAATAACATAAAAGTATCTTATTTTTGGCTAAATTTAACTTTTACCAAAATGTTAGCTTGAAATTATCATATCTTATTTATAATTAATATTAATAAAATCAGTACGAAAATAAGTGTGTTTGTAATGCCTTTGGTTAGAAATCGTTCTCGTGCAAACTATTACTAAACTGAGCGCGCACGAATGCGGTGCTTTGTCCCTCTGGTGTAATTTTCTAGACTTGGTTAAGCTTTGTTTGCGTGTGGCTGACGAATAGCCATAAAAGTAGAAATTAAGCAGGGCTTCAGTAAAGTTGGAAGAAACCGTGAATTGACTATACCCAGGAAACGTATTTAACTATGTACATCGAAGAAGACAGCAACCATTCAGGGAAGTCCTTTGCCTAGAGGAGATATCATTCGTTGTTGAAACTATATAGCATAGTCGCACAGACACCTGCTGCCAATAACGTCCAACACAAAGACATTTTTAATGATCCTGACATACGGTAGAGCGTTATGCTGATATTCGTACAGTTCCAAACCAAAAATTCGTTTGTTCCAATGCCTAGAGTTATATTTTTATATATACCTAAAAGTGCTAACCAGTACCACAGAGTATATATGTGCACAGGTACGAATTGGCGTGGTGGTTCCTTTTGATGTGGAAGTACCCAGTCTCTGGCTGCGCGAGGCTCTGAAGCTGTCCTGGTTTCTGATTCGCTACTTCATGCTGCGAGATATTCCTTATTGGCTGCCGGCTGGCGAGTAGGTTCCTTATTGGCTAGGCTGCCGGCTGGCGAGTAGGTTGCCAGATGCTAGTTTACGAACGGCGTTCCAACACCTTACTGGCCTGTGACACCATTTTGCTGACGTGTGCAGCAGGAAATCGCTGTGTAAGAGCTGTTTCACCTCTATATTTTTAAGTATTCTGTGTCAGTTCACTGAAAAGGCTTCTGCTTAAGGCATCGTGTGAGGGTGGCAACGCAGCATCTTTTCTAGCAGCACCTGCCGAATGCGTAAGGTACGTCTGTAATAAGGTCAACAGAAACATATCCCATAGCACCCATCTGAACTATAAGAGAACCAAACATAATGTAAAACGTACTCGGTACAAATTTCGACAGTCGTAATTTATGACGTGTTTTAAGTTTTGTGCGTTTATAAATTGTGGACAAAAAGCATTGCCCAAACTTTAGAAGAAACTAGTCTCTTATGTTTTATGATGCTCACTATAGTTTAGAGTATAAAACCAAAAAATATAGCTATTTAAAATTATACATTTAATTTACTATGACCATCACCTCATATCTCTAACGAATTTGACTTACAAAATGCGACGTGTATGTGTGTATGTATATACATTAGTAAACTGCGGTCGTAAATGGTTTCTGATTTTAATGTGTGCCTTAGAATTTGCGGCTTAACTTCTGGCTTAATTTAGGTATCACACAAAATACAAAAATTTTTGGAAAATGTCTAACCAAAAAAGTGTGGAGTACACATAACTCCATTCCCTACGATCGCCGGAAGGAAAGGTCGGGCAGTTCTGAAGGAGTAATTGTCCTGGATGGCTGTCGGCTGGACCGGAAGACGAGCATAGGGAAGAATTTGGGCATTAGTGCGTAGGGTCAGATCCGGCGGGTGCGGACCCTCGTAGATGGGCCGAACGGCCAGTCTGCGGGTGGGCTGGCTGACCGGGGTGGCGCCAGTGGCCGGTGGGTGGATCCTGGCCGCCGCCGGGTGGAGGCTCCTATGGGCCGGCCGAAAGGCTAGCTCTACGGTGCGCCGGCTGGGCGGGAAGGCATCGTCGGGCGGGGCCCGGTAGGAATAGTACAAGCAATTTAGAACAACAGAATAGATCGTAGTAATGCTCGCCCCACTCTCTTGAGAGAGGGGATTGAAAAATAATAGAAAATTCCATCAAAATTCACGGGCGCTCAGACTAACTGCTGCCTTCCCGCAATCAAAAGATCAAGAGTGCTGGACCTCATAGATTCCTAATCCCAAATTAGAACTCCAAAAATTTTGTTAACCTACCAATCCAAATTCCCGAAATGTAACACGTGGTAGTTCACTTGTCAGTGGTTTAATAGATACAAAAAATTTAAGTAAATTTCAAAATTCAAAATTAAAAATTTAAATAAAATTTCAAAGTTAAAAACGGTGCCGAAAATATAAAGTTTAAATTCAAAATTAAATAAATAACTAATAGCGGAAAATTAATCGGAAATTAAATAATCACAACATACATTACACTAGCAATGGCTTGGGGGCGGGCGGCCTGTCGGCTCCGCCCGGCGTCGTCGCGTCGGCCGATGGTGGCTGAGTGGACCGGCTGAAAAGCTAGTA